>VZTI01005622.1:94572-260931 GCA_013397865.1 Struthidea cinerea | reverse complement strand
CGTAGCGCGCTGCGCCTTGCGCTGCGGGCCCTGCGCGGCCCGCGGAGCCCCTGCCGCGGGGGGCTCGGGGGCTCGGCTGAAGGGGGGTTGCTTCGCCTGCACGAACCATGGCGCTGCTGAGCGGGGTTCTGTGGGGAGCCGCTAGAAGGGACAGGGCCCTGCTGTGCTTCCCTGTGACAGCCTTTAGTTTCTGCAGCTTCAGCAGCTGCGTCAGGCGTCCCGCAAATTTAAAAACTGTTGCAGGCGTGTTGGAGATGGCGCTGGGCTTCACAGCTCGGGCTGTAACCCAGCAGAAGACAAGGTGACCCGAGTTCCCGTGTTGGCCAAGACAGCACTAGGGCTCTGCTGAGGCACTTCGCTCCCGCGTTCTCTGCATTGCAATGTTGCTCTCTTCCACATGGCCTCTTACCATTTTTCCAAGTTTCCAAAGCATTCTGAAGCTCGAGCTTTCAGAATGCAGCGAGGATTTCAACATCCCCATTCTCTTACTATTGCTTGTGTTGAAGGCAGCACAGCCATAAACCTATTTCAGAGAAATTAAAATCTACACTGAGTCTTCTCTTTAAGCACTAGGCCTTGGAGCTGGTTGGGTCAAAGTACATTATTCTTACTGCTTTGTGTAATTTAGTGCTTTGTGTATTTACTGCTGTAAGTAAAACTTGCCAGTCTGATAGATCGCTTCTCTCATCAGAGAAGATAGATTTTTTTTTTTTTTTTAGGTCATTTTCTGTTAATGTATGTTCTTCCTATCAGGGCAAAAAAGCCTTCCCTCATGGAAATGGAAGCACGCAGAACAACTGCTTGTGGCTGAAATGTATCTGTATATTTTACTGAAGATCTACCAGTAAATAATTGTATTAAAGTTATTTTGTTCACAAGCAGGAAAGCAAGCTAAGTATACCAAATGCTTACTTCTAAATAACTGCCTGCTTGTGAAGAACAGTGACAGCTGATAGCAATGGGTTCTGGGTGGCAGGTTCTACACTTTACAAACTGGTATATTTTGTGCCTAAATTTGCTCCAAAGAGTGCAGTTCCACTGCCCGAGAGCTACGGATTATCCTTTCCTTGAAGCAAAAATGAGAGCTGTTTTGTAGAAGTCCTGTAAGATTTAATATAGACTTCTGTCTGGGTATCTGTATCATAGCAGGTTGGAGTTTTTGGCAGTGCATTCCCAGGGGGGTATTAAATCAGGAAAAGCACTGGTTTCTTTCATGTTGCAAACCGAAGGGCCTTCTGTACATGATTAAACCTTCACTGAAGTGTTTAGTTTCCCCTATGACAGGAATCTCTCTTTGCTCTCTGTTGTTTCTGTAAGATAGCTTTTTATAAAGAATAGATACTTAGAGGAAAGTAACAAGATTCTGTTTTCTGTTGTTTAAGGGAAGTATTACTTCAGCCTGTTGTTTGCAGAAGTTTTTCTTGGAGGGCTTCTTTGTATCTCAGACTCTCTAAATCAACTTCTAAACGTGAAGAGTGCAAAATAAGGCTCTCAATAGAGTAAGGTAAACCTTGGTAGTTGTTTAGTTTCTGGTTTGTTTTACGTTGTTATACCTCTCTAGGTGAGGAAGAGGAGAGGCAATTTTAATACAAGGATTGTCATCTGTGTTTGTCCGTAAGTAAATACAAATAGGATATGAGTTGGGAAATACAGCTTTTAGCCTAGCTCATCAGAAGGGAATGCAGCTGGTTTCAATCCTCTGGAAAGCTCCTTCTGCAGAACTCTGTACTTGGGCACTGAGAAGGAGATTTCTTGGTTATGGAGCTTCACAGCACTTCTAACGTCCGCATGCCATTGCTCATGTTCTTAGAAGGACAGTATCTCCACACAAATGGTACAGGTGTGCAGAGATCAGACATTTAGCATTTCTGGGTTTGAGTGACTATAATCATTCTGTATCTGAGAGATATTCCAAGTTTCAGGCTGTTGTTTGAATGAGAAATGTCGTGCGTATCGTGAATGACAGACTCGCATGTGTTAGACCTCCGCAATATCTGAGGTTTCATGAAAAATCAAAGTAAGAAATATGCTGCTTCTGCAAGATGTTGTCCAAATATGTTCAAGTCGTAGCAACACCAGTCTGAAAAAAAAAGCCTCTCAAGGATAAATAGGAATGTAAAATAATACACATTAAAATGAGAAACAAAACATCCATTTCAGTCTATGTAAGTATTCCTTTGCCTTTTGGGGTAGTTTTTGGCTTTATACTAATAAAACCACAACTTTTGCACTCTGGAGGCATTAGACAACGTCTGAATTTTAACTGCATGAAAACAAAGTTACTGTTCGTATGGGAGTTTTATATAGTTTAGATAAAATCCAGTTCTCATACAAAATGACGAGTAAAGTTAAATAAATATGATGCCAGAGATGGGTGTTTACCTTTAAATGTGTATTTTCTAATGTGTACTTTACCCTCTTGCAGGAACATTGGCAGTTAGTAAGAAGAGCACAACTGATCACAGAGCACTGGATGGGTATCTATTTTCTGCTGTTAATTGTAGGGTTTTGCTGGGGTCAGTACAACCCCAACACTCTCCCTAAGAGAACATCTATTGTACATCTCTTTGAATGGCGCTGGCGGGATATTGCTGAGGAGTGTGAACGCTACTTAGCTCCTAATGGATTTGGAGGAGTTCAGGTACGTCTGTTCCTATCAGTAGGTAGTAAAATTGCTGCATAGGTGATAATTTGTTTTTCACAGAAAATGTTCAGTTCGCCAAAGGACAGATATTGAGAAAGAAAAATAGAAATTGGTAATGGAAGTAGTAAATGCTGACAAATATATTCTTCAGCTATCATCAAGTAAGCAGGAATTTATTTCATTGCTCCAAAGTGCATGTTTTGCACTCTGTGCTATTACATGTAGATGAATTAGAATTGCACATCACTTGCTAAACCTTTTTTTTACTGCTGTGAAGAGTAATCTGTGTTTATCTGCTTGATATTATTTAGAACAAGGGAAGCTCTGAAGAGCTAGATAAATGTAAAATGAAACTATGACTGAACAAAGGGCTTCAAAAGAGAACAAAAAAAGCCGAAGGTTTTAAATAATTAAGTACAAAAGGCTGCTAATTTTATTCACCCAAACTGGCAAGTTTCTTTCTGTAAAGCACAGTGTCACAGTAAACCACTAAGAGACCCTTGTTTGCAGGAACCTGGTTTGAGCAGGCGGTAGTGAACTGAACACAGGTTCTGGTGAAGGTGTCCCTGTGTGAGACAGTTCTGTCTGAACAACAGAGACATGTTCCTGTGGAAGCAGTACTGGCACTTGAGTGGGGTGGCATGGCAGGCGAACAGCCACCTGTTACACTATTTCAGTTTGCCTGTCAGATTGCTTAGGAAAAATTGGTGTGAAGTCTGCCTGTCTCTTGTAGCCCAAGAGATTGCAAGCTGGCCTGAGTGAGAACTTCCCCATAATTTTCAAATAATACATGTTTTCTTTGCCGCCTTCTTCCCAGGCACACAGACGAGATAGATTTTAAACTGATTTCTCAGACTGTGGCATATGCATCTATATTTTTTGATCCATTCTATGGCAGGGTCTCAGGAAGTTTTTTCAGATGATGGCTTGCTGAGCTGGTCAGGAAGGTGTGGCAGCTAAGAGGCTGCAGAGATCTTTCTGAGAAGTGGTGGGATCAGGTTGTTATGCCCAGAGGCTTGGAGGTTGCAGCAAAAGCTTGTTGCCTAAAAAGTATCCTGAAAAGTCTGTGAAAGGAAGAGGTGTGATTCACCTTGAAACTTAGAAGAATTAGGTCAAGAATGCGTTTATCCGAAACATTACAAAAATGGGAAGTTGGATCAATTTTAAAGGCAGGATGTTACGTCAGTTGTTACGCAGTCACTTCCTTCCTCTGCTGACCTAGTTGTTCAATTTCAGATGCATCTTTTTGAGGCCTGCAGTTAGTCACAAAGATAATTAGGAGGCTCTGTCCATGGACCTAATTTTTAGTATGTTTCTACCGGCCGAAGGCCAAGCCTGTCTTTTATTTCCAGCCTACTACAGTGTAAGCAGAGGATAGTGAGGATCTAAGTGGGTTATGTTCTTTCTCTAAAAATACTGGGCAAACAGATTAACCATTATCAGTATCCTGTTACCAAGTGCCGTTGTTTTATTCACAGATTTCACCTCCAAATGAAAATGTTATCATTACTGACCCCCGGCAACCATGGTGGGAAAGATACCAGCCTGTCAGCTACAAGCTGTGCACAAGATCTGGAAATGAAACTGAATTTAGAGACATGGTTACCAGGTGCAACAATGTTGGAGTAAGTCCTTTTAAAACCTTCTGGTGTTACAATGCAATACAGGCAGTGATTCTGCCATTTTCAAAAATGGATGCAGTGTTATCTGCTTGTCTGTTGGACTGCATGTTTTATCACCGTTGCTGTATGCTAATAAAAAAAATTGAATAAAATGCTGGGCGAAGCAAGCAAACAGAAATAGGGGGATAGCGCAGGAGGTATGGGACAGAGAACATCAAGTAGTGGTGCTGTGGGAAGTAGCTTTCTCAAATTGTTATGTGGATACTGTTCTCTAGGTGCACATTTATGTGGATGCAGTGATCAACCATATGTGCGGAGCTAATGCTGGGGCTGGTGACCATGCTACTTGTGGAAGCTATTTCAATGCAAAGACTGAAGATTTCCCAGCTGTGCCCTATTCTGGCTGGGACTTTAATGATCATAAATGTAAATCTAGGAGTGGAAACATTGAGAATTATCATGATATATCTCAGGTAAACCTATAACTATAGCTTTCATGTACATCTGTTCCTGTGCTGTGATTTCTTTGCTCTCATTTACAGTGAGACATTTTTTAAAAGGAAAAAAAAGGCCTGATGAAAAACCATCCAAATTAATAACAGAAGTTAGTGTTGCTGTCAGGAACACCACTTCTTAAAGGGATAGCTGCACTTGAGACAATGGCTCCATTTCAGATTTAAATAAGTGTTCTTAGGTACTTAATAAAGACAATTTACAGCTCATCAAGTATATTTAGTGTGTTAAAAAAAGGTAGAAGTTATTTGCCTTTTATTGTAATTTGGAAGTTTTCTTTGGTCTCAATTTCAGAAAAGAGGAGTAAATGCAATTTGTTAATGCAGCTGCTATGTAGATGACTTTCCAAGGCAAAAACATGCATGGGGAACAAAGGCTGCTGAAGGTTGAATTTGGCATTGTAATGCAGGCAAGAACATTCAAAATGTATGTAGAACACTCTATTAATAAAGTTCATTAGGTGAAAAATGCTTCATTTCAGAATTTTTGCCCAGGTCCGGGACTGCCGCCTGGTCGGCCTTCTGGATCTGGCCCTGGAGAAGGACTATGTGCGCTCCAGGATTGCTGAGTACCTGAACCAGCTCATTGACATTGGCGTCGCAGGATTCCGGATCGATGCTGCCAAGCACATGTGGCCAGGGGATGTCAAGGCGATTTTAGACAAGCTGAAAGATCTAAATACTCAATGGTTTCCTGCAGGAACTAAACCTTTCATTTACCAGGAGGTAATGTTTATTTGTTTAAATTTTACTTCACAAACATATTTCTTTCAGGCCCGGGATAGGCTCAGTCACACATGGAAAGCAATGGGCTGAGCCCAAGCAGATCTATAGAAGATTTAATAACCATAATCTACAAATATCTAATCTGCCCATAAATGGTAATTGATGTTCAAAATGCCCCACTTGTTTTGGACTTTCTGGAATTAGGTAACCTGGAAATTTTACTGAGATGAAATTTACAACATTGGATTTAGTGAAAAAATTCTGTTGGTTTAAGAAAGAGATTTCATTTCCTGAATTTTAAATTCTGGATAATAAATTGCAACAGAATACATAAATGTTGATTGTGGTCTGAAACTTTATTTTCCAATGGCATAACAACTGTTACTTGATATTCCAAATTTGTTTTACATTTAAATAACAAATTAGAACAAGCAGGTAATCGTTGATGTCAGTCAGCAGAAGCTAAACTTGCTGCACACATTTTGTTAAATTAGTATCTTGCCTGCAAAGTCTAGGAAAACAGAAACATTCTTTAGCTCCATAGTGAAATGAGGCAGCCCAACTGCTGGAAGCAGAGGCGCGTTGGTGACCATACGAAGCGTAAAGTTTGTACAGCATTAATCATGGGTAAGTGATAACTGGGGTAAGGAGATAAAGGATGGAGATGGGAAAGAGGTTCGCAGCTGGGCTGAGCTAGAAGGAAAAAATAGCCTTACATACAAGCCAAATAACGTAATTAGCTCTTTACTAATTAGTACACAAGTGCTGTGCCCTTGCTTAAACCAATGTCTAAAGCAAAGTCTTTTATTTGTTTGATTTTTGAGTAGAAAGAAATACTCTATCTTTCCTGTACCAGGTAATTGACTTGGGTGGAGAGCCCATCAAAGGCAGCGAATACTTTGGAAATGGCCGAGTGACAGAATTCAAATACGGTGCCAAACTGGGGACAGTGATCCGCAAGTGGGACGGAGAAAAGATGGCCTACTTAAAGTAAGGATGAAGATGCTGCAACTTATGCAGGATTCACTGGCTACAGCAATTGACAGGGTAGCTTAAAGTCTGTGTTTTTGGCTAGGAACTGGGGAGAAGGCTGGGGCTTTGTGCCTTCCGACAGAGCTCTGGTCTTTGTGGATAATCACGACAACCAGAGAGGGCACGGGGCCGGCGGAGCTTCTATTCTGACCTTCTGGGATGCCAGGTAAGAGATTGCCTTGTCTGGGTGATCCTTCCTGCTTTTGCTGGTTTGTGTGTCTGTTCTCTGGCAGGTTCCTCCTTCCATATCTCGTTCCTTGTTTGTCCAACAAACAGGCTCTACAAAATGGCGGCTGGTTTCATGCTTGCTCATCCGTATGGGTTCACACGTGTGATGTCAAGTTTTCGCTGGCCAAGATATTTTGAAAATGGAAAGGTGAGCTTGTAATGCTGCAGATCCATCCATGGAGATGAAGGGTCAGACCAGGGCCAGAGAAATAGTCCAGTGCATTTCAGTTTGTTAAGGGGTTTCCCTGTCCCACATTGGATCTAGCTGGTGAAACCTTGATGCTCCCTCTAGCTTTGCTCTCCAGATGGTCTCTCTGCATTTTCAGTCAGAAGTTATAGACCTGTCTTTTTAATGACAGGACATCAATGACTGGGTTGGACCCCCAAGTAACGCGGATGGCTCCATAAAGTCCGTTACAATCAACGAGGACACGACGTGTGGCAACGGCTGGGTTTGTGAACATCGCTGGCGTCAGATAAAGTAGGGCACTGGGGAGAAACAAGAAGTAAAAGCAGTTGCTTTTGCTCCCTGCTCCGTGTGGCTTTAGAGTTGTTGCAGGTGCAGTGCCAGGCATGCCTTGTGTTTTCAGGAACATGGTTATCTTCCGTAACGTGGTGGATGGTGAGCCTTTCTCCAACTGGTGGGACAATGGCAGCAATCAAGTAGCTTTTGGCCGTGGTAATAAAGGCTTCATCATCTTCAATAATGATGACTGGTAAGACTGGAAAAAATTATAATTTATTATGATTATAAATAAATTATTATCTATGTATTAAAATAATCTAGTTAGTAGTGAAACCTTTTAAGGTATTGCTAGCTTGAATAGATCTTTGTAATGGATGTCTCAGTTGTTGACAATTTAAACTTAACATTTTCCATTCTACCGTAGACACTCTTCACTCTTGGAAGTTAGGCCTTGTTTTGTGGTCTTGCTATTTCCCTCAAATACTGAAGTTCTGAAGTTGGCTGTGTCGCTGAGCCTGGTCAGCCAGCAAAGTCTGAACTTTAAGAAGTGAGGGAAATTGTAAACTTGGGAAAATGTTCCAAATGTGACAGTTCTAAAAACTGTGTTGCTATGTTTTATGCAAGAATGAGATGATAAGAGAATGGGAGTATGCCAGGTCTGTAATAATTAGAAGTAGGTTGCGTTGATGAGCTGTTTGACGGATGTCGTGATTGAATAGATTCTGCAGTGTCCAGAGAAGTGCTAGAGGATAACTCCAGAATAACTTAACATTTGAGAAGATCTCCAACATGATTTGCAGAGCATTTTAGAGTTCTCATGATCCTTACTGCACTTCATTCTTTTCCAAAGGTCCTTGAATGTATCTCTGCAGACTGGTCTGCCTGCTGGCACTTACTGCGATGTCATTTCTGGGCAAAAGGAAGGTGACTTCTGTACAGCAGTTGAAGTTTACGTTGCTGCTGATGGCATGGCTAATTTCCTGATTGGGAATGAAGACGAAGACCCATTCATTGCCATTCACATTGATGCTAAATTGTAACTAGATGTGTTGTGCATGTGTTGTTCCTTCTCCCGTGTATCTTTGCTAACAGCGAACAGATGTGCAGAATGTCCTGGCTCTCAGGACTGCATGAACCGAGACAGAGTAAAGTGTGTTAGATGTAATACCCATGAAATAGTGAGCAGCTGCCGTACAGAGATGGGAGCTGGTGGTGCCGGTGTAGATCTGGGAGTGGTGCTATAGACCTGCATGCATTTGTAAGTGCACTTTATTCAGTTAAGGTACTAATAAAAAATGAAAGGAGGAGATTGACATAATTTAATTAAAAAATCTGTTGCTCTGTGTGTAAGTGGAAATGTAGTTCTCTTTAGGGGCAAGCAGGACTGGGAATTGACAGGATGTCCAAAAACCAAGACCACTTGGTGCTGAAATATGGCACAATTCCAGTTGACATCAAGTTTTAACTCAGTTGAAAATGCATTTCTGCTGTCAGTCTGTATGCTTCTCTCTATGTGGTGAATAAAAAATGGCATTCAAATCAAGTTTATCCCATTTTTCTGATGAACCAAACATGGGGCCTGGCTCAGAGAAAGCTGGTCCGTGCCAGTCAGTTATTCCAGCCTGTGGCATCATTCAAGCCTGTGTGTGTTACCTGGTTCACAGTCAGCTTCTGCCAGTACAAATCAAAACTACACATCTTCCACTGTTACCCCAATACTGGCTTGATCTCCATTGCTGATGCCTGTAATGCACTTACCATTAGGATGGTGGGCACTCCCAGTTGTAGGAAAGGAATATGTGGGTTGAAACCAGCTAAAGCCCATTGCTACCTTCAGAAAACTTTGGTTAGTTGTTAACTTTGTATAATCTTTCGTGCTGAGCCATGTGTACTCTCCCCCATGCAGTTCTGGCTAAACCAAGGAGGCATTCACACCCTTTTAGTTGACACCATCAGCTGATGCACTCAAGTGCCACAGTTGTTTATCTGAAATAAAGGCCACCTACCAGGCCTTTGGGCTGACTTTTAAGTCAGCATTTTTTTGCAACCTGCTTGAGCAATCACAGCCTGCATTGCCTATTGTGGAAGGGCTCCCAGTCCCCTTTGTCATCCACTGCATTGGGCTATTGAGGATGAGTCCACCCTATTCCTGGCTGACAGCAGTGTATTTTTCACTGGAAAATACGTGCCATTGGAAACTGAAAGTCATGCAGCGACATTCCATCACCTCAATGGCACTCCACAGGGAATGGTGATGTAAGAATTAACCTCAGGCACATTTGGTTGCTCTCAGTTATATTGAGGAATGAGGGGGTCTCTTCTCACTGAATTGGTAATCACAAGGTGCAATCACTCACTGGTTCCTTGCTGTTAGTAAGTAGGCAAGGTCATCGCAGTAATTTACTATTTCATTTTAATAGTGGAAAAAGAGGCCTTTAATAAGGTCTGTGATATGAAAATGAACAGGTGGAAAATGGGACCTGCTTGTGTGTTTTGTCCTTGAAGACCCAATCTGGGAAAGAGAAGGATGCATGTGACATACTGGCATGGCTAGTTTTGGAAAGAACACACCAGAGGCAGTTCAGGTACAAAGTGTTCTGATGTTTCTTTTCTCCTGGAGTAGCTGTGACATTTTTTTGAACTTTTTTTTTCTTCACAGGTCTTCATCAAATGCCAGTGATTTTCTGGTCTTTGCAGTCTCTCGGAGTATTGTTTTATTGTTGGTATGACTCAAGTTTATTCATGGAGGATTGTTGCTGAGACCTTGATCTTCTAAGTCAGTTCCAAATGAAGACCTGAAATCATTTCAAGTTAAAAGTTTTTTTTGAAGGAGAAAATTGTGGGAAAAGCAAGAAAGGGCTTGGACAACAGCTCTAGCTTTCAAATTTAGTTGTATGTCAGGCAGCTAAAACTCATCTGCACTATCATTTGCATTTGATTTTGGATTTTGTTCCTTGACTCAGATGTATTATTGGTCATTTAAAATGAGATGAAACCTTATGCAAAGTTTCTGCTGGAGAGGCAAATGCAGTTCTGATCCCTTTCCATCAGGTAGAGCCCCAGCTGCTGTGCACAACTGTGTTAAGAAAACCAGTAACAGTTCCTAGCAGGGACCGGGCAATGACACCAGAGAAACGTCAGGTGTGAAAAGGTGCCAGTTTCTAGTCACCAGTGGGATTCACCTGGTGAAGACCTACAATGTCTTGTGTGATAAATCTGTTACCGATTAAGCGTGGTTGTTCTGAACAACCCTGGTCTGAACTCAGTCTAATCCTGAGAGCAAGATGCCTCTGAATGCTGGCAAACACATTCATTCTCCTAATGCTGTTAGATTTCCAGTCATCTTTCAATCACCTCCCACTCCTTTTACCTTCCAGAGACAACTTTGAGGGTCTATGTATTATGTTTTGGAATACTTTTGATAAAGTCTCTTTGCTTGGATGATTGGAAAGAGAACAATTCTGGATTTGGTTGCAATACTCACAGACCACTTGGTTTATCATGGTGTGTAATCATTGTGAAAAGGTATTTTATTTTCAGCTGTTGGGTAATCCAGGAGAAAAAACAAACCAAAGGAATGATACTGAGATAGCTATCTAAATAATAACTGGTAGCACTGATGTGAATTTTGACACCTGCCATAGGAACTTTGTCATCTTGCAGGCACATAAATAGCCAGTAGAGAGACCATAGCCTTACACTGAAGGCAGGATGCAAGTCCTCCTCCTCCTCCTCGCAGCTGCAGGGCTTTGCTGGGGGCAGTACAACCCCAACACTCTCCCTAAGAGAACATCTATTGTACATCTCTTTGAATGGCGCTGGCGGGATATTGCTGAGGAGTGTGAACGCTACTTAGCTCCTAATGGATTTGGAGGAGTTCAGGTGAGTGGTTTCCTCGCAGTTGTTTGAGTAGTAGGAAAATGGCACTGTAATATATGATTAATAAATAAAATGCCTGAGTTGGAGACAGTCAGCTCCAAGTAACTTTGCTGCTGAGGAGAGAGGGTTGGAAGCAGTAACTGCTTTTAGAAGCAATCCTAACCCTGCAGGACCAATGAATGATGGTGTATCTGTAGCATATCAGTTAGAAAGCGGCATGCTTTCCTCTGAAAGGCTGCCCCTGAAGGCTAAGTAGAAGGCAAAGCTCTTTACCTTGTTCTAAAGGATGTATGTAAGCACTGAGGTTTGGCATTCCTAAGGCTGTCATTATTACAGGTAAAAATAGTTCCTGTGGCTTCAGCCTTTCTGTGCACCTGTCCTTGAAAGCAGGCCCATGCTGCATCCGGGCAACCCATGGGAACAAACCAAAATGTCTTTCTTGCCAGTGTACAAGACAGACATCTCACAGACCTGAGCTTCTGCTGAGGGAGAGAGACTGGGTTGGGCACTAACCTGCCTCTGAGGGCAGAGGTCCTGAGTGCAGATTTTGCCCTTAAAATGTTGAAATAAAACCATTTGATTTCTTATCAAAGTACGTAATTTCATCTGCAGGTTTCACCTCCAAATGAAAATGTTGTCATTACTAACCCGAACAGACCCTGGTGGGAAAGATACCAGCCCATTAGCTACAAGCTCTGCACTCGATCAGGAAATGAACAGGAATTCAGAGACATGGTGACCAGATGCAACAATGTTGGAGTAAGTGCCTTGAAAATCTGTGTCTGATACAGCAAGAAGTGCTGTATCAGCTGAGGGAAGGTGCTGCTATCCTCGAAGGAGGTATAAACTGAGAAGAAACTGAAAGGGAAAAAAATCAGCTTAATAGTGATGTGGTAAAGCCCTGGCTATCACTTCACGCTCACTAGAAAACATACTGAAATGCACATATTGCTGTTCCAGGTTCGTATCTATGTGGATGCTGTCGTCAACCATATGTGTGGGACTGCAGCTGGCTCAGGCACACATTCTACCTGTGGAAGCCATTTTAATACCGGAACCAGAGATTTTCCAGCTGTACCATACTCCGGCTGGGATTTCAATGATGGCAAATGTCACAGTGGAAGTGGAGAAATTGAAAATTATGGTGATATATATCAGGTAACTTCCTCTGGCAAAATTTTCAAAGTTTTCCTTTTTTTTTTTTTTTTATGACATGTTCTGTAAACCCTACAGTAAGATCATTCAAATGGTGTAGTGCCACACAAAACCTGTGCTTAGTGACTTCACAAGTGAATGAGGTAGTGACCATAGGTACATGTGGTGCAAAGTATTCTAAGTACTGAGGAATCAAGAACCGATGTGCAGATGTTTGCTCCTGAACTGAGCCCAGAGCACTCAGCTCAGCCTGTGAGCTCATTTTTATCGCTTATAAACTCAGCTGATCATGGTAAGGAGCCCCCTTGGAAAACTGACAGCAGTGCAAGGTGGTGCCCTGGTTGCACAAATTACTGGTTTTTGTAGTTAGAATATGTAGCAGTTCTTTCTCAAGCTCTTCCCTCAACCACTTTGTAACAACACATCATGATGTTTCTGCACTTGCACTGCTTCATGTGAGGTTGTCCTTCATTGGTTCAGGTGGTTGTTGCTATGGTAATCCCTATAACACACATCTCAAATCCTGGATTACAACAGGTTAAAGGTATTTCCATTGCAATCTCCATCCCAGCTCCTTTGGACTAGAGCACCATGTTTAACATTGCAATGAACTCCTCTCCTTATCCCTGCTCTGGCTTGGACTTACCCAGAGACTGCAGTCCCTCAGGCTTGTACCTTCCCCAAGTGCAGCCATTTCCGTGAGCCGCAGGCTCTTCAGGGGCACACCTGCTGCTGGATTTATCCACAGCCCCAGGGGCTCTGAGGGGCAGCTGTTCCAGCACGGCCCTGTCCACGGGCCTCAGTGCCCTCAGCCACAGATCCGCTCCAGCACGGCCTCACCACAGCCGCTGTCCCCTCGGAAAGCCAACCTGCCCAACACGGCCTTGGCCCTGGCTGCAGTGCCTGCAGGGTGTTCCTGCTCTGCTGTGGGTTTATCCATGGCCACGCGCTTTGAGGTGCTGCAGCACGGCCTCAGGAACAGCCGCAGGTGCATCAGGGTGTGCCTGCTGCAGCCCCGGCCTGTCCTTGGGCCCGGCACCTGCAGGGGTGCACCTGCTGTGGCACCGGCACAGCCGCGGCCACAGACACCTGGGGCTGCAGCTGCTCTGGTGTGGGCTTTCCCACGGCCACAAACACTTCCAGCTGTACCTGTTCCACCGTGGACTCGCCCACAGCTCACAGTCCCTCCGGCTCGAGTCCGCACTGGAGCTCCAGCGTGTCCAGTGCGGCAGCACGGGAGCGGCAGCACTGCCCCGCCAGGTGCCAGCCCAGGCCATTGCCAGCGCAGGGATCGGATTGTCCCGGAGGGAGGGGATCAGCAGCACAGGCTGCAGCTGCAGCCAAAGCAAAAAGCAGCCACTAATGAGCCCTAGACTCTAATGCACAGGGAGGCGAGTGAGCCCCATGGCAAGCACAGGAGCCTGCCAATTATTAGCCAAACAGCAGTAACAGCTATAAATTCCATCTAGCACATTAATCGTAGCTGTTGTTAATTTGAACCCTTTGAGTCCCATGCTGGGCACCAAAGAGGACTTGTGGTTTAACTCAGCCAGCAGCTAAACACCACTCAGCCTCCTGCTTACAGTGGGATGGGGCAGAGAATTGGAAGAGTAAAACTGAGAAAACTCGTGGGTTGAGATAAAGACAGTTTAATAGGTAAAAAGAAAGCCACACACACAAGCAAAGTAAAACAAGGAATTTATTCACCACTTCCTCTTGGAAGGCAGGTGTTCAGCTGTCTCCAGGACAGTAGGGCTTTATCATGTGCAGCGGTGACTTGTGGAGACAAATGCCTTCACTCCAGATATCACTCTCTTCCTTCTTCCCAATCCAATACAACCTCATTAACCACCACCCCACCTCCACCCCTCCTTTGGTGTAATACACAGATATCTTTATTTTTTTATTTTCTGTTGCCCAGGTCCGGGACTGCCGCCTGGTCGGCCTTCTGGATCTGGCCCTGGAGAAGGACTATGTGCGCTCCAGGATTGCTGAGTACCTGAACCAGCTCATTGACATTGGCGTCGCAGGATTCCGGATCGATGCTGCCAAGCACATGTGGCCTGGGGACATAAGAGCATTTCTGAACAAGCTGAAAGATCTAAATACTCAATGGTTTCCTGCAGGAACTAAACCTTTCATTTACCAGGAGGTAATCTCCATGTTTTCTCCTTTATGTTTGTCTTTGTCTTTTGTGTCTCTTTTGCCTCCTTCTTCTGAGGAACAAGAATACATCTTCATCTGATTTACCCCAGAAGGAGCTCACAATTTACTTAGAGCAGCCCTGCAGACAAAGGCAGTTTTGATTTTTAAAAATGTCTCCAAACCAGATCATCAGTCAACTTTACCTTTCCTTTCTTCAGTAATGTTTTTACATGTGTCCCTCATGTCTTGTACTGACTTTGTGTTGATCTGCACAGCACAACTACTTAAATACTTTTTTCTCAATGTAAAGCGAGAACTCGAGTTGAGTACTGTACATTGCATTTATGGTCTTTGTGAGACAAGAAGGGATGCAGGTTTTCTTTCCTGTACCAGGTAATTGACTTGGGTGGAGAGCCCATCAAAGGCAGCGAATACTTTGGAAATGGCCGAGTGACAGAATTCAAATACAGTGCCAAACTGGGGACAGTGATCCGCAAGTGGGACGGAGAAAAGATGGCCTACTTAAAGTAAGGATGAAGATGCTGCAACTTATGCAGGATTCACTGGCTACAGCAATTGACAGGGTAGCTTAAAGTCTGTGTTTTTGGCTAGGAACTGGGGAGAAGGCTGGGGCTTTGTGCCTTCCGACAGAGCTCTGGTCTTTGTGGATAATCACGACAACCAGAGAGGGCACGGGGCCGGCGGAGCTTCTATTCTGACCTTCTGGGATGCCAGGTAAGAGATTGCCTTGTCTGGGTGATCCTTCCTGCTTTTGCTGGTTTGTGTGTCTGTTCTCTGGCAGGTTCCTCCTTCCATATCTCGTTCCTTGTTTGTCCAACAAACAGGCTCTACAAAATGGCGGCTGGTTTCATGCTTGCTCATCCGTATGGGTTCACACGTGTGATGTCAAGTTTTCGCTGGCCAAGATATTTTGAAAATGGAAAGGTGAGCTTGTAATGCTGCAGATCCATCCATGGAGATGAAGGGTCAGACCAGGGCCAGAGAAATAGTCCAGTGCATTTCAGTTTGTTAAGGGGTTTCCCTGTCCCACATTGGATCTAGCTGGTGAAACCTTGATGCTCCCTCTAGCTTTGCTCTCCAGATGGTCTCTCTGCATTTTCAGTCAGAAGTTATAGACCTGTCTTTTTAATGACAGGACATCAATGACTGGGTTGGACCCCCAAGTAACGCGGATGGCTCCATAAAGTCCGTTACAATCAACGAGGACACGACGTGTGGCAACGGCTGGGTTTGTGAACATCGCTGGCGTCAGATAAAGTAGGGCACTGGGGAGAAACAAGAAGTAAAAGCAGTTGCTTTTGCTTCCTGCTCCGTGTGGCTTTAGAGTTGTTGCAGGTGCAGTGCCAGGCATGCCTTGTGTTTTCAGGAACATGGTTATCTTCCGTAACGTGGTGGATGGTGAGCCTTTCTCCAACTGGTGGGACAATGGCAGCAATCAAGTAGCTTTTGGCCGTGGTAATAAAGGCTTCATCATCTTCAATAATGATAACTGGTAAGTCAGTGGCAGAAAGAGTGTCGCCAGAGAGAACAATAGCATCCCTCATGAGCAATTCAACATGAGTTATTTGAGTGCATGCTGGGTCCAGAGAGCTAAAATGGGAGTGTAGGAGGGGTAGGATCAGAAAGCTCATGCTTTACAATGCCCTTTGAACAGGGGAGTAACATCAGGTTCAAAAATCTTACACACAATTTGAAATACCTGTTTTGAAAACAATGCATACATAGTGTTTATTTTCTCATAGGAATATGAATGTCCATGTGCAAACTGGACTGCCTGCTGGTACCTACTGTGATGTTATTTCTGGACAAAAGGAGGACAACAGATGTACTGGAAAGCAGGTTTTTGTTTCTGGTGATGGAATGGCTAATTTCCAGATTAATACCGATGCTGAAGATCCATTTATTGCAATTCATGTTGATGCCAAACTATAATTCAGGAGAAATGTCCTCCTCTGTTTGGTCTGTGTATTACTGTTCCCTCATATGTTATTCCCTGATTTTTGAGCATGAGGGACTCTCTAGCTAGAGAATAATAAATGGCATTCAAATTGAAGAGTAATGTTTTTCTCTTAATGAATTAGATGTAACTTTATCCCCTCATAACTAGTGGCAATGCAGTGGTAGGCTTTAAGACAATGTAGCACTCCAGTTCCCACGTAACAAAAAAACACTGGAGAAAATAAAAAAAGAAGAATCCAAGCCACCACCTGGCTAAGGTAAAATACCTTATTTCCAGGGCTGATCCATGCACACACACTTATATCGCAGAGCAGCCACCTTGTGGGCTGTTAGCTACGAGCCGTGCCTACATACAGAGTTTATCCCTTTCTTATGACAAACCAAGCCTGGGGTCTGGGTCACTGAAGGAAGCTGGGCAGTGCCAGTCAGTTATTCCAGCCTGTGGCATCAGTGAAACCAGCAGGTTACCTGGTTCACAGTCAGCTTGTGCCTGGACAAACCAAAACTGCATCTCTTGCGTCGCTTGCCCCGGTGGTTTGAGGCAAGCGAATGCTCCCTGTGGGGGTGCTGAAGGTGCCTGAGAACACACTCTATCCAGGCATTGCTTACACCTTGTGCCACTGGCTGAGGCACGGCAGATTCCTGCCCCTGCTGCGTTAGGCTCCCTTATTCTGTAATATCTCAAAGAATTATGCAAACAGCACAGGTTTGGCAGCTTTCCCAAATCTATCAGCTGTGAGAAAATGCTGAGGTAAAAGCGATTGTGTGGGTCTTGCTTTAAGTCAGAGTCTCTGCTAGGCCAAAAGTCCTGACTGCATCCTGGTCTGGAGGGAAAAATGGAAGGAGGTTGCTCCGATTTGAGGGCAAGGTGTACTTTTAAGGGCTGTTTCCCTTTTGTGGTGTTGGGGGCAGATACTGGCTCTCAGTATGCCCAAGGGCTCCGAGTGTCTGTCAGGGCAGTCATGGTGTGGGAAGAGTCTCCCTGGCCCAGCACTGGACCTCCCATCTGTCTCCCTCGCTGGCTGTGGCCAGCACCTCCTGGATCCATCCACTCAGCCTCTGGATCCACTCAGTGGAAAGGTGCCAAAGATCTGGAGAGTCATGAGGCAGGGCGTTCATAGCCTTTGCAAACATGTTATTTGCCCACAGGGGCAGGTCAGGGAGTCCTCAGGCCCCTCTGAAGTTGATAGGCACTGTCTTAAGGCCTGAATTGAGCTCTAACCCTCAGAAACTGGGATTCCATACTAGCTGTTATTCAGACATTGCCCAATCCCAAGTGGAATAATCAGTTCACACTTCAGATTGCAAATCCACCCCCAAGCCCCACAGCTTTTGTGGCAAATGATTGAAACAACACACACTGATCTGAGGTGTCCATAAATCAACAGGCGGTGCCGAATATGGAGAAGATTGTCTGTGCCTGTGAACATATGTGGATCCATTTTCCAAGGACGTTGGAGTGCAATGAGTGCTTTGCTTACTGTAGATTCACATAGCTCTGCATTTCACAGTGGCATTAAATAGAACATGGAGAAAAAGAAATCATGAAACACTTGCTTTAGGTGTAAATAAAACTCTGTGGGCCAAATGTTCACTGCTTTGAAAGGACCTAACATGCACTCAGACCTTGTTTTTTGTTCCTTTTACTTCAGGATTTTGGCACATTACCTTATAATTTGAGGCACAAAGACAATGAAGAAAGCAACAGTGTCATCCAGAGCAACACCAGGTCTTTCTGATCACTCACTAAGGCCAGAGTTACAGTCAACATTACTGCTGATCTCTAAGTTTTCAAAAAAACGTTAGTCCTAGGAAATGTTTATTTTTATAATTTCTGTTGCTACTCTTTTATGTGTAAAGTCATGACACTAAGGCCTTAAATTTTTTATACCAGTAATCAATGAAAAAGTGAAATTATGTTACGCAATTTATCAAATTTAAAGTAAGATATTTGCTGGGGCACAACAGGATGGCACGACAGATCTGCTGAAGTGTAAAATTTTAGAATTTTGTAGCACAATGCAATGTTTCATTTTCTGTTACAAGTAGTGCTCACTTTCATTGGCCAAACAGTGAGCTTAGCTGTGTAACTAACCTCTGATTCTATAAATGAATTATAAATTTACAAATTTTTAATTTTTTTTCCTCTTTTTCCTCTTACGCTTTTTCTATTTATTTTTCTCTTTTTTTTTTTTTTTTGGTCCTACTTCTGTCTCCAAACGGAGCTTTCAGCATAATAGTGATCAGAATATAATGGAAGTGATGCACACTGAAGCAAAGAGAACAGCTGCTAGTAGGTACAACTGCTCACTGCTCATATTTAAGTTTATATGTATCGACACATTCAGGCAGTAAACACTTTCACATTTGTCCAATCAGAAAAAAGAAACTCTGAGTTTGATGATTTATCCTTCTAGTGGATTTAATCCACAGAGTTAAAATTTTATATTTGTCAGATAAGGGGAAATAAACAGTGAGATGAGAAAAACCATGAACTCCTAGTGTACTGTGTATGAGTGGACCAGAAAGTCGTTTACTGAATTATTCATGGCAATTTATTTTCTCAGCTCAGTGCAACAGCAAATACGGAAACTTTTGTTCAGCTCTGCATGCCTTTGTGTCAGCTTATTATTTCCCTGAATCACTGTTACTTTTCTAAGAGAAGGAATGCTGTAAAGGGAAACTAACAGTCTATTGTCTGTTTTATAGAGACTGTAAAATTTTTATTCAAGTTATTTTCTTTTAAAGGGAAACAGAGGAAAAACTCAACACACAACACTTAACTTTTAAATTGCCGATCATGTGTTTATCTGCAATCTGTGTTTTTAAAGTCTTAGTGTATAAGTCTCATTGCACAATGTATTCTGAACAATATACAGATATTTCCTTTGCAAGTGTTTTCATACTGTGGCAATTTTAATTTTGCCTTAATGTTAAATCGGCATGGTTGTAAGAATGAATGCTGGTGAAACTGTTTGAGATGATAGTGGTGAATTATGCTGCGGCGCCGACCCTTAAGCTAGCTCCCGGGGTCGGAGACCGGGCACTTGGCTGCGGTTACCGGCCGGAACAGGCGCTGCCCGTGTGCAGGAGGTTGGGCGAGGTCTGGAAAGGGCTCGCCTCAGCCAGCGGTGGCAAAGGCGCAAGAGGGAATGAGGCAGTGAGGGAGGCTTGAGGGTGAAACAGGAGTGGGTTTACTGGGGAAGGGAAGGCAACAGCTAAAGCCTCTCAGGGAGCCCTTGACAGGAGGTTTTAAAGCCCCTGGCTCAGGGCGGTACCAACAGCAAAGAACCAATAACAGCAACCGAGGGGGCCTTACCAAGGTGGAGCCTGTGAGGGGAGAGCCAACCGGGGACAGAAGGGGCGGAGAGGGGCTACACGAAGCAATGGGAGAACAATGATGTAACGGGGGGAGGGAGCGGCGGCAGCCATGGGGCCAGGGCTGGCTGTCACGTCTTTCCCGCCTCAGGCAATGGTTTTTCCCGCCAAATTGCCTGAGGTGGGGGGAAGAAGGAGCAGCCATTTCAGGGCTCAGAGGTCTCAGTGGAGTTGAACCACTGGACCTTTTGCCCAGCCGGTTTTAGGATTCCCTGACGCACCGCAACAGAATTATCTCCAGCCACTAGAGTCAAAGTGAGAGCGAGTGCTCACCCAGCTGGCACACTAAAGAACTTAGGGTGGGGATAAATAGCCAAAGCATTTAGTGTAGGATTAAGAAATTGACTTACTCCATGTAGGAGAGCAGTAAAGTGTGAGCTTTACTGTGCTGTGGCACTTCTGAGTTGAAAATGGAAATACCAGAGAATGAAATTCCATTGTCTTCCTTGGTCCTAAAATAATAATTAGATTTCATTATCCAGACAACAAGACTGAGAAGTAGCTGGCTTAATTAACTGCATTATACTTTCCTATTTTTCCAAGAGTTATGTGACTGGGGTGGTTTTTTTGTTTGGTGCTTTTTTTTTTCCCCACAAAAAAAAGAAAGTGTGATGTCACGGTAAATATGCCATCATATTTTGCTTTTCATTTCAGTTGGGAAGAATGCCTTTGGAGGCTTAGCACTTTCTGTGTGTTCGTAGGTGATAAATTATAGTAATTGTGGATGCTAATTTCTGCAAACTTCTGAGCCTGAACACAGTCAGGAGACCCTTGAAGAAAGTTAACCTTTAGGATTTGGGCAAGGTGACTACATGGGACTCATTATGTTTATAATAATTAACATTCAAATTTTGGCCTAATTTACATTGGTGGTATTCCTGAGCTGTTCCGTCAGAATGTGTGTGGGAAGTAGTAAATAAAATGTTGATTCGTTATCTTATAGGACCTCATGGTAGATTTCAAGTATTGGAATTGGTCTGTATTTGAAATGTGCCATTTGTTACGCCATTATTTTCCAAACTCTTCTGTCTTTGTGGTTTGGTAAGCAATTGTCAAGACTAAGCTCAAATAATTCCTGCCTGCGCTCACAGAATAAAAAAAAAATCACTTACAGGATAGCTATGGACTGAATTTTGGTCATTTAGATACCAGTCAAGTTGAATCTCACCAGTTGTAATGTTTTAGCAACAGTAGAAAGAAGAGGAAAGGAACACTTAGTTGGGCAGATTGCCACCAGGGTGAAAAGGGTAATTTTTTCCCCCCCCAGGTGTTTTCTTGTTTTTTCCCGTGTCTTCTTTTCTGGTGCTAAAACTGAAGTGAATGGAAAAAGCCTGTGTTATACCTGGTTAGCAAGAAAACTGAGGTTAACAAGCATTTGTTAAGAAGTCATGGGGTGGCATCCCGCTGTTAAAAGCACAATAGATGCAACAGCAGCAGCCTTGGTCTGCAGCCCTACTACTGCTTCTCACAAAGCAATACAATTCCAGGAATAGCATTTCTTTGAACGGAAGTTTCTTGGAGATGAGGGTAGCTTCACAAACATATACCCACACCTCTACAGACATCTAAATCTCTCTTCACTTGTTGTTTACACTCCTTCTCTTCTGCATTTGTAGTCACCCTTTTGGTTGTATTTAAACATATGTAATTTGCATGTTTTGGTAGAAAATGGCAGCACAATATTCCATTAAATCTGCAGCAAGGTCATATTGGGATCAACAACATATCAGAACCTTCCTGTTGAGATCAACCCTGGGGTGTCTGAACTGAGTGAATGGAGTGAATGTGTGTCCCGGTTTGGACAAATTTGGAGGAAAATATCCTCTGATAGAAAGCAGGTTACAATCACCCCTCCCCCCACCAGGTTCAGGAAAAAAAGAAATTTTTCTCAAAGGAAAGTGAAAGAGACAAAAACTATTTGTTAAACAAACACACAGGAAAAGGGTAATAGTGCTAAATTATGAAATCTCTCGCTTTGGAGAGAAACCTGAGAAGATTTCAGAGTCCTTCTGTAGGTGTGGTCTCTGTCCTCCTCCTCGGAGCTGGGATGGGGTGGGCCCCCCTCCTCCAGGGCCTCCACCTCGGTGGAAAAAGTCCTGATGTGTTCTGATGTTGAAGCAGTCCAGGAAAAGAAAAGGAAAATCCAAACATACAGGAAAAACAAAAGTTCAACTCTCTGGAGAAAAAAAAAACGAAAGTTGGAAAAAAACCAGGGTGCTTCTCCACTCCTCTTACCACACCGGCTGAACCCAGAGCAGAGCCCTCCGCTGTCTGTGACCTTGAAGTTTCTTTTCTTCTGTCTCTCCACTCAGGCTCAGTTTAAAGGCACAAAGTTAATTTCTGGGCAATAGAGCAGTGATATGGGATACACATCACAAAGTCACCCCAAGACAATGTGGATTTCCATGTACTGGTATCATTGCATCTCAGACAAGTTCCTCTGAACCTTGTTAAGACAGACGATGGAGTAGAACAGTAACCAGTGCAACAAAGGCTAATAACATGAGGTTTCTCAATCTGGGTTCTGTGCGCATTTTTGCCTTTGTTCAAATAGTCCTTGAATCTACCTTTTTCTAGACAGTGCAGTTAGCAAAGGACAGCTGATATGTGCAGTGGTGACAGGGACAGGACAGAGCAGTCAGAGAGCTGTTAGATAGACAGCAGGGCAGAACAATTAGATAGGTGGCAAGCTAGAATGAATACCAATATTGGCAAACACAAATGATAGCTAGAACAAGATAGAACACAAACACAGAATAGGTGAAGTCTTGGATAACTTGTGTAGAGGACCAAATTCATGGGTAGAAATTGCAGATTGAAACAGCAGAAACAAGACTAAAACTAGTGGTTCAACAAGCACCATGTTTATGTCTTGTAGATAGGACATTCCTGCTTTAACTGGGAAAAGAAATTATATCTTAGAGCAGTTGTGGATGATAGAACTTTATGATCCTGTAACCTGTAGAAAATTGTCTATTTACTTTATGATAAAAGTAAAGACCTTGTGCTGACAAATAAATTGCCCTATTTTGGTATCAGGCTTGTAAGCTATATAAGAAGAATGGGATGTTAAAACCTCTTTTTAAGAGAGCTCAGATGATACTAGAGAGAAGGAAATGTGTCAGAAAAATTTGAGCAATGGATTTGGATCTAGTTTTTTATTGTTCTTTGGAATCCATTTCAGTATCTCTCCTACAGATGTTTAAAGGTAGCCATCTTTTACATATAATAGCTACCACATTCACTGCCAGCCTTGATATCATAAATTAGGTTGTGGTCTCTACATAAATACCCCACTGCTTGCCAAGGAAGGTGAATGTGGCAGTTCTGCAAAAAAAACACTTACACATGTAAAAACTGCCAAAACAGAAGCCAAAATAGCTGCAATAAAACCCCATTTTCCTGATTTTTACATTGAGGGAAAACATTTTCTATGACTCTTCAGGAGGAAAGCCACGTATTATCTCTGCTGATATTCCTTGTGGCACCATGTGGGTATCAAAACCTCATTGTACTACCAGCCAAGTTATTTTTTCACCTCACATGAGACTGGACAAGGTTTGTCTTAACAAGTCTACAGCATATTTACAAAGCTGAGAAACTAGAGAAAGGATGTAACTTCACTGTGGAGGGCTGTGGGTTTTTTTCTAAAAGAAGGAAGCATCCCATAATTCAGCCCTGATTCACTATCTTTCTATTTGTTATGGATGAAACACAATTGCCCTTTTACATGTCTGCTGACTTTGGAAAAATACTCATCTTCTAGAGACACAGGTGGCTTTCTGTTCATTTGATCTTCACACTCAAATGCCATGTTCTGTGTATCCCACACTTAGAGATCAGAAGGTTGGATAAGACCATTGGGGTCATTTCAGTTGCACTGTAATTACAAGATGATCCTCTCAACACACCTCTTAAATGTTTTATCTGGTCTACTTTGAACATGACTTTGTTGATCCATCCGTGACTTCTTTTGAAGTGCTACTCTACTGCCTAATGGACTTTGTGGGTAGATTTCTTTTTATGAGTAAGATAAAATTTACATTCTCGTATTATAGTTCATCACTCTTTAATCACCTTAAAAAACACCTTTTCTTTCCCCAACAATATTTCCTATCAATAGCCAAGAAACTGTGTGCTGAATGTCAGTGCAGTGTACATTAACAAGAATTAAATCAACTGCCACAAACTGAAACCCACTTTCATTTTTCCCTTCTCATTTTTTATCTAGGCAGACACAAAAATCTAGTAACAGGATTTTTCAGTGGAATTTTGGCCTCAAATGATCTGATATTTACACACTTATAAAATATGTTAGTTAACCCATAATAATTGCAGGTATAACTAACCTTGTTTCAATGTATCTCTCTGCTCTGAAAATAATAGGAAACAAGTGGTCTAGTGTAGAATCCAGTAGCATATAATTATGTGTGTATATACATATTATGTGTGTATATCCATACACATACATATGCACATGTCTACATCTATGTGTTGGGTTTTTTTCATTCCTTATGCTTGCAGGATATGCCTTAGGCACTTGGCTGGAAATTAAACAAAATATTTATGGATCACTTTATGCTCAATTTCTGCAAATAACTTTTTAGGAATCTGAATTAGCAAATAAGTTTTTATTTCTGGAATAATCAGTGGTGCAATCTCACATTTCTTGTGCACCCAGAATTTTCATTGAGATCAAGTAGAAATCACTATGGGAAAAAAATTAACACGGAGACTGACTTGATACAGTAAACTTGTTTTGTTTATGCATATTTCCCTTAGAATGTTTGAAATATTGAGTCTTATTTTTTATTGAGTTCTAACTGAGATTAGAACATCTTTAAAGATGCTTGTATGATTTTGCAGTAAGATGGAATTTTAATTCACTCTTATCCTAACAAATGAAGGAATAGTGGAGAACTTTTTACGGAATCCCCACACCCTGTACACAGTAAAGTATCTGCAGTCCGAGCTCTTCCTACTCCTTCTATTCCTCAGAAATGGCAGTTCTTTTTCAAACTTGTCTTTGTGAGTTTTTTTTAAAAGCAAACCTGATGTCTGTTCTTCTCCCTTCACTATTTTTCAGGAGTACATTCTGTTTCTACATGGCCTCTTGAAATATTTACTGTGGTGGGTGATGACTTCAGATTTGAAAGAAGGAAAAGAGAACAGATGATTTTTCTCTCTTTTCATGTAGAAGAGTCTCATAAAGAAAGCAGGAGAGTTGACAGGTCTGTTTGGTGTCTCATTACAAGGCAGTCACATACAGAATGAAATAATTACTTGCTCAGCTGTTCAAAATACATTTGTGCTGCTACTAATTAAAATTACTTTGGACTTTCAGGAAGGTAGTGCTGTAAAGCACCTTGGCAACACCTCTTCAGTCCATGGCTCCGTGCATTTTTCTATCATTCTTGAAAAATAAAAGGTATTCTGCTCTCAAAAAACCAAGCCATCAAGAAAACACAATTCCTTGTGTCATGTCATTAGAAAACTATTTTCTTCACAGCTATGTAATACTTTTTAAGATATTCTCTGCATTCATGACATCCTTTACCTGTTTTTTGTCTTGGAGCCACACTACACAACTCCACAAATGCTTATATCAGCAAAACTGAGGACCTTCCAACCTGTTAATATGTGTGAATGTACACATTTTCTGAAACAAATATCTAAAGATTCTAGAAAAACTGTCCATGGTGCCACTGAAGTCATGGACACAATTTTGCTATTTTAAACTATGCTGCTATTTACTTTAGAAACAATATGCATTAAGCCAAAGATAAAGAATGTATAAAACTAAAATTCTGTGGCTCTCTAATTTTGAAAGTATCTAAATTGTGCAAAGTAAATATATTCTTACTCTAGGTGCTGGTGTGTTTATATTGCATATACACACAGAGATACACAAAAAGGTAGTGTTGGATCTATATTTGTAAGATAGATGACATCATCTGTGTGTTTAAGATATGTTGCATTTCTATGGAATGTAGCAGAATTATAAGCTTTGCTGAGTATCTCACTGAATTGAAATAAATAGCTTAGGCTCTTCAGATTCCACTTTTATGCTCAACAAACTGTCACCAAGGAAGTAGCTTTTCACAGTTTATGACATTTTCAAGAGATTTACAGTTGTGCCCTGAATGCATTCAATTATACTTAATATCAACCTTCAGAATTACTTTATACCATTACCTGGACAGCTTCAGTGCAGAGGAAAGTGCTTTGTTCAGAGATAGTATGCTAATGTCATCTATTTGAACATCTGACATATTGAAACAGGCCACTTTCTACGGAGGAAAAAATGTATCAAGTCTATATGAAATACCAGAGGCTCTTTTCCCCCAGTTTGCCCAGCCCCGCAGTTGAACTGCAGTGATAGGAGGCTGAGGGGGACAGGCTGAGCTGCTGTGAAGCTGTGTAGTGAAGGGAAGCATTACTAGATTTTTTTTTAAATTTAAAATCATCTCTTCTCCTTGAACGCTATCCTATGATTTTTCAATTAAAAAATATTTCAAAAAGATCATGTGTAATTCAAAGATGAGGCCCAGTTGCTGCATGTTTCTGGGAACACAAAGTGATGTGTCAGTAATTAGTCTCTAACAACAAAAAAAAAAAAATTAAAAAGACTGTCTACAGAGGTGCACTCTTACACAGACATACTGATGTCCCTAATTAAAGAAGCTGGATCGTGATCATCAGGGTAATGTAAATACTAATAATGTTAATAGCTTAGCTTCATCTAAATTGGACTGTTCTGGAAAATAACCACTAATTGGTATTGATAGGAAATGATGAAGTCATGTAATTTTTGCTGACAGTACTATGCCCAGCACACAGAAGCAAGTTCACTCCAATGCTAGACAAAAGAGTTCCACTGAACTGCAAATAAGCACAAAGCATAAATGGTGCCTTTTGCTAAGTGCTAAGCATCAACAATATACTGTTACCAGAAGCCTCAATTAGAGAAAACTTCGAGTTTTGGCAACTGTAGAAAAACACTGTAAGTGTTGGCAGCGGTTTGGAAGCCCAGGTCAGCTGGCTGGGGCTGCAGGAACACACACATGGCGTTTCTTGCCAGAGCAGCTCTCCTCCTCAGGCAGCCTGAGCCAGGGGAGCCAGGCCCTGAACATCACTGGTCCCGGAACATTTCCTCCCTTGGGGAAGTTAACACTTTGTTGAAGTCTTTACAATCCTAAAAGCTTCCACATTCTTATTGTTAAATAAGGCAATAAAATTCTGCAAGGCCAGTGATGGCTGTGCAAGCAATACAGAAACCCATTAAGTCAAATGATCTGATAATATCCTGTTCTCTTAACAATTTTCTGTCATTGAGCACTGAAGTAGTGCAATGGTTCTAACATCTGCCTCTTACTTTCCCTCATAAAATGGAATGTACTATTCTGTAGTTTGAGCAACTGTGTTAAAATCAGAACATGAAAAACTCAGTTTCTCATATTAAACACTACGTAGTCAATTTGTGTATTATTGTGTTACATTTTATATTTATGCAGGGATAGAACCTTTCTGCATTATTGTGTACACAGAACTATAAAGATAAAAGTTCAATGGTTACATTGTAGACTTTAGTAGCACCTCAAGAAATGTGTGTATATTTTAATTTCTGTGTCATTGGCTTTTATAGGTGTCTGAAAATTCTGTATTACAATTACACAGAATGACTGTTTTAAGCAGTACACCTAATTTGATGCCTTTTAGTCATTGATAGAGCCTAAACATTTTAACTGTCATTCTGCTTTCTACAGCTCCAGCTGCTAATTTTGACTCCATAAGTATGTACCTGCTGCAGGTCACCATCACACTGTGGGGGTCGGTGATGCCTTTGTGTAGGGGCGAACAGAAGCATCCCCTGGGATGCTTTGTTCCTTGGCATGGTCTGTCCCGATTTGAATCTCCCGGTTGGCTGTAAGCCCTGGCATTCTCCCATTGGTCCCCATTCCCTAATCCCACCTTTCTCCCTGGCCCCAGATAAAACAGG
Organism: Struthidea cinerea; assembly: GCA_013397865.1. NCBI lineage: Eukaryota > Metazoa > Chordata > Aves > Passeriformes > Corcoracidae > Struthidea > Struthidea cinerea. The sequence goes on along the minus strand of VZTI01005622.1, from coordinate 233,165 downwards.
GACCCTCGGGATCGGGTTTCAGATTTGCTTTCGGAGTTCGGCTGTACAGCATGGAATAAACCATCCAGCAGGATGATTAGCAAATCTCCTTCCTGCCTCTTTGTCACCTGACTGTATTACCGAAAATGCCCCAGGTTCTGTGGGCTTGCGGGACCCATGGAACCGGGTTAAAATTACGGTAATATCACACCTACAGATGGATACCATTAAAATGTTGTTTCTGTTAAGTGAGAACAAGGTACACAAGACAGGAGATCTTTTGATTTGCTCTCAGAACAGGATCTTTGCTGATGACGAAGCAGATGGTCAACTTTGTTGAAAGGGAGGATTAAAATAACTAGGTATATTTTGTCAGCTGTTCACTACATCAATGCATAAATAAATTTAATCCTCATCTTTTATCTCAGTCAGGTTCTAGGTGTAAAGGATGTGCAGTACATCATGTGTAGTGTGTTCTGAAATGTGAACCATCACAACAATACATTTTCTAGTATCACTACAGTGAAAGAATGATGTATTTTGCTTTTATCCATCAGAAGACATAAAAATTGTTAAAATCTTTATTTTCATATGTTTGCTTTCTGGTTTCTTATAGAGGGAAAGTTTCTTACCAGTCAAAATGGTATTTTTGGGATAGGCTATTCATCTTAGGAGTAAAAACAGGAACAATGTAGCACAGATCTTCCAGCAGTGCTCAGTGCTCAAGGAAAAAACTGGATGTCAGTAAGTATTATAACTCAGTCCTGAAACTCATATGTAAGTACAGATCCTGTTTTTTTGTGTTTAGCATATTTCCCTTAGAAGGCTACTCACTTGGGGACTTTCCAGGCTGAAGACAGTACTTTCACAAACACTACTTTTTCAATTAGTAGTCCAGAAAGTTAAAACAGAGTACGTCACCCACAGGAATAGATTTGAAAAGCTCTAATAGGGAGAAAGTTTGTCAGGAATCCTTGGTTTATCAATGAAAGTTATTTGCAAATAAAATTCCCTCCCTAACAGTGTGGTGTCCCAGGACTTTACCTCCAAACCAGGAAATTCTTCTTCATAAGCTCAACCTCAGTGTCCTGAAAGAAAAGGTCTAGTTTATGAGTTCATGTACATTATACTGTGTTTCACACAGGTGAGATTTTCTACAGGACCTCAAATATTGAAAACTACTGATTTTATAGCAGGTAGAACAATTCCAAGATGAGTGTGAAAGAGCAAAGATCCAGGGAAACCATTGCTTGCTTACAGGGCCTTATTTCAGATATGGAAAACCCTGGCTCTGGGTGTGTGTCAGGCAATAATACTCTCTCTTGGGGTCACCAGAAGATTAATACCAAGAATATAAGAAGTTCTGATATAAGACTTGCTACTTGAGCAGAAAATAAGTAGCTTGACATTTTTCATAGAAAAGAGAGAAAAAGAAGTCTTGCCTGTCTCCTCATCTGCAGAAGTCCTAGCCTCTTTCTTTCAGTGAGACCATGTAACACGAGGTGTTACTCAGTACACGAGGAGTCCAGACACTTGCTGAAGGATATGTGTCCGGAACAATGTCATTTCAAAAGCAGGCTATAATTAATAAGGCAGCCTGTACAATCAGATGTGTCACAATGACCCAACTCCCTTCCTTTCAGTGGAAGAAGATAAAATTATGTTGTTAAAGGACTGATGAACATTACGATATATTATGACATTCAGATTTAGGCTTCTTTTCTTTCTGTGAACCTTTTATAACTGGGGCAATACTTATTCTGTTGCATGTGCTACAGCATTTCTGGAATTCTTGCCAATAAATAAAGGTCAAAAAGTTGCAAAAAGAAACAAAATTATAAAACTTGTCATACCACAAGATGGCAGTACTGTTTAAAATATCAAGCTTACTCAACTGAAACAATAGTGTTATGAACATCCATAGCGGATTGTACACACACCACTTGTTTACAACTACAGTATAAGATGGATATTTTCAAGGAAGATAATCACAAGTTGGTGATATCTGCAGGGTTTGTTTTAATTTTCCTTTTCAGAAGTACTGTAGAACAGGTTCTTTTTCCATATTGTGGCTCAGACTCCAGTGGAACAATGTTACTCGATTTCAACACAAAACATGTAGAGACAAGAATGAACATATTGCAATCAATGAACATATTGCAAACTCATTTTTTCTTTCATGTCCTCAGTTTCTGGAGAAGAGGAATTTGAGGCCATTAAATAGTGTCTGGCAGCTATTCTTGCTGATTAGCTATCACATTAATAATTACAGCCACTTTCAGGCAGCAGTGAGAGCAGATGCAGGAAGCTGCCGTGGCATTGCTTCATCCATATAAAAAGTGCTGCATGCAAAAAGTGTCATTCAGAGCAAGCAGAGAAATGGTACTGTATACTCAAGGGTAAACATCATATTCCCTTTCCTGAGGCACTGCCTGGTTATGTTATTAAATAGTTATTGCTATTGTCTCTTAAAACAACCACAGCATGGTGTTTCTGCAGCAGCAGCTCAAAGACAGGTGGGAGCTTCCAACATGGGAGCGAGAACTGGGCAGTGTCACAGCCAGGCAAAAGGGTTTCTCAGAGGCAGAGGAACTCATGGGCACAAACACACATGCAAGCTTTTAGAATGCTGAAAGGAATGATAGAGAACTATAAAGAAATTCTATTCCAGGAACATACATTATAGAAACCCAGAGAATCCAGTCTTGTCTCTCCAATAGTGGCCAGAGGTGTCCTAGACACATGCATGCCTCCAGAATCATGAGGGAAAGCACTCACAGCAGGTCAGCCCTTGCTGCTTTAGTCCCTGCGTCAGGCAGCACTGCTGGGAGCTGGCAGTTGCAGCCACAGAGCTGCTGATTTGCCACACTAAAGATTTGTCATGGTGTAGTAAGAACTGGTTAGTCTTAGCCCATTGACATGACAGGCCAACATATCTATTTCTGTTTGCAGTGGCAGATGCAAATAACTACATAAATCACTAGTACAGAGCCTCATTCAAGGCATGTTTTTCAGCAACGTGAACACAGTGCCCAGTAGTGGTCTATGAAGAGGAATGTTATTATATTTAACTGCAGGGTGTATCTTTTTTCCTTGATGTATACTGTAGCATGTAACTCCCATTAACTTTAAAAGGTTATAGACTCTAGGAACATCAAAGTGGAACATACCCTGAGAAAAAAAATCTGTCCTTGGATGCTCACGCACAGCTGCTATTGACATTCATTTAAGAGTGCAGTTCTTAGCCCTAAGTGTGCCCCTTTCTACTGGATATGGAACTGAGCGCAATTCTCATGGAAAAGTTTTACAGAATTTCCAGAAAATAGCAACTCTTAAGAATATGTTTTAAACCAAAGTATTAGAACCAAAAGTTTATTAGACAATGAGATGCTTATTGCATTGCACACAACTAATTTCAAAATAAGCAACAGCAAATATCTCACTGCACTTTATTCTGTAGGTCTTACCTGTCTCATATCTTGAATTGCATAGTCTCACTCTTGCATATAGAATTCTTTTCGAGGAGATGATATCAAGTGCCAGATGAACACACATTTTCCACTCATTGCTTGCCTGGACATCCAGGCATTGTGTACATACAACTCAGGCATGATTTTCAACCTAGATTTTGCTGCATAGTTATCATCAGTAGCCATTAATATCCACTCTTTATGGAAGCAAAAACTTCACATTGAACTCAGTGTAACTTCTCTGTCATAATTCAAGTTTTCCTGAGAAAAAGGACCAGTTCTCCACACAAGTATTAGAAATTGAATTTTCTCCTATACCACCAGCATTTAGGTGCTCATAAGTTACATGTTTGAGTGTCCCATGGGGGGCTCTGCCTTTACAGGTGATTAGGCAGAGAGCTCTCTTAACTACCTTCCAACTCAAATCCTCGACTTGTATGGAGTGAAATAGGGGTGAAGGATATGCGTGCAGCAGGCTGAGAACATACAGCTTTTAGTGTCAAGTGTATGGGATGCTGGTCCTTAAAAACAACCTTCCATGATTTATCATAATAAGCCAAACCTGCTACAGGTCAGGATGCAAAAGGGTCCACTGAAGCAGTGGAGGTCTGGAAGGTCAGAACAGGAAAGGATTTAGCAGAACTTTTAGCATTTTCCTGTGCAAACATGGAAACACCTTGTGGGCCAGACTGTGCATATATATGTGTGTGTGTGTGTGTGTGTGTGTCTTCAAAAGCAGCATGAGACACACACAAAAAAGTAATCATAATTTATATTGTTGATTATTTTATTCACTCTGCACTGTGACATTACCTAGCTCTCCTAAAACTCAGAATCTCTTTGCTGCATTTTTGGTAGCATGACAGTCTGGGAGGAAGCATAAATAAATAATAAAGTGACCTGTAGACTAATACACTCCCTAGTTCAGAAGTATTTTCAAGTACATATTTTAAGATAACATGCCATTAAAATAAAAAATTAATAAACAGAAGCCAAAAAAGGCAACATATTTCATTTCACATTAAATACTTCTAGGTAACTTGTCACTTTGCCACACCTTATCAGAGGATGACACAGGGAACAGGCTCCAGGACAAAGGACAACAGCTGTGCTGTAAGTCACCTTCAATTTGAGCATTGGATCTGCTGTGCCACAGCACAAGCCCCACATATCCTGTCCAATATTCTGTCCTTGAAAAGGACCAGCTTCTATAGAAAGTGCAAGAAAAGGATGCAAGGGAATATTATGGGATAGCTTCTTTAGATGTGAGGAACGGCTCAGTTAAAGCACAAAGCACCAAGGCTTCTAGCCTTTACATTTCTTTATTCTGTCTTAAATATAACCAGATCATTCCTTCACAATGTTTTCAGGTAAAAGAGTTCTTTCTACAGCAACGAACATTTTGTTACCATATTTATTTGCTATTAAAGAGCAATAATGCTGCCACAGAGGCAAGGAGCAGAAGTTTTATTTTTGTGTTTGAGAGGTGGCAGAAGGCACTTGACAACAGAAGACACTGGCAGAGCATTAGAATAATGCCATGGCCACAGGACAGATCTAGAGTTACAGAAGGTGACACAGATTGGGGTATGGAATAAGGCATTTAGCAAGCAGCAGCTGCTCCTTGTGGGTTGGCACTGGAAGTGGGATTGGTTACCTTGTGTGTTTTGTCTGCAGGTATGGCACAAAGCAAACTCATAGAGGAAAGCCCCCTGTACTATCAATCTTTATATTTACCTTGCAGGAACTTCCTATGTAGACCAGCTCTAACAGGTGAAAAGCAACACTGTTATGACGCTGAAAGTTTGTGGAGACAACCATCAGCAACCTGAGCTGCTCACAGTGAGTGGTGTACAGCTGAAATATTGTCTGCTAAAAGATGGCTTCTGCACGTGTTTCTGTGGTCTTGTTTACCCCAGTCATTTTAGCGAAACCCGGCTGAATCTCATCTACATCTCTAGATCTCTTTGTACATGCTTTTTACATCTTTTCTATGAGACTGCAAAAGCTCTGCAGGGCTTTATATTCTTTCCTCTGGTACCTGAATCTATTTTTTGCTTTTCAAAGGTGACTGAATTTTTTAAAGTTTTCTGAGCAAAATAAAAGATAACACTGTGTACAAGTCAAATGTACTTTTCTGGCTGCATTCATCCTAAGCATGGAGTCACCATTCTGTTCCTAATTCAACAGTCTCCTTCCAGTGTCCTGTTAAAATTATTCTTGGTTTAAGTTTGTTGTCATTGAAATATTTGGAATATCTCCCCAGCTTATCTCCTTCTACTCCAGAGTATTTAAAAACTTGTATCAGTAGTATTTTGGGTTTTTTCCCCAACAGAATCAGAGTAATATAGAACTGCTAGAAAGAGGAAGAGCAATTGATAATGAGCAGGAAGACGTGATAAACTTTTCACCAAACTCTGGATAGTACATGAAGCTAAGAAACCAGCAAGAGGAGAGATGAATTTTCAAAACCCACAGAGACTTAAAAATAGTAAAACAGGGATTCAGCTGAAATTTTAACATCAGCACACTTGATGATGCCAAAAATTATTATAATTCCGTCATATCTATTAAAAAGCCCAAAGACAGTTATATGATATTTTCAACATTTTTGCATGAAAAGTCATCCAGTAAGGAAATTCAAATTTCCTAGAAAGAAATATGGCACTGTAGATTTAGCTTCTCAACATGCTACTGAAATACCGACCAGAAGAGTAAAAGGCAGATGAGCAAGTGAACAGATTTCCCAGCTCTTTGAACACCCAGTGCTTACACTGAACAGCCCTGAAAGATATGCCAACTTCAAAAGTTTAATGCACGTTTTCAAAGTGCATAGTCCAGAGAAGAATTCAGACAGAGCTCTCCAGGGGCTACTTTTGTGTTTGTAAGTATTCAGCTGAATTTCTAATCAGAAGAATGGAAGCTTACATTTAGCACAAAGGTTCTCAAGAGCATGGACACTTTTAAGCTCAATCTCAGTGATTTAGCTGGAAACTAACTATATAACTAAAGGAATCTGCTATGATGATTTTACTACTCAGTTTAATAGGACCAAAATTTCATCACTTCTATTTACCCTAAGACAAATAGCTTTAAATAGACTTAGCACGTTTAAAGCATCAAAAAGATTTAATATTAGAGTCCTCTTACTTTTCTTTAAAAGAAACATGCTGTCTCCTTCCAGGAGAAAGTTTTAGTTCTAGAAATTCACGTTAATCACACTACAGATTTCTTCCTGTCCTATGAGAGATCAGCTCTCTAAATTTTTTATAGCTTTTGCTAGATGAACAACAGCCTTAGAAAATGTTAATTAATAATATTTGTTTAACAGAAAACATGTGTGGAAAAAGGCAATCTATAGGATTATAGAGAAGGTTATTTTTAATTTTTTTTTTCCATAAGGCTTGGGCCCATTTTTTTATAAGTAGTGGAGAGGATACAGGGTGCCAGTGGTGGCAGGACGTCTAACCCCCCCCCACTCTGATAACGGGTGCATAATGAGATGATAGCCCAAGGGGCTCAAAGGCCCAGCCAGAACCGTCTCTGGCGCCTGATAGCTCAAACATCAGCTAAGAATCCACATCTTAGTCTGCAGAGCTGATGTGGGGAGAGATAGAAGGAAATTCCTGACTTGAGAGCCACAGTTTTTACACTATAAAAGATCCACTGAATCACCACTGGGCAGAAGCCTCGTACACCCTGAAAAGTGTCCGAAAACTTCTCCCCGAAGTCTGGACGCAGGCTTCGTGGTTACTTCTCTGGAGATTGAGTGAAAGGACCTTCTGTGTGTGCTCCATCAGCAATTGGATGGTAAGATACATTGAATCCTAACTTATACTATTTCTTCACTAGCTGTAAGTGAAAAAGGTACCTTACTGTGCACTGTATGTTACCCTACTACCAGTAGTGTTTTCCTTTGTTTTATTCCTGTGTAGTATTAATTTGCTTTAACTCTTTATGCCCGTGAGTTTTCTTGTCTATTAATAAATTCATTCTATAATAGACAGAATCAGTCATTATTAAAAGAACTTACGAACCAGAGTGGGTTTTGGGGTGCTGGCCGCCTCAACAAAGATACTACCTGCTGCCAGAGGCCTGGGCAGGAGGTAGGATTAATCTAAACCCCACATCCGATTCGTGACACCATTATAGCAATGCTTCCTATAGAAAACTGGATACTGCCAATATTTCATTTATGGAATAGCAGTGCAATATCCCTGCATTTGTTTGTTTTCTCATAGAAAGCACGAGAAAATGCTGCTTACATCATCAAAACAAGCTCTCATAGAAATTTTATAAGCCAGCAAAGCACAGATGGTTGAAGGCATATGTTAGATCACTATGATAGTTGTATTTGCTTAGGAAGACTTTCTCTGCTTCGGTCCTCAAAGCTTTCTGTTAGAACTCAAAATGAGCAGGTGAAGCAAATTATGTAGCATATCTGCATAAATGTCCTTTCATTCCCCTATAAGGACTTTCCTGACAAAAAATGCAATTGAAACTATGTTATAATAATGAAATTATCCATTATTTATAACTGTTTCTTCTAGTTTCTTCTTTAGTATACGTTTATTGTAATAGGCAAGGCCAAAGAGCAAATCACTAAAGTCAGTTTATATTAAAACCCCCCACATTAGATAAGGATGAAAGGGTCACTTGTTTTAAAGATTCTGCAGCTTTTTACTAAAAAAAAAAAAAAAACAAAAAACTTCTGTGAATGATTTTTTTAATCTATGTGCTATTTCATAGGTTAAAAGGGTAATTTGAAAAGCAAGCTTTTGCTTTCCCATTTAGAATTGTTCTTGCATCTTAGTTCCTATGGATTCAGGCAAACCTAGGATATCAGTTTGGGTGCCAAAACTGATCCTCCAAATCTGGGTTTTTCCATCTAGATTTATCTAGCAAGCTGCAAACCATTGTTAAAAGCTCATGGTGGCTTGAATTTAGGGACAACAATATTTTATTTTCAGCTGTGTAGGTCTTTAGGGTTCTGATGTCTGACGTACACTTAAACACATGTTTCCATCACACCAGTAGTCCATGGAAAGTCTCTGAGTCACTGTTTCAGCCAGAGGTCTTCCTGGGACAGAGCCAAAACACACTGCAAGTCCTCATTGTTACTATGCAACTGCCAACACCAATAGACTTTGGAGAAAATCTCATAAAGGATTTTTTTCAGCCAACCTTTCAGGAACCTTAGAGCCTCAGATTTTTAGCCTTTATAAAATTTAATCAAGCATTTTATTTCACAAGGTGCCATAAAAAGCAAAGCAGAGTGATAACATAGCCCAAGTGTGTTACCACTTCCTCTCAGATTGACAGTGCATTAAAAAAAAAATTCCAAACAGTGATTAGACTTCAAATATCTGAATAGAAACATCACTTACACATAAAGATGGGAAAGCCCCAGCAGTCCCTCTATGCACACAGGCACATACACACTGCATGAAGCAAGAGGCTCTGGAAGACACTGACCCCACTGAGTAATCATTGTCTTTCCTGCCTCTCACAGCCATAGGATCCAGAATTCGTCTTTCTGCCTAGCAAAGGGAGTTGTACACACCAACAGCTACAATGTGCAGGGTGGGGGGAACATTCCCTCTCACCAGAGTCTTAACAGGTCAAATGAAAAGGTCTTGAGACATTGACTAAGCCTGTGAATTAGATGTGAATCTAGCAAAGTTTAGTCTGGGCTCTAGGAAGCGTTTCTTTCCTGAGCGGTTTGTCAGGCACTGGAACAGGCTTAATTGCAGTTTTGTTGTTTTAGATAATTCCAGACAACAAAAATCTAAGGCATACATTCTAATCAATGAAAGGCATAATTTGTCTACTTAGCCACTGTCATTCAGCACAGTCACAAATATATTCACCATATGTATCATACTTACTAAAAATCATTTACATATTTTAGTTCAATAGTACCATATAACAGATACATATGAATGTCACAATATTTATTTCAGATGATTTATCATCAAAAGAAGTTTGAATCTTTTAACTGATTTCTGAGAGTTGACTCTTGACTCTAAAGCAGCACAAGGACACATGAATATTTGCCTGAAATTTTGATGGGCTGAAGTACATTAGTACTGTAAGATTTCAGTATCTTGAAATCAATCGTGGTTAGAATGACCATACTAATCCATCTCTAATTTGCTTCTAATTATGTCTCATACATTTATCATCATTCAGATTGCACTTTTAGGCTGTAGAAATGCTATGGAATTCACATGTCCCTTGATGTGCATATTTCTGCTAAAAAGCTATACTAAATTCTGCTTGAAAAAAACTGTTGGTAACAGTTGTACACCAAACCAATATAATAATTTTGCAATGGTCACTCTGAGGTTATGTTCAAAAGTGCTCTGTTTATATATATTCTTGCACAGAACATTTCCAGCAGAGACATTATGGAAGTACTGGTTCCTTTCAAGACAAGATAAAAATCAATATTTCATTAAATGTTTGACTCTGCTTTATATATCTCTATCTGCATTTTCATAGGAAAACAACCATCTTAAACAAATAGGAAAGAGCCATTGGGGGTATTATTAAATTAAATAATCAACACTTAATTCAGTATTTCTAATTTTCCAGTTATGAAGCACTCCAAACTGAAAAACACGTAGTCTTTGAAAGAAAGAAAGGAAGAAATAAAGAAAGGAAGAAAGAAAGAAAGAAAGATCCCAAATTGATAGATAAATACAGCTAAAAAAGAATTTCCTGTGTTAAGGAGTTGAATGTTTTAAACCAGCTTGAAAAGGCTGATCAAAAATATCCACAATGGAGGAATGCTTTCTCTTTAAATACAGCCCACTTGAAAGAGACAGTGAGGACTGAGATCCAAATGGTAAGAAAGTGCAGATTTATTAAATTTAATTCACTCCTGAATTTCTTGATTAGAAACAAAAATGAAATGCACCAGGGACCATATTTCTTCACGGGATAAAGCTGAAATTTGGAAAAGTTTTAGGTAAATGTACATATCTGTGAATTTTAGTTATAATATGTAAGAAGAGGCTGACAATGATTTTTGCCTTGCAGAGTACTGAATTTACATGGACTATATTTCAAAATGCTTAATTAAAAAAATTCTTATGATGGTTAAAACTGTATTTAACTTGCTTTTCTCAATTCTTCATTCTCAAGGTCATTTACACTCACAGACATACACATACACACATACATTTTGTTGCTTAAAGCTAATTTACTTTTGTTGATTATTCAGCAGTGGAAGTCATACACTTCTCCCAGTAGCATCATTACAATGAATTAATAGTACTGTTTGCTGTTATTTTTATTGGAAAAAATGACTTTCCACTATTATGTCTCAGCTGGAGCAATCATATGATAACTTAGGTTATCATACTCATGCCACATCTTAAAAATAACTTGAGTGCCTACCTTAATTGGATGAATATTGTAGGATATATTAAGAGAACATAATGAAACACTTTATTTCTTTAGACATTTCCCAATATGGTTTAATTAAACTCCCTTTTTCGTTGTTGTTGCTAATTCTGATCAAGTTTTATGAATCAGTCTTAAAGAAAACTAAAGAGGAGACATTTTGTGTCCTAGAGGCCCAATTCTGCATTTATTATTTGTGATACTTCTATGGTATCCTACCAGAAATTTTAGTGTGTAAGGACAGAGAAATTACTCCTAGGCAAAAAACAGATAAAGATAAATCAATTTACCTCTCCTGGGGACCAAATAACAAAGACTAAGAATATATTGATTACTGGAGCACAGAGCAAGGCTCAGCATGGGAATGGGGAAGCCAGGCACTGCTGTCACCACCACATGGTCCCAGGATGGAGGAGCTGCTCCCTGGCTGTGTCCCAGCTGCAGGGGAGGGGACAGAGCCCTGCACAGCCCTGGGTCCCATGGCCTGCCTGCCGCGGGCCGTGTCAGTGGGCAGGGGCTGCCAGCACGCCCACGACACTGCCCTCAGGGGTCGGGCTGGCTTATCCTTGGCTTCCATCAACTCCTGCCTAAAGGACTGAGGGAAATGATTAGGAGGGAAAATAGTGCTATAAAAGAAGTCACAACAGGCCATACGCTCGTGGCAACTGAAGGGTATGGGGGTTTGATTTCTATCCTCTGCACGAAATAAAATTTGCCCAGGTGACCCTTTGCCCATTAGAGGTAATGGCTCCTCTCTTGCTGGCTCCTCTAGCAATGTATTCTCTGTTTGTTGCCTGTCTCAAGTGTAACCATGACAAAAGCCAGACAAAGGCAATCAACAACCAGGAACAAAACTAAACAAGACAGCTTTCCTTTTCAGCAAAATAAAAACATGGATTGTTTATCAGCTTACTCTTGGGCTCTTCTTCTTATAAAGTGATCATAAGTTTAAAGACAGAGGAAAATTGCCCACAAATCCAATAAAATTTAGAATACACAGCCACCAGCAATACCAGGGGATTTCCAACCAATATATTAACCAACAAATCAATAACAAGAGTAAATCCTTCTGCATTGAGGGCAATCAAATGCTCACTAACGGGTACTATCACCTATATTAATATAATCCCCCAAGTGTCAAAGTTAATACCAAAGGAAGCTTATGCTTCACATGTGATAAGCTGAAGGATATTTCTTAATAATGGTTTAAATAAAAGGAAATTGCATGGAGGTTTTGCATTAAATGATCCTGAACTGACTCGGCTCTGCTGAAGTTTCTTCTTTCTGGAGATGCCATGTTTGCTTATCCCAGAGAACATCCTGGTCCATCAGGACTGTTATGCTAGGCCTGAAATGAATTCACAAAGCTTTTAATCTAAAGGCTTTCTGAAAGTGGCTTTCTTCTGTATCAGGATGTTTACATGTACATTTTTTTCCTGACCTGTGAAGGTCAGGAAACACATTGTAGTATTTATTTCAAACTTACTTATTACCTATGTAACTTTACAGGAGTGAGTTTAATACTGGTATGTCAACCAAAGCCTTGCTTATCGTTATCATTAATAATTTCTCATCTGGACTGTGATTACATAAGAATATCGTGGGAATTTAAATATTTTAATCTGAAAGAACCTACTGGGGTTTTGTGGATTTGTTTTAGGGGAAGAGGTATTTGTTGATTATTTACATCTGTGTATAGTCCAACTCCAGAGTTTGGCCAGTCTATCTGTTTCTCCCAGTCAAGTTATCTTCAGGATGTTCCTTTCTCCCAGGCTGATGAAAACTCTTCTTGTGTGAAAATGCACATAACAAATAAATGATATAAAAGCAGATAAAGTAACCCTAAATAGTCCCTGCTGTCTCAAATCAGTTGGAGGTAGGCAGGTGAATTTGTCTTTACCTTATCTGATTAATATTTTCTAGCAGTTAATGGCTGGCTTGGAGGCCTTACCTTTTCAGAAGGAGCAACGTTGCAGTTAAGCCATTTACTGGCTTTCAGGAAATTCAATTGCAGAGTTACTACAGGTCCTGAGAAAACATACTTGATTTCTCCTTGTTTTACTGATCCATACTCAAAAAGATAAAATACATAATCTCCTCTGTTGCTTAGCAAAATGCACAATAATGCATTTTTGGGCTGCGGTAAGCTCTGTAAGTTAATGGTAACAAGAGACGGTCATGCTGCATATTCCACATCGCCCGGTCTGAATCCAGAAGCCTACAAAAGAACATTCAGGATTTTGCAGAGGCATGTGGAAAGCTGGCTATGTGCAAACTGATTTAATAAGCTAAGTGGCGGAAAGCACTGAAACATGAGACATTGCAGTTTGCCAGGAGAAGCAGCATTCTGTGCCTAACTAGGTGTTATTGTTATGGTGGTAATGAGCAAGATCAGTATTTTGTAATTAACAGAAGGGAATTTCAGATGCCAGGGTGATGAGTCAGAAGTTCAAAGAGTAGGTGTTTAAAGGATATTTACGATGTAAAGCAGTAACAAGCTGCCTTTCACAAAATGGTTCACACCTAAATAACAGCACTCTAAAAACTGGTACAGGGCAGATGTTTTTTAACTAAGCAATGCATTAACAAACTGAAAGGTGCATCTCAGATACAGTCAGAAAAGAGGGTATGAAAAAAGTTGCTCCTTTGCAGTAACATCTCTCTAGACAGAAAAAAAAGAATTCTCATTGCAGAATGAAAAACAAATAAGATGGGGTTTTACACATATATTAGTGAGGGCATGTAGTTTAAGAGAGAAAATCTGCTGTTTAAGGAAGAAAACCAAAAAAAGATCATGCTGATTCTAAATTGAATGTACTCGTGGATGTCTAGCAGCAATCAGGAAGAGAGAAAGCAAAATGGCTAATTCAGAAATTGTAAACACTTTGCATCTGATTCCAAATGTCTTGCAAGCACACGTACACCAACATGTTTCAGGTGAATACTTAAACTTCTCTTCATATTGTCACAAATCTGATGCCCAGGTGATTGATAAAGAGCTAGTAAAGAATTGCATGGAAAACCTTAATACAGGCCTATTAGCACTTCTTTGTGAAGTACATTGCAGCATTCATGCTAATTACTTTATATGATTAACCAAAGAAATCTTTTGAGAGTATTTTATGGCCTGGTTCTGCAAGAGTTATCTATATGCCTCTCTCAAAAAATATGAGCAGTCTTCTTTGCATCGTTAGGATTCACATACTTAAAATTAGCCATGTGAGGTTTTTTTTTTTTTTTCTTTGTAGGTTAGGCCTTTTGCAGAGCTGATGAAACACCAGATGGCTGGATGGCACTGAACTTTAGAAGATGAATAAAGAGTAATCGTGGAAATTATTATCTGGTAAATCACATTACATTCCCTAGGAAAATAACAGAAGTGAGGTTTTGGGTTTCTTTTAAAGGGAAGCAAGCAGCTGACAGCAGAAACATGAGCAATAAACAGCAATAAGTGAAATTATGATCCCAGACGTACGTGTTGGAGTACAGGCTGACTACAGCGGGGGGTCACAAATATGCAACCCTGAGCAATCTTGGGTCTCATATCCAGTATCAGTAGACAGCAGATGTAATACCTCAGAAATCATACTTGAAAAATTAAACTCAGTTGGGTTAGAAATGAGCTCTGTCCATGGATTTTAAATTGGCTGACAAGCTATAAAAGAAGGGCAATGATAGACGGTGAGACATTGAGCTTAGGAAAAAAAACTCAAGAGGCAATGCTAATGTTTAAGCACAGAACAATTTGACTGATGGGAAACATGTATGAGAATCATGTAACGTAGCTGAACATTGACCAAGGGCGGCACGGTAACTATAAAGGTGTTGGGAGAGGAACTTCAGAGAGTGGGCTGAGAGAATAGTGCAATACAGAAATTAGAAATAAACGGACATTACTAAAGCAGATGAGCATAAAGGAAAGTGTCCTGACTAGAAGCCATTTTTGATTAGGAACAGTCTCCTATAAGAAAAGTTGCCTGATCTCTAGACTGGGTATAAAAATTTTTGGATGCCAAGAAATTCTGTGGACCAACTCTACTTGTAGATGGGGAAGCTGAGGCAGAGAAGCCTCATTTCCAGCCATGAAATGATTGCACATTTACATTTACTGGTTGCTTTTTGTGTGTATAGCATTAAATTTATCTCTATTCTAGAATTATTAGTCCTTCATCTATTTACCTCCATTGTGTTACTGCCATGTGAGCAAGTGAAGACAA
This sequence comes from Struthidea cinerea, assembly GCA_013397865.1. Classification (NCBI taxonomy): domain Eukaryota; kingdom Metazoa; phylum Chordata; class Aves; order Passeriformes; family Corcoracidae; genus Struthidea; species Struthidea cinerea. The sequence continues at coordinate 218,089 of VZTI01005622.1, read as the reverse complement.
TTAGCTTTCTGCAGTCCGTCACCCATGTACTCCCATGTGGACATCCAGTTTTCTGTCTTCATGGGGAAAAGCCGAGGCTGGCTGCAGTGCAAAGGAGCCATCTGTATCCACAAAGAAGCAGGATTACATTCTGTAATGCAGATCAAACAGAGAATGAGTATGCATTGATTAGTCATGTCCACATGTCCTCCACACCCTGTCTCCTATTTGTCATATTATTATGTTTTTGGCTTAAAAACACTAGTGCTCAAACTGGAAGCTCTTATTAAACTTTACTTTTGTGTTGCAAAGAAGTGCAGTAAGATAGCCTTGGTTTCTGATGTTCCCATCCAATGATCTGGCAGGGCCTCCATAAACTAAAGACTTTTCCAAACGTGGAAGGGAGCTATGATTCAAGCCTGAAAGTGCTGTCAAGGTGACAGGTATCTGGTGACACCATGGGTCACAACTACTTTTACAATTTAAAAATATGGGGTAAAAACAAATCAATAAACTGACTGAAGTTATTTCTAATAAAGAAGAAAGGAAGAAAGACAAAGTACATAGGTGAAGATTTCACAAGGTAGATTAGTAAAAACTACAAAGCAGCCTCTAGCTGTTTTCTATCCCCAGCTGCACTTCCTCAATTCTGCTAGCCAGTGCTGAAACACTATTTATTGATTCACACGTTTTTCTATTCCACTTTAATAGGAAATGTTCATTCAGATTTAAAATAAGAACAATAAGGTCACAGATTACACCTCCCACTCTAATGCTAAGTAGATGATTTCTCTTACTGTATTTCAAAAAGTTATTTCAGTGTCCAAGTAATCAGGAAGGTCATAGGAAGAACAAAGTGGATTTGAAAAATTATTTTAACTGGCCAAAAGTCACATTCTTTTAATCTAGCATAAAAATTGAATGTTTAAGGTTTTTTCTCATTGCATGGCCATGCCCTGAGTGTGTATCTGTTATTATTACAAACTGATATTTTAGTTTTAGAAGGGGAGTAATACTGCCAGGAAACTAATTTTTCAGTTTCTGAATCTAAATGCAAACAGACCTAAATAACCTGCATGTCTGAAAACCCTAAAATTTTGCCTGCCTTCAGAATGCTGGCTATTTTGCTGGACAGAAGTAACACTCTATTTCCCATTTTCCATGTATCCCTAAAATTTTCACAGCTGCACTATTTATAAAGCAGAAAATTTGGCTGATTTGCCCTCTAAATCATTATAAACATCAGCTACTACTAAAAAGCTTTTATTCACCAACAGTTTTCAGAAGCAATGCAAACTTCTGAAGGCCTAATTAGATAAAGGTCTTGGATCACCAAACTCAGCCTAATCTATCTTCAAGTACTCATGTTTTTTACTCTATTATTGCTTTACTTCTTGACTGGCAGAATGTGGGCCAAGGTCAGGTGATAATTTCTTGCCAGAGGAAGATTGCTTTGGGAGGGGACATCCTCCTTCTCCAGGCCATCAGTGCACTGACACCTCCTGCAGGTCCAGAGGAGCCAGCCCAGGTTTCAAAACAGCCACATAAAACTCTCATACCAAGCTCAGATTTTCTCTTCTGAGATACACCATGCAACACAGAAGGGCTGTTCTGCTGGCTGAGACATGTGCCTGCACTGCACCCACTAACAAGGTATTTTTTCCTTGCAATTTCATTCATTCTAATGCATCTCTAATATGTATTTTACATTCAGCCCTCCTGTTGTTCTATACTTGTAGTTGTACTCTCTCCTGCTTTTTAATGAGTTCGTTTCAGTCACTCAGAGGCTGCTGCTGTACATGAAGTCAGAAAGGAGTTCTCCAAGAAGCCAACCCCACAAAGCTGGCTGTGTTATGCACCTTAGTTTTTCAAGGAGCCTGTCTATAAACCTTCTGAATTGAAGATAACTTTTCCCAGCAGCTCTGTCCTGCAGTGGAAATCAATCACTCGTCTTGTGAGTCTGCTTGGACATCTGTGATGCCAAAGACAGAATCCTTGACCTCTGTTTACAGGGACTGCACTGAGACCAAGGCAGGTAAAGCAGCCACCAGCATGCTGTGTACTGGATCCCAGCATGATGTGCAGTAATGACCTGTCAGGGAAGCAGCCTGTGTACCAGCACACTGTGAAATGTCCTGGGGGACTCTCTTTATGAATTCAGCATGTCCTCAGGCAAGAATGAAATCACACATCATTTAAATATTGTTTCATACTTTCCTGTTAGGGTGTCTCATCCCTTTCTTTGGTCTGTTCAAATCTATATTTCTAAAAATTTTCAAAATAAAGGGAAAGCCCTGAAAAGATCATTCCAACCTTCCCACAAAAGTTCTGTGTCTTGGAGGTTTTGGATTTTTTCACACACAAACCCCTTTTATCTCAACAAAGGTTTGAAAAGGCAGACAGAAAGAATTTTTTTTTGCTAACTATAATCTGATAATTTTAAACAGGAATTTATCACTTTGTTTTATCGTCTTCAAAATTTGGCAGCCATTTGCAAGGAGCACGTGTTGATGTGGGAGCAGCTTGCAAATAGTCTTGGAGAAGAAAGGAAATACAATTTCATGCCCTTAGTGTAATAAGATGATGCACAACACAAGAACAGTGAAATCTCCAATGGAGGTAACAATAAACCCCGAGTCCTTTACTTGCCAATGCCTTTGTCTGCTGGTTTTCTCTTTTCCTTCAGCAAAGACAGTAGCTCTGCCATTTTAATGCTCTTGCATCTTTTGTTTTTTCCCTGCAGTACTGATGTTTGTTCCCAGGTACAGGGTAGATTGCCAAGGTATTGTCTCTGGGCTTGCTGATGACCTCTGTGGCTCTGCCCTCCTGCCAGCTCCCACACCCAGTGTGGCACTGCCTGCAAAGGGCTGAGGGCTCTGCCCTGCCCCTGCTTCATCCTGGACTCTTGTCCAGCTCTGGGGCCAGGGGAATGCTGAAGGTTGCCAAGATTACATGATTTGTTCAGGTCACACAAGAAGGGGCAAACCAGATTTCCTTACTTATGTAGTAAATAAGAGTCTGCTTATTTAGAAATTGTTTGTAGTTACAATAGGAAGGGATTTCCATTTTCTGAACGTTATTGTAATTTCTATAATTGTAAATTATTGTCCAGAATAAACTTCTTTTCCCTGTGTGCTGAGCCCCTGTTAAAAAGGAGGGCTTAAATATACTCAAAGAAGCATCATAAATAGCATAAAAAATACCTTTGCATTTGAAAGCTCCATAAATGACTCACAGAGACATGAGTCAGAAGGAAAAAATACACTCCAGGTATCTGTAAAGGCCTGCATGCAGGGCCTAAAATGGCATTAATTTCCATGGACTATGAAATAGAAGTGTAGGCATGCACTTCATTTTCTCAGCAAGCTCTCACTGATAACAGCAATTCAGAAGTTTCATCACTTGGAGCCTCTCATTTGAGAGCTAAAAACCAGTGTCACAGACAAGAGCTACCTAGACCTGAAAACTTGCACTCTTTTTTTCCCCTCATCATTAAAGAGCGTGCATCATTAAAAAGCAGAATTGCTTGTCCTTCTACAGAGAGCTGCAACAGAATGGTTACACAGGGAAACAACACTTAAGGGGAGAAAGTCAAACTACTTTGATCAAAAAAGTCTGTGCCTCTGTTTCTTGAAATGGGCTTATGGGTCAGGAACATATATGGCTAGTCAAAATCAGTATTTCTTTTTTTTGAATAGCACACCATAAAATCTACATATCTTGTTGAAATATTCAGCAAGTCACTCCGGCCCTACAAGTGCATTATTACGTCCTCTCGTGCTAAATACAAACAGCTGCAGAGAGATTTTTGCCACACTTCATATATATCAAGCACAGCAGATGTAGCAGACTCCTTTTGGTAGCAGACATTCTTTCCTGTATCTGAATTGTCTCTTAGGTATATAAATGAAGATGGGATTATGTCTTTGCTGGAACAGCAGGTGAATGAATCACAAAAAAGCCTCAGTCAGTCTGTAGATAAAACATGATCACTTTCCAGGCTTTTCGTCTAAATAAAGAGCTGCAGAGAAATGGCCTGATTTTAGAAAGTGGTGGAGAGAAAGGAACTGGTAGAGGAATGCTTATTTAAAAAAAAAAAAAAAAGGATCTTAATCCATTGATTGACTGCCTAATTTAACATTTGATAAGTGCTCATCACTATTCTTGAGTATTCACATAAGCAAGCAAAAGTGTGGTTGTGAAGGGGGTAAAGATGACAGTTCTGTTCCATAATGTATTCAGCCAAGGTGCCCTTATTCATGTATTATACACATGGGCATTTTTAATATGCAGGTTGCAGCTATTTAAAACCTTGCTAATGCTTCATGGAAAAAACTGAATCAGTCTACTGAGATTTCACCTATACAGCATGTCTTTTTTTCCCCTTCACTATTTTATAACCAGAAGCTTGAGCACTAATGCTGAATCTTTTTCACTAAAGTGTTTGTCTGATTTTTCTCTGAGATGCTTGGCTGAGGTTACAGCCCTCACTGATATCTCTCGGTGTCGGCTGCGATGACACTAACTGGTTCCTGTTTCCAGAGAGAGCTTCTAACTTTTCTGAAAGTGGCAATAAAGTCCTGCTCTCTCTCAGGTTGAGCAGTGTGGTTGTTAAGAACTGTGGGTTTGTCTCACCCTAAACAAAACTTAAATCCTTCAGAATTGTATTACTGTTGTATTCACCCTGAGTGTTTCTGAAATGACCATTGAAATCAGCATCTGACCTGCCCTTCACAGTATTCTTTAATCAGAAAGAATTTTTTTTTCTTGCTGTTTTAAGCCACATTGCATCCAATTTCTGAAAACAAGAGTTTTCAGATCTGGACTGTTTGATAAATACATATGAATACTCTCCTCTCTTCAATTTATCTGAACCATTTTCAAGACAACAGATATTTCCTTATTGATTCTGTTTGGCAAAGTAATTAAAGCATGTTCATATCAGAAATTTCTCAACTCTTCAAGATTATTAATATTGTATTCCTTTTCAGGGAACTACTGACATAGAGAAATAAAGAAAGTGGTTAATATTAAAGACATCACACAGCTGAAGAATAACAATAATGTGTACTACAATGGTTGTCACCCAGTTGCACAGACAAAATGTACCTCAGTTCATAACTGAAAGAGCTCTGGCTCATCGTCATGTGAATTGTGCTGATATCATAATTCCTTTGCCTCTTTGACTACATGTAGGTACTATAATACACACAAGAAATAAGATACCATCAGCTATCTTCAATTATAGGTCAGATAGTCACTCTTTGTTTGAAGAGTGGTGATCTTCTGTTATTCAAAGTCTTACTCATCTCTGCTTGCCCTCTGCTTGAAGTGTCCTACAAATAAATGCATTTAAAGTTTTTCATGACCCTTGCCAGGCTTTTCCTTTTAGGCTAGTAATTTAAATCCAGCACAGGTCAGCAGAAAGAAGCTGGAAATATCCTCCTAAATAGACAGTTGTTTGTAGCAGCTGGAAAAAGGAGGTCACAGGGCTTGCTCTGCTTCCCAGGCTACTGCTGCTGTTGCCACAAGTGACCACTACCAATTAACAGACTTACTGGGCATCTCAGCAGAAGGGTTAGAGAGTGAGTTAAAGGGTGACTGAGTATTGTCATTCCCCTACCCTAGACAAGAGTTGTTTGCACTCCTGTTGCCAAGTGAAAACATAGTGAATATATATAGTGCTTAAAGAAACCTGCTGTTTAGATGAAAGTTGTGAATAACTTTGCCTTCTTAAGACAGAGAAGCAATTATATGTGCCAACATTACACTAGCATTGCTATTATTAAAATACTACATATGAAAAGCTAAGACATTTCACTTAGGCCTGCAGGACTTTTTGAGGGGCTACAATAAAATATTTTCCATAAATGTGTTCACACGTGTACCTATCAAACACCTCTATGTAATCCATCCTTACTGCAGTGGCACTGTTGCATTGCATTGGCTTGATTCTACAGCAGTGGAGCCTATGAAACTTTTTTCCTCTCAGCACCAGTTAGGAATTATCCTCAGTTGATTTTTTCCTCCATAATAAGAAAATCTGAGGCAGTTACTTATTTTTGTACATTATTTGAAGCAACTATGCTAGAGCTCATACGCTGACACAGGCCATACCACACCATAACACGCTTCAGCACCTCAGCTCAGCCAGATGTTCTTGGGCCTAGAAACACTTGTTAATCAAATGTTTAGATGTTTCTAATAATGCAGCTGGACATAAAAACTAAATTCTATTTTTATTCAAGGTAAACATGGTAAGTAATGAACTGCATTTTCAGTTCTAATGCTTCCCAGTGCTGAAGTTCCATTTTCCTTCCAGAGAAATGGTATAGGACTATAAGCAAAGCATATGGTCAGCCTTTTTGTTTCTGTCACAAAAAGTTACTTTTGTTAATTACCAGTTTTCTTGACAGGCTCAGCAGAATGTCCAGGAATGTATTTTCAAGAGCCATCAGATTTTCACACCACATGCTTTTTAGACTATAGAGCACACATGGCCTACCCAAAAAACAGGCCTCCCCACCTCGCTCCTGCAAATGCACATATTGTCACTGAATTAAATGGCAGGGAGTGCAGCTAAGTTAAATTGTAAATACCAGAAATGTACATGACATGGAGATATGTGATAGTTACAACATGTAATGGAAAGCCAAGGTGGGGGATCCCATTCCTAATTTCATCACTTGACTCTCCCGTGGATTTGAGGAAATAGCTGATCTGTATGCTGAGTCCTACCAGCTGTAATCTGGGGATGATAGCAATATTCACACAAAATACTTTGAAATCTTCCTGATAAAAAATGCTAAGCAATGCAAATACGTTTAAAAACGTTCTGACTTTTTTCTTTTCGCATGTTTCCTGGGGTTTGGTGCATTCCTAAAATAGCAGCAAGTCAGCAGATGTAGCACAGCTTTCCAGGACAAGGGACCTACACACGCTGCACACTTCAGGTGACAGAATGAACACTGGAGTTTTTTTGTGCAGAACCTGCTTTTAGGTCACGATAATCAAGCACTGACACATCTGGTCTGAGGAAAGGCTTACTGGTGCCAGCTGAAGTTGGGCCGTGTGTGTTAATAACCTGTGCTGAGGTTTGGTTTAAAAGGCACAAGATGGCCTGGTTGTGTCCAAAGAAGTAGCAGGAAGCTTGGCCTTTGTCCTGAGAAACAACCTGGAGAGAAGCAGCTGAGGCACAGCTTGCTCTACAACCATGATTATCACTGTAGCTGTGACATGTCATGCTCAGAAGTATTAATTTGGGGCAGAAATAGTAGAGTCTGTCTTCTAAAATACAGAGTAGTTGCCACGACAGCAGCATTGAGCCTGTTATTAGCAGGCCGTTACTACCAGGCTGGAAACAGATGTTCCAGTTCAGCAAAATAACCTGCACTAAACCTTCCCACTTCACAGAAGATTTTCTCCACTCTTCTGAGTGACTTTGCCAAGAAATCAATTCCTACCACCCATTCATCTGACAAGTCAATGTCTTACACCAACCACAAGACTTTCAGAGAAGCAACTTCATGCTCTTTGCCCCACTCCATCCTATGAAAGAGCTTCTGAAGGAACAGCTGCAGTCATCTGATGGCTCTGGAGGTTCCTCTTCAATCTCTTTCATTGTAATGCACCAAAAGTAAGAGATACCATCAGAGAACTGCTGCTTAGCGTCACTGCTGCTTGGCATGCACGGTGATGTAGTCTCGAAGCACTCTTCTTATCTGTCTTGATATACACGTGTTATTTTTTGTCTTCTACCCAGATTGTAAGTTTCCTATGGCATTAACTAAATGGAAAAGTTAGACAATGCCCATGTCTCTGGGGTGCTATAAAGTTTGAATAATAATTATACCAATGGTATCTTTCCAAGAAAAAAATTAGGGCTGGCAGGCAGAGACCAATGGAGTTAGAAGAACAAGTATTGTAATGATACTTTAAAATGACACTGATGTTCTGCCAAGGCAACGTTAGTAAAATCAGAGGGAAACTTAATGCAATGCTAGTGAGTAAGGCTGAAAGAAGGAAAGCAGAGGATAAGCCCTTGACCTGGAAACAGGGAAACTTTTTCTCAGCTTGGTAGAATTGCAGTGGAATCCAAACACCAAGGGGAAAAAAATCCACATCATATTAAAAATGCCATGTATTTTAAAATTTCTTTTGTGACATATAGGTACTGGATATGGAGTTTTAAATACTTATGATATTAGTGATACTTTTGTGGCATGGGATGCATTTTTCATTAATGTATCCTGAAATTTCAGCTATTTCCACTGATGGTACTCCACAAGGAGAGAAGAGCTGATCTGTGACGTTCAAACTGAAGGACTGTGACTTAAGTCTGTATTTACCATCCTTTTCATCTGGATTTCTGAGATGCTACCACTGTGAAATTCAGATATAGATAACAGATTTATAATCTATTTTTGATAGATGCAGGAAAGATATATAAAATGAAAACTTTTCAACCCCATGAGTGATATAATTTTTCAACTTTTTCTTCCTGGGAGAAATCTAAATGCAAAAATTGGTATGGCAATAAACACTGACAGAGGAAAGGCAAGACCCAGTTCCCTGGCACAGTGTCACAACCTAAACTGAGCCTTTTAAATCCAGTCACTGGGGTAACTGGGCAGATTGCTGGGATACGAAATGTGTGTTTCTAATATCTATTGCAGTATATTTCACCATTTTACCTCCACTAACTCTGAGAGAAGAATTGATTTGATCACTTGGTTAATTGAAATGCTTAAGCAAAAGTTTTTGTTTACACTGTAAGCAAGTCTTTCATGAAAAGCTTTGTCCATCTTAAAAGAGAGCTCACAAAACAAGGGAGACGTGATGGTGGCCACTAGAGAGTGGAAAGATGAATGTAAAGTGAAGTGCTGCTTGCGAAGTGCTGCTTTGCCTGTCTCAGGAGAGCAGCTGCCAAGCACACTTGAGAAAGAAATCTGAAATCAGACATCTGTATGTGCATTGCGTCCACCATGTTTGCTCTGAGGAGAGAGAACCATATGAAGCAAGACAGCAAAGGTGAAATCCAGCAAGACATCCTACTTTATTGCCATGGCAACCCCACCCTGATGAAAAGTAGAAAAACAATAAAACATCTTCAGGAAAAAAAAAAAAATCAGTGCTATCTACCAAGGGAATTGAAGAAGATGCACTTTAAGGAAGAGCTTGACATTTCCACCATTTGGTGACTCTTTGAAACAAAGGTATGGCTGCAGTTTTTGCAAGCTGCAGAGTTAGAACATACTGTACTTGATAAATTACTTAGTTTGTTTAGCAGCTAATGTCTGAATTATAAGTGAAAGCTGTAGTTACAGATTAGAATCTTTAATGCCGCTGTAGCCAGACAGAAACTATTATTTTTGTGATTTTCCTTGATGTCTTCTAACATCTGTCATCCTAGACTAGATTAACACTAGAATCACCTTTTCGGCATTGTACTTTCCAGGATGAGGGAATATGAGTGTGGATAAATGTGCATGTGTACCTTATGCAAGCATGTATCCAAGTCTGTATGTCTGGGCTTGTAAAGAGTTTTATGCACTATACCTGCTCTCTCTGACTTGGTTGTGGATTTTCATGTGAATTGAAGTTGGTTACATACAGAGCCCATATAGGGGCTGGGGTCAAGGAGCCCAGCAATAAAACATCTGTTTGTAAAGAAAGCAACAACACCTCTTACATCCCCGTGCTGATGTGGAACCAATATGAGATAGTGGAGTGCACAACGCATGCTGCCAAAGGGGCAGAGCTAGGGCAGGTGAAAGGCTCATACTTTGTCTGCACAGCTCTTGTGAGAGTTGGAAACTGCTCTCACACTCTTGCTGCCTCTCTCCAGAAGGCTCCTGGAATGGCCCAACAGCTGCAGTGGACAGCCTGCCTTTGCCTGCCCTGAGGTACTGCTGTGCAGCAGGGAAGGTGTGATCTATGCCTCCCCCAGCCTTAGGGAATCTGATCTAGCAGTTGTGTTTGCCAAATATAATCCTTTAATTTTCATCTGCTATTTGCAAATATTGTTTCTTGTAACTAATTTGCATGGGCAATGATTATTCTAATTCTGCACAGTAATGAGAAAAGCAATAAGACTATCTTACCAAAGGGCACTTTTAAAACTAAATATATTGGTCTCTGTTTTAAATAACTTATATCTGATGGAGTTGTTTTTGTTTGTATTAACTGTAGCTAAGCCCTTACAGTGGCATCTAGAGATCCTGTTTCAGGTTATAATTCCTTTGTACAAGATGGTAGGTATACCAAAGAACAGAAAAAGTAGAATTTGTCCTAGAAATATGACATTTGTAAGATATGAAGGTGAGAACTGATAACAAATCACTTGATTCCCTGTTCAGGAATTGATGCAATCACCTTCCCGTATCTCCATATACATAATGGATAGGGAGAGCAGCATTCTTCCTTAGCCCTGTCTGGTCACCACTGCTCACACCATGTGGACAGCCTTGTTCTTCAGCACCCACCCAAGCAGTGACGCCTCTTGGAGGAGAGAGGGGGAAATCCTCCCCAGCAGCCAAGCCCTTGGCTGCTCCACCACATGGAGCCCTGAGCTCTGCACTGACAGCAGCCAACAGTCCTGGCATATGTTCTAAAGGAGACTCAAACTACAGTCCTACAGAAAAGCCCATGGAAACCATTTGGCAGGCGTGAGAACACGTTTGAAAGGGTTACTGAAGTTTAATGCCTTTGTAACTGGAAGGATAAAAAGCTCAGTCCTGTAGTAAATTCATACTGTTTTTTACTCTGAGGGGAGGCTGTGGTCTGTAGTCTCTACTACATTCATCAGGAGCCATGTCAGAGTTTAACACAATACTGCATTAGTGCATGATGTAAAATAGAGTTATGATGACAAGAACTTATAATAAATTTGGTGTGCCTATAGCAATAACTCAGCAGCTGGTGTGTGCCACCCTATGCTGTGAAAGCATATACAGACTTTTCTTTGAAATAGCAGCAATTCAGATATACGTTTGCTTAAAAAATCCCACAGAGATGACATGCTGTCTGGTTCCAAGGAAAAGAATGTTTGGGCTTTTGCAGAACTATTTCATTCATGTGGGAAAAAAGCCTATGCCTTGTGGCCAGGGTCATGGAGACTGGGATAATTCACTGAAAGACAGCACAATCTGAAGTTGTTTTGGAACAGAATTAACAACAGCTCAAGCTTCCTCACTGAGGATATGTCAGGAATGGCTTTCTCCTTGCAGTGAGTGCATCTTTCCTGCTAATATTAATGGGAGATATGGCTTCCTGCATTTCCCATCACTACTGATGAGAGATGCACGTGCCACTAATGTTAATGAGAAACACACATGCATGTAACTCCCATTAATGATCATTAGATATCCACAGGAGAACCCTCATTAATGCTAATGAGTGTTGCACGTAAATGTAATTCCCACCAGTATTAGCCCGAGATCTCTGTGCAATCTTCAGGCATTAGTGTTACTGAAAGGTACACGTGCGTGTGGCTGAAACTGATAGGATGCATGCAGGAACTGACCAAAATAGTATACTTTAGCTTGACAACAGGAGCTTGCCCTTGGTGTTTGTGTTCGTGTTCATCTTGAGGAAATGCATTGCTTTCTGTTAAAAATCCAGTTTGTGTATTATGCTGGGTTCTAAGCTCCATACCACATTAAGGCAAAATGCAGAGGTTCGTTTTCCAGACAATGTGAAGTGTCTATGTCACAGATCAGAGAAGAGAAATTTCAGTATTTATGCTGGGGTCAGTATGTGGAGTCAGTGAATACATCCTTTGATTCAATGGGGTTTGATCAAAATTGTCTTTCTTAATGACATTAAATCTCACCCAAGGCTGTACTCTGATCGGTACTTGTGCAGCTGTGATCCACCTTGAACTTGGGTCCTGCCAGCTATGCTTTCATTGGGCCTGTGAAGTTTGTAGCAATTTATTTTACAAATTTTCTTCTGTAGTTAGTTGCTTCTAATTGATTAGAAGCTGTGTGTGGAGAGGGGGCATAAATTGCAACCTTTGGTGAAAGGAGTTAGGGGAATTTACAAGCTGAAAATGTCACATATGGGCTGCAGCCTTTGCTGTTTCTGGGGATCATTTTTGCAGATACTGAAATTTGCTACATATCTTTCACATCAGCAAAAGCCCATAGATAGACAGTGAGCAGGCAAGACCTCAAAATATTAATTTTAAGGTCACTGTCAAAAAAAACCGTTCCCTGCAATATTCATTTTTAAAAATGTTAACATGGCACACCACACCATAACCTCAGAAAATCCCAGAGCTCCTTACCAAAACCAGGTCTTATTATCTGCTGGTTAGCAGCATGTAGAGCCATCTTTGCCTTGCAGAGCCAATGTAGCAGCATGAAAGGGTAGAGTATCACCCCTACTTGGCACCATACACATGACTTGTTAAGGAAACAGCCAGGGAAATGTGGGTTGGTCAGCGATGCCTTTTCCTGGTCTTAAAATCAAGAATCAAACACGGTTAGAAGGGAAAAAGGGATTTTACCTCTGTATTTATTTTAAGGATCCTTAGGTGCACTACATCCAGGTCGAATGCACCTCAATGCACACCCACAATAGATCTGGTATAACGTTATAGGTCTTACTAATTAGCACATCTATCAAAAATTTCCCAATGAGAGGCTCGAATGAGCCCCCCTCCCCAAGGAACCTTCCCCTGGATGGCTCTATCTTAGTTTACAGAATGTGTTCTGGAGAGGACCTTGGGGTCTGGGGTACACTGATCCCTGACTATGAAGCTTCTAAAACGTTTAGTCTCTTAGCTTAACAAACAAGTCCAAGAACGTAGGCAAAAAGCACTAAGAATACAGAAGTTATAAAAAGGTATAAAAGAAAAGGCAAAAAATCATCATGGCATCATCAGAACTACACCAGCATAAAGTATCTTGTGTCCTTTTCATTCCCGTATCTGTTTCAGGACTGGTCTTATTAAGACTGTGAGATAAGTGACTGATCAAAAAGGGAACTCATCAACTCAATTAGACTTATCCTTGTAGCAAAGGGAATCTCCTGCATTGCTACACTGTTTTATGCTTAGAAAAACTAAAATGTAACACTACTGTCCTTGTCAGACAGGGTCTGTCTACAAAACCCAGCATTGGTATATCCAGTCTAAGAAACTCCTGCTCCTCAACATATCTTTCCCCAGCCCATTTTTCCCCTGCTTCACCCCAGGGCTCTGTCATGCCAGCACTCTGTGTGGAACTGTGCAAAGAATTAGGGAATTGAAATCAGCTGCTTTAGAGAAAGCACACAGTATCAGGGTGCTCTGCTTGTCTTTTTATTTTTCTTGTGGCCAGGTGATCTGAACAACCCAATTTACCAAGGACAGTCGTATCAGGATAACTGAGGGGACTAAAGACCACCGTGCAAAAGACAGGAAAAGACAATTTTGAGGAGGGTGGTTACTACAAGAGACAAAATCTCACCAAGTTGTATTCCCAGGTCCAGCAGTCAGTCCTTGTGACTCCTGGAGTCAGCAGAAGCCCAGCACCCTCAGGATTTTGAAGGACTAAGGCCCCACCTGGATCACAATTAAGAAACAAATTAAAGCCTGTGCCTTCTTTGTCCTGTTAATCACTTTTTCTAGATGCTGCATCATATTCTTCAAGCTACACCTGCTCTTAATTGCTTTATTGCTATCAGCCAGAAAACAAGGGCATTCCAAGTCAGAGGAGCAAATACAAAATGAGAAGAAAACAATCTCAAACCCAAAGAAAATAAACACAAAGCGTGCTCCTGAAAGAACACACACTTCAACCTAGGAATAAGGAATTAAATTTGGCACTGGGCTTCATGTTAACAGCAGCCTAAAACTAAGAGAAATCTATCACAAAACTGTGATTTAGGGTTCAATTTTCCTTTCTGAGCATGTAACCTTTGTTTACATATTTGCAGCTCTGGGGCACAGCAGTGTAATCAAGTGCTCCTGCTTTTAATTAAGGGAGTAAAATTTGCATATGCAAACTCCCCTCTTACTGATGTTAATGCCTCAGCAATGCCAGCAGATTTGAAGGAACTAAGAAAACAATAAAAGGCAGAAATCAAAAATATCCAACAATTAATTTTGTTTCACAAAAGCAAGGGAATACAGAGAAGATAATATTAAATATTTCCCGTCATAAAGCAAACATGCAGTAACTGAGATTCTGGACCATGTTTTAACTATGGAGGTGTTTTTATAGCTAGTACAGAGTCCTTGTCCTGTCAAAGGGCCTGAGGTAAATTACTCAGGAGCAGGGTTTTCATGCTGTGGGAAAGCCGGGCATAGGTGAAAACACTTGTAGTCTTGACTGACTGCTATTTACAGAAGTGCTCCTCCCTCATGCAGCCTGGAGAGGTGCTTCTGGTTTGAGAAGTAAAGCCTTGCACCTCAGGCTTTCCCAGCACACTCCAGCTTGCTGCTTCACCTTCCTTTTTGGATCACCACAAACATACATATCTCCTCTGCAGGGGAACGCTGACAAGAATCGATGCAAGACAAAGACAAGTGTGTGTTATTTAAAAAACACTAGATTTGTAGGCTAAAGATAATGTCAAGGAGATATTCACAGATGCACCAGAAAAATGGAGATTTTCAAGCAAGCATACAGGGGTTACCAGAGGACTGGAGGAAGTTTTGATTTTTTTCATGTTTGTTTAACTATACAGTCCTCCTGTAAAATTTGGACTGTAGCATTAAATCCCACTGACCTGCTGACACACAGAAGGCAAGTCTCTCATTTTAAGGAGAGAGACAGAATCTTGTCTTAATATAATGCTGCTTGGAACAATCTCCCTGTCCGTGCAGGTACCTGAGTGGTTAGAAAGGAATCAGTCCTTAGAGCTTCCGGAAAGAGCACACCATGAGTATGCCTGCATTAATACTGGAACTGCACACACTACAAAATGCTGCAAACATAACAGGCTCCAGAGGAGCCACTATGGTACACTGAGTAAAATGTGCCCTTTTGTAATTGCTCAAATGCATTTTGACATGATAGACCAAAAATACAGAGCTGGTCTATTGAATAAACACTGCAGTAAGCTTCAGAGCTGTTACAGCCTATTGAGTAAATAATAAAAGTTCTAAAATGGTCCAAGCATATATTTTCACAATATGACTGAATTGCTTCAGAGAAAACTATTGTGTTGATTCCCAGGCATGTCCATGAGTGATTTCCTTTCTTTTCCTTTTTGTTTCACCATTTAGCCTGACGGTTATGCATGACACTTGCACAATGATGCACAGTTCTTTTCAGTCCCTGGGCACAAATTGTAAGAAACCTGTTATAAATTCACCCCATGCTAAAGTGGTTTAGCTGCTGTGCGTTTAAAGAACAACCTCAGTAAATATTTTAACATAATCTGTAAGTAGGGGGAATGAAAGGTGATGCTGAGAGAGGGAAAGGCATTTTCTAGCAACCTGGGAAGAGATAAAGCAGTCTTTCTCTGCCTACTGCCAACTTAAACTTCTCCTTCATTTTTGGTCCTGTTTTTTGAAGTAATTCTTCTTTTCTAAACTAATAATGGAATGAAACCTTTTCATAACATTCCACTTTATGACAGAGAGAAAAGACATCTTGATCCATGTCCATCATTAGTCTTGATCATAATTTTATTTCATCCAATGTCTTGAAAAGGCTTATAGAGAACAAAACTAATTACAAGACTGATTCATCTTCTCTGTGAAATACAATAAGTTAAGAGCACATAAAGAATTAACTTGTACAGCACTTAAAAAAAAGTTTGTTGTCTAATTATCCAGGGCAAAACTATCCATAACTGACATTCTCACAGCCTAGGAACAGCTAAGTTAATAGGGCTGCATTTTGTTCTCACACCTCTAAATCAGAAGATACTCTTCTAGATTATACAGCTGTAATTGTGAGTAGACTGTTTGAGTCTGAAATACTTTATGGCCTGCCCTGTGAACTTTTCTGAGCATTTCCTTGAGGAGATACCCCTAAGTCTTTCTTGGTCCCACAGAGAGAGCCTCTGCACTGAAGAAACTGAGTAACCTTGTTCACCCAGGAGGCAGGTGAGAGCCCCAGTACCTGCGAGGTGTACAGAGCACTGGAGACAGACTTTTCACAGCCTCCCTTTCACTTAAATGTGAAATAAATGGAAAAATAAAGAAGACATATTTAATAGTGTGCTAATCCTAAAACAAACTGCAAAAATAAACAATAAGCAAGGTACTATTCTGCATAAAGATCAACAACAGAAAGTATGCAAAAAGTTCCATAAGTTTTATGATAAGGAACCCAGAGTTTCAGAAAGGGAAAAGGTAATACTTAGGCTAAGCCAAAGTCCCTTTCTGTTAGTGAAGGAGAGAGACAAGCTTCTCCAGAAAAGAGACTCACACCTCACCTTGTCCTGGAACTCCACCAAACAGGCTGCTCATAGAAAAGGAAACCATTTGAAAACAGATGCTTTAATCTTCAGACAGTGTAAGCTAGATGAGACTAATTGTTGACATGGCTTCAGCAGCTGAGCTTTCAAGAAATACATGCAGTATAGCATACAAGACATCACAGCTTATTGACAAACAACAGGCTTGTAGCTCATGTTAGAAGTGAAGAATATAACATCATAGGGTTCTCGGCTCTTATTGTGTCTTTCAGTTAAGAATAAGAGGCAAACACAAAGTTTTCCAGAGTCCAGAAATTGTTGACAGTATAAAAAGAGAGCCATAGTAACACAGAATTTTAATGGAAACTCTGAAGGAGAGTGCCCTTTGAATTATTTTAAGTGTACAATGTATCTTTTAAGCAGCTATAAGAAGACACAGTATCCGGAAGTCACCAGGTTCACTGCACACAATATTCAAAAGTATTTTCAATGTGAAAAAAAATATTACATGTATCAAACAATAATTTTGAAAACAGTGCTTAAATAATTACCAAGACTATCTACTGGTTTCATGGTGTCTTTACTAATTTTTACTTGGAAAAGGCTTATCAGTATCTCCAGGGTTTTTCGATACAAGAGAAATGGTAAGTTCTCCTTGGTTCCATGGTAAAATAAAACAGCCCAAGATGTTTACCAGCAAGGCTGTAAATCATGACAGAGCATCTGTGGGCTTTTTATTTAATGCCCCATTATGAACACCATAATGATTTGCAGTGTTTACTAGTATGATTATCTTTCTAACAGAGTAATCAGAGACTTTGTGTTTTGTGGTGTTTTTTACCTGCAAAGAGGATATATGATTTTTCAGGTAAGAGAAAATCAGTATTCTTATGGAAAAAATTGTGGACTCCTATATTGTTATAGTACAGTTAAGCAAATGGCTTAAGGCTGAGAAGACATAGCTGTGGCCCTTCCGTGTATGCTGAGTCCACCAAACCCCAGTGCATCTCAACACAAAAAAATGGATTGGTTCCTCCACAGGCAGCTGTTTAATTTAGCAGAACTCCTGCTTTGCACTTCACAGAGCCACAGTCCCAGGATACTTTCCCAAATTCACATGAAAAGGTTCACTCTGGCCCAGGCATGCTTGAAGATGGCAAAGAAGTTAAATGCCAGACGTCTTGTGGAACATGTCTCCTCACACACTCCAAAAGCTCTGCTGTCTTGCCCTGAGGAGACCTGGGAAGAAGCTGCTGCACACATGGGCTTGTCTGGGAGTGGCCAGGCCCCTTACTGGGCAGTGTGACTGTGTCTGGGGTGGGTCTGTTTATGGGGTGCACGGCACACGCTCCCTTGTTATGAACCACAGAAATGCCAGGCAAGAATTAATGCTGTCAGTGCCCCGACCAAAGAGGGATTTGGTGAGATGCTGGCAGACTGCTCCTACCCCCAGCCAGCACCACTGCACTCCTGTCTGAGCTACCCAAGGGACTAGGAAAATATGCTACTTTATCTTTATTTGTCAACTCGTGCATTTAACAACCGGTTCAGAATTTCACACCTATTTGTCACCTGGCTAAAGGGCACTTTATTTTGCAGAAACTACGTCAGACCTCTTAAGCAGAGCATATGCCAATACTCTCTTGATTAACTAGTAGTCAATACTCTGGACTGTCACCAGTTTCCAAGGAGATAGACCCAATAAAGCAGCTAACCCTATTCAGTATGGCCCAACTGAGTACACAGTAATAATGTTTTACATTTATATAAGCCATTCATCCTCAAGCACTTCAGAGATTACAGTGTTCTGACACCACTGTGGTGACTGTATCATAACTACCCCATCTAGTCACACTGAACCACAGCAGTTTTTCTACCATGGATGCAGGAATAATGCTACAGTGTTTCTGAGATAAACCCACGACATTCTAAAAAAGATCAAAAAACCAAACCAAAACAAAACAACCCAAAAAACCAAAACAAAACCAAAAATTAAAAAAAAAAAACAGAAAAAACCAAACTAAAAAAACCCAACCAACCAACCAACCAAACCCCCAAAACAAAAAAATTTCCTTGAGTTTCTGAATCTTTCCTTTTCCTGAAGAAAGACTTTTAGTTTTTGAACTAAAATCAGAATGAATCCATGTAATAAAATGCAAAGACTTCAAACAATTTAATTGGAGAAAACAGCCAAAACATCTCTTCCTTTACATAATTCCACAGATCCTGCAGATTAAATATTTCAAAATCTCTTATTTGGACTGCTAAGCTCCTTTTGCCAGTGACTGAATGCTGAAATTACTGTTGGATGTGTTTTCCTCCCTTTAGTACCTAATTTCAGTTTTATTTCCTCTTTCTACTGTAGAAAGTATTTCTGACTAACCATCCTCTTCTACAGCCCTTCATTTTTTGTTATAATCATCCATTTTATAAACACAGAGAATATCTCATCTTCAGCCACATTTTCTAAACGACAGTGGGAATGAAAATGAAGTATTGAATGCTTAGCTATTACCTTTCTCTGCAAGAGTTGTGCAATACTTTATATACATGGCATATGCAGCACCTTGTTTAGTTGTTGTGGATGGAGTGATGCATTCACTCATAAGAGAGAAGCAACAGCATATTTGATTGAGAAAAGACAGGGAGTTAACAGCACTGTTTAACAAGATTTGATGGCAAGGTACACAAGTATTTACTGCATAAAGAACAGGGTCAGACAAAACTGTCAGGAAGACCATGAGGTGCATAACGAACCCCCTTGCACTGTAAACATCTCAGAGGGGGGTTCAGGTGCAGCTGAACCCAGACTTAGCCCCAGATTTGGTCAATGGTTTATGTCCAAAGGATTATATACTCACCATCCATCCTTTATATCACTTAGCTAAGATTTCAGAATTTCAGTGTGTCTTTTCCTAATTCATTTACCAAGTATCTGATGCAAAAAGACTTTTCTCAGACTTGAATAGTAGAAACCTTGATAGGCAACCCTACTCCAGGGGAGATCCTGGTGTGCAGCCCACCGCTGGGCAGGAGAGCTCAACGGGATCTGGGCTGTCCACTCTTTATGGAGTAAGATCATAGAACCAGAATTTCATACCAAGTACAGATGTTAATTTCTTCCAAATTTGGCTTGAATTGGACTGAGCAGCGCTGTGGTTAGGTGGGTGTATTGCTCAGATTAGCCCTGGGCTATTGAGCTGTTTTCAGTCTCCCCTGAATCCACTTAGAGCTGGTTGCAGCCCTCACGACCAGCACATCCACTATGACTGCCACTGGTGGTTTCTGCTTCAACAGGGTTATGGAAATAAAGGCCAGGCTGGGGTGGGGGGAGGGTGCCATTACATCGGTCCAGCTGTAAGAGGCATGCATCCCTTTCCTTGATAAAGTGTCTCCCTCCAAGTTCATTTGGGACGGTACTCACACTGCCGCTGTTGCAGTTGCTGTGGTTAAACTAGCCCAGTTACCTGCTGAGAACCACCCTTCCCATCTGCTCTGTCAAGCAAATATTACCTTCAGCTAACACGGAATTTAAAGTACTTGTTTAGGAGGTTGTGTTTATCTGCTGGATGTATTCCCCCAGAAGAAAGCTAGGGGCTTTTTTATGCCAAATCTTGCAGATTTTCCTGTGGAGGTGTCAGCTTTCAGTTCTTCTGACCTTTTGCTGTGTTTTGTAAATGCTATGAAAATTCTATTTATAAAGTACAATATTTTAAAATGCTTTTACAAACAGAAGTTCAGTAAGGTTATGTGCCTTATTGCCACTCACTTATTATTCAAAAATGGATGAAGAAGTTTTGCTCAAACTTGCTAATATAAAAATGTTACTTTTGAGAAGGAATAAGTTCAGAAAGCTGTTTAAGCCAATGTTCAGCTCTGGCATATGGTTACTATTTGTTGCAAGGAGACTTAATTCACTCTCAATGCATTGGTTTTGAATAGAGATATTTCCTGGAATTGAAGCTGAAGTCCCAGAAAGTTTAGCCTCGGAGATAAATGTTTTGGAAGGTTAATAGCCTGTGGAAATAGAGGAGCCCCACGTTATGTTTAGTACTCACTACAGCTGAAAGATGAAATAGAGACTCTCTTCACCCAGCTGCTGAAATGAAGCCACCTGTGGGGAGTAATGTGCCAGCTCTTCAGTGCAACAGTGCAAAACCATTTAAGTGGGAAGTGGAGCGTTATGCTCAGTCCAAAGGGAGTGTTTGCCATTGCTGTTACTGAACAGCATGACATTTTTCTCTGGGTGGAAGGCACTGTTTGTGTAATGCCATGTTTTAAAAGGATTTGACTTCAGATACACAGGAAATGGGATCCTGCCATCGGTTAATCAATAACTCACTGCCATGGACCAATCTCCCTACTTAGCACTGGCAGAAACCAGCAGAGGCAAACCCACAAACAAAGTGAATGTTACTTAATGTGAGTGCCCACTCCAGCAGGAGTGCTTTTATTTATAATTGTTTTTTCACTAAACACTTAAAGACAGATTGAAATGTTTGGTACATTCAAACAGCCTCGAGAATTTTTCTATAGATTAATATCACTGTTTAATTAATCATAGATTTCCTTTCTTTTCCAGCAGAATTAGTTGTCTCTCCTTAATTTAGGAAACTTCTCTTATAAATTTAAGCTTAATTTCGGTCTGAATTTCAACCAAGCCAATTCTAATCACTTTAAAAATCATCTTTATTCTTCCATATTAGAAAGGGAGAACTTGGGAGAAGTTTTCAAGAGATGAAGCCACATAAAAATAAACTGCAGGATTTCAGTTCTCCGAAACGATTTCTTCAAGGAAACCACACACTATTTAGGTTTAATGTATTAACTGTGGTGCTTTCTTCCACTCTGCTTTGCTTTCCTCAAACCCAAGGAATTTAATTTCCCCAAATTCAGCACACCACCCCTGTCTGCCCTCCTGTGCTCAACTGTCAGAAGAAAAAGCGTAAACATGGTCTAAAAATAGTTAAGATGAAAAATGGTAAAGTATGTGTGAAAAAAGTCTCCTTAAATGTTTAGATACACTTTCGCCTGTAGGTGGCAATATTTAATAAAGTTCTGAAGAAAGAAGCTTCCCGTATAGATACCTTTAATTAAAGATTTTATATTTTTAAGTGAATTTCCTTCTCCCCCATTATTTTTTCACAATGTGTTGAGAGAGAAGTATGATGAGGTATCGTGTACTTGTTTCAGACAATCTTGAACATACGTTATGCAAAATTATTTGCAATTAAAATTAAAGAAAACATATAAGCCATAATTTTAATAATAAAAAATATAAACCTTATATAAGAAGCCAACCCTTCCCTGCCCTCAATTTAAAAGCAATTTTAAAAGAGATAGGCTATATGTTCCTTTTCACAGTATTACTACCAATATGCTCTTAACTCCAAATCCAAATTGGGGCTGAATCTTTCAGACCAGACCTTGTCTTTATGCTAAGTTATTTCACCTGCACTCAGTACATGCTGTGATTTAGAATGTGATGCATCAGCCAGGGAAGAAGAGGCAGCGTTCTGGGTATTGTGCTGTGTGATGGCAGGACTGGGGTGCCCTGCAGATCAAGGGCAAAGTGCTGTGTGCACTCAGCATGGGCTAATAATCAATAAAGAAGCTTGGCCCAAAGCATTTTCTGCAGAACAGAAGAAATAAGGATTTAAAATACAATTACTTTTTTTATTTAAGATTTTATAGTTTTTTCTAAAAAAAAAAAAAATAAACCTAACTCTACAGATATCTATCTTTGGATTACTAAGAAGACATGCTTCTATAAATTTCTTAATCCTTCTGTCCTAATTCATCTTTCACTGTTTTCCACAGTGATTTTTCCTTCGATTTCTGTAAAGTTCAATGTTTTCTGCAATCCCATTGATTGCTGTCCTTGTGGCTACACGCAGTAAGATATTATACACAGAATTGAAATGTTTTACACAGTTCTGGCTGGTAAGGCTACATCTGCACTGCTCTGAGCATTCCCTACTAGGAAATCATGTTAGATTTAAAGAAAAAAGAACACTTAACTAGGGCAGGCAGCAAACAAAAAAATCCTCAAAGTTCAGAAGACAGCAGCTATTGTATTAAGAGTAGTTAGGCAAGAAAACCAACTGCTGAATTTGCCCTGTCTAGAGAAAAGATGAAATGATAACAGGCTGTGAGTACTTAAGAAGAATTAACAACGAGAAGGTGGAAGGTGGTGTGGGAGGACTGTTGGCAGCATGGGGAAAGCAGGTAGAAGTATAGTAATAGCTCAGAATTACTGAAGGGGAAAATGTAGATTAAATAGGACTAAATGAGAGACGAGGGAGGTAATCTGGCAGAGAGGGTCACTGATTTAAAGGCAAACATTCATCCCTGAGGATCACGTCAACCTACATCGTTTGCAGAGGCTGGAGCTGGTGACCCCAGAGGTCTTTTCAACTCTAGTATTTATGGGTCAGATCACTCCTCTCTCTGGCAATAACTGAACTCAGGAGGAGTGTTTTGTGTGGAGAGCCCTGCTTCCTGAGGGACTGCCCTGTGCAAAGGAAGCTGGGAGCCTGGCTGGTTCTTACACCCAGGTAACAGCCTGGAGCTTTACCCAGGCTTTCCAAATTGAACGAGGAAAAGAGTCTCTTGCTAACAATGGCTCCAGTTGGCTCTGGAAATGGGCTGATATAAATAAAGCATAAACAAGAACTGGAGAGCAGTTAGTTGGAGTACCATTAGTTGGAGTACCATTATTTTGATAGAAAAAGTGCCATTGATGAATTGATGGCTTAAAAACCAACTAGTTCATGTAATTTCTGACAGAAGGGTGATTTTGCCTTCATGTCCATCCCTAAGCAAAAGTGAACAGTAAATTGTTAATGTTCCAAACCAGAAACAAAGGCCATTTAGGAGGGAAGGAGATGAAAATAATTCTGTAGTCATCTCCTGCCTGTTCTTCCCTCCCACCCGCTTGCCTCACAGAAGATGTAAACTGGCAGATCCCCTGATATTGTCCTGCTCTGGAAAAGAGATACAAACTAGCTCCCTCAGGGCATAAAATGGGTTCCTACTACATGAGACCACAGTCACAATCTTGCTCTTAAAGATTAGCCATATTTCTTACTGGGTTTCAAAAGTGTTTTGGGGGAATGTCTCCACTCCTTTTTTAATGCATCCACTCTGTGACATTCAATGCACTTAGTCATTAAAGCGGGCTCACTACCTTTGGCATTTCTATTAAAACTGCATGTTCAGGAAAGGAACAGTGTCTGAGTGAATCACTGACAAGAAAGTACAAGTATTGCAGAGGGAAAAAAGGGTGATTATCTCCAGGCATATCCTGTTGGAAATTGAATAGACTCAATGAAGAATTGACAAAGTTGTAATAAGAACCACAGTATCACAAGGTAACAAGGCAGAAAAGCAAAATTAACACAATCTTAAGCCTGTGCATTCAGACTCCATGGTCACAAAAAAAATCATAACACAAATGGCAGAAAGACTTCCTGTATACTCCGACACCAGATCATTCACTAAAGCAAACATGACACAATACAGTCATGAGCAACCGTGTGAGCAGATTAGTCATTTGCCACAGCCATCACTAGAAAAGATTTTCAGACTGCAGCTGCAGGGACAAATTAAGTGCATTCATGAACAGGATGGTCTCAGTATAAGAATCTCAGAATAACACAAGAAAAAATGAATTAAAATGAAATAAAAATAGAGGAGTGAAAATAACA
The DNA here is from genome assembly GCA_013397865.1 of Struthidea cinerea. NCBI lineage: Eukaryota > Metazoa > Chordata > Aves > Passeriformes > Corcoracidae > Struthidea > Struthidea cinerea. The sequence goes on along the minus strand of VZTI01005622.1, from coordinate 194,042 downwards.
TATAATAGATAAAGATAAAACAATGTGCCATCCAGAAAGTTTTGCTGCAAATAGAAAAGTCTTTATCAAAGTGTCCAAAGCAAACACTTTTGGCCCTTCTTAGATCTGGTGGGATTTCACTCTGCAGGTCTAGATCTGAAAAACAAAGCAGCCATGTCCAAGCCTCAGAGTCACGGCGCTCACGCTTGGCACAGGGAAGCGCAGAGGCAAAGGTGGTGCTGACCTCCCTAATCCCAGAGTTGGCACTTGAACGATCAGTCCCAGGCACAACACTGTGCAGGCACAGGGCTTGTATCCCAACACCAGTGCCCACCCCCAGGGAATCCCTGAGCACCACTATCTCCAGCACCTCTTTGTTCTCCAACAGGTCTGGCCTTTCCCTAAGGCTCCCAGAGAAAGCACTTGCTGCTGCTCTAGGGGGGGAACTAGAGGGGGGATGCCAGGGGTGCAGCGTGGTGCAGGCTTCCCTGATCTATGGCCCCGGGCAGTTTGCTCTTCAGGTGATGGGAAATGAAGAACCAAGAGGCTTCATGCTGCCACACGGCCCCTTCCACACAGCAGGACTGGCTTTGCAGGATTAACGGATCCAAAACCCCAGGGCCTTGGCTAGAACACTTCATCAAGGCAAAGCACCACTCAAGCTGTGACACATTTTGCAAAGAATAGCTTAATAATAAATTTTAATAGAGTCACATGCTCTGATTATTTGTGCTTTAATTATTATGCCTCTCCTCTCCTACTCTGCTGAGTTGTGCCTATTTTATTTTCAATAAGGATGCTTGATGAAGATGAATTAAAACCTGTAATACTTAATTTAGCACAGAATAAAATATTTAGTGTGTTAGTTCATATTCTGATATGCTAGACAAAATTTTCTCACACCTAACAAAATTAAGGGTCAGTCAAACAGCAAGAATCTGTCAGGTCCAACCCTGGCTGTAATGATCTGTGGTTTTGCCAGGATCTCTTTCACTAAGGAGAATCTCAGTAAATCTTTTTCTTGGTGAAATCACATTGCAATGTACCTTTGGGAAAGTAGATTCATCTAGTTAATGAGACATATTTCCAATGCACATGTAGGATTGTGGTGGAAGGGTGCTGGGTTTTTTTGTTTCATTTTGCTTTTCTAAAAAGCCTACACAGAAAAAATTCTTTTCCTTTTGGGTTTTCTCGCAGTTAGTTCAGGGCCCTGGAAATGGTTTTATCTTTTATTAACCAGCGGGTCATCCCTATTATCTCAGATGGAACATACTGTCCCATTTACAGCACCGCTTCTGAATACATTTTCTGTGTTTCCGTATTTTCCTTTTACTAAAAGAACCCACTGTAGAAAAACAGAAGTAGTAAATTTTGGGTTGAAAAATCCTTTATTAAAAGGAAGAAATACTATGGCAGAAGAAGCAGGTCATCCCATAAGATTCATTTGCTAAATTTTAATGTATGTCTCAGCAGGGTGGCATGAGTCTAATTGGATTTGAAAATTGTGTGAATCTCCTGTAATAAAAGCCATATTTGCCAGGGCAGCTACAGGAAAACATTATTCCTACTGGGTCTTAGATTTAAGGGACAGCAGAATGAAAGAATGAATAACAAGCATTCTACTAAATACCCTTCCACATGACTGTGGAATGCCGTGCAACTTCAAATCACAGTTCCAAAAAACAGGATTTATATTAGGTTTAAGTTGTCTCCTACCAACAACCTCATATTGATAGAATACTCAGGGGGAAGCTTTAAGGAAGATTAGCAAAATAATCCTTTCATGCTGGGAGTCGCATTTCTTCACTTAAATGGCCATTGCAAGCAAAGAAAACGCAGGCAAAACTGCCAGTAAAAGAAGATATCCACAGAAGACTGAATCTGAGTGTTTTCTGGAGTCAGCTTAAATTATCTGTTAATGGACAGCTATCACACACATTTCACTCTTTCAGTGAAAATGTATGATCTATATTATAACAGCATCTGTTAATGCAGTCTCACCAACACAGACAATATTTTGTTGATGTAACCTGCTATTGAATTTTGGTTTTTTTTGGCTAGGGAAAAATGATATGAAGTTTAGCATTTAGATTTTTCATTTATTTCCTGTTTAAATACATTTAGAAGCATGCAAAGGAATTGCACATGCACTGTCTAAATCTTGGGAGGGACATAAAGGTTTTCTCACAGCACTCAATAAAGCTGAGCTTTTTCTTAACCCCACCTGCAATGACAGATCAAGGAGAATTTTGTTCTTAAAAAAGAGTGCTTCCAGATAAATTTCTTTCTTTAAAGGACAATGTATGGATAAGAGTTGAGGAGTACCTCTACAGTCAAATGTGAAAACAGCAGCATTTGACCTGGCAACAGTGCTGAATAGAAATACACTTTCTCTTTAAAAGATACTCTGCACAAGTAGTTTTAGATGAAAATCACTGGCTTGAGTTTGGGGTTTTTTTTGGTCTTCTTAATTTTTCCTTATTCCTGACAGAATAAACCAGGAATAACTCCATTTTCTTGTCTAGCAGTTCACTATTTTATTTCTGGTTCAGCATCCTCCTTTAGGCACAAAGACTCATGAATAAAGTAGCTGATCTCCTGAGGTAGCCACAGGTGAATTACTATTACCCACTCATATTTTATAGCAACCTTGCTAAGAAATCAGCCGCAGAGCAAAGGAGGCAGAACACTGCCCTGCCTGGGATGTGACACAGCACACTCAGGGTGGACCTTAAGTCTTTGTGAGAAGTTCTGGGAAAAGACCTTGGGGACCCTCAGAGTCTCTCAATAGGCCTTATGTGATACAAAGTAGTGGGGTATCACCAAATCAAAGTGAGGGAATAAAAACTTGTTTCATTTGCTTAATTTTGCAAGACATTTTTAATCCTAGGCTGAAGGGCTGCACCACAGAATTTCCACTGCAGATGAGAGATTTTTTTTCGGTTAAATGTGAATCCCTAGATGCCCACAGTGAGACCTTTTCCAAGAAAAAAGTGGTCATTTATGGGGAACTTGGGCATCACCTCAGCAGAAGTCCAGTTGACCATATAAGATGCAACAGTGGAAAAGCAGGCCCCTTCCCTCTCTTTCTAAGCAGCCAAAATCAAAAGGGAGAAAAAAGAACAGCAACAGCAGACCAGGGACATGACTATGATCTAATCCTGCTCTTATCCCGAGGTAAGTTACTTGACTGCAGTGTACTTTCATGCAGGTCAATATTCGGATGGAATGAAGCCAAATGGATTTACATCAGTACCTGCCTTCACAGTTACCATGAGAAAGTCCCCGAGTTCCAGAGCAGTTCAAGCTGTGCTTCGTCACAGAGATGGAGAGGAGGCAGATGCCATCTCCATGTCCCTGTGTGACACAAGCCAGTGAATTTACAACCTTTTTTCTCTACTATGGAGAGTTGTGCTCATTGAGCAAAGACTCTGAGTTTGATGGTTTCATCCGTTGTACTCCTCACCAAACACAGTCTCCACCATTACCACAGCATCAACCTCGAGTGCTTTCAGGGGTTGTTGGTTTCTTCAGCCAATGCCAGAAATTAAGGCACTGGGCATTAGTGCAGTTTGAACCACCTCCCCAAATGCCCTCTCTGCCCGTCATGAAATCCCTTGGCAATCCCTGCAGATATATTAGCACATGGTTAGTCCAGTGTCTCAAAGGCAATTATATTTGCTATTGAGAAAAATCTCTACAAAGTTCTCCCATCCTCCAATACTCCCCCCGTTCTAGGGATGGGAGGTATTACCAGGATCTCATGGCAGGCAGCACCAACCTCCAGCACCTCTTATTTTTGCTGGCCCAGATGCCACCTTTTACTGTCAGTGAACTTGGAAACTGCACCTCAGAAGATTAATTACTAACCAATATGACCGTTCTCAGTCAGGTGTCAGCAACGATGCCTTTTCAGTTAAATAAAACTACATGCCACAGAGATTTTTCAGATGCTGATAGATTTAAATAGCAAAACAGTTTAAGGCAAGATAGCCAGTTTTCCAGCTGACTAACCCCAAGTAATAAAAAATCAAAATTGTATTAACTGTACTTTGCTTTTTTTTCATCACTTGAACTCTCTTAAAAAATGCATATGCAAACAGATACCTCCTGTAATAGCCACTCTAGGTGAGTGCATGGAAAGCAGTAAAAATAAAGTCCTCATGCACTGCAGAATATTGCTCTTAACCTACCTATATGTTAGATTTCTAGTACAGACAAGGTGAAATGGATGTGAATGAAAGAAAAAATTATTCTCTTGTAGACATGACTTGTGGTACCAAAAAGTGTTTTGTTTTGTTTTTTAACTGATTAGGAGGAGTCCTGAGTTCATAATCCCAAAAATTGACACTCTAATGACTAATTTGAGCTCATCAATAATTATACTAATTATCTCCAACCTACAGTAAACTGAAAATTCCTAGTTTCATTTTTTTCCCTTTAAAGCATGCATTCTTTATTTGTGTTATGTCAACTTAGAAAATGCTTCAAAACCCCTACTTCTCATAAGAGAGAAAGAAGAAGATATGTTTTATTTTACATGTGTGTAAAATAACTTTGTTTTTCCCCATCTTTATGATGATTTTTGTATAGTTCTGGAAAACAATTTTGCACCTGTCCTGGAAACTCAACTGTATAATTAAAATACTGTTGCACACTGAATTAAAGAAATAAGGAGATGCAAGATGAGAAACAGCACCAGTTTACAGATACGGGAAATGAGGAATGTTGGTTATGAGACCCAGACCTCTCTGAGTTATTAATATATCTAATTCCCTAAATAAAAATCTAGGCCTATGTTCAGGCTGACACAGGATGGCACCAGAAATTACAGTAAAATCTAGAAAGCTCCATCCAATTAGTGACTCACTGACATGACACTCTTACTCTTTTCATTTCCGATGCTGATAGAATTTTTATAGATAATTTTCATGAAGATGTAAACCAGCTTTCTAAAATTACACATAGCTGAATAAAACTCATATATGCAAATTTTAAAATTTCAGAATAACTAATACAATAGAAAGCAGGAAAGGGTCAATAATTGATAGGAAAATATAACTAAAAACAAACAAAAAGGATGGGAATGCTATGCTGAGCTTCCTCACAGAAGATGATGAGACAGTATTTTGATCTCACATACCAAGAGGGATTTTTCAATTATCTGCAAATAAAAAAAATTATAGGACTTTTCAGATAAAATTATTTGGAGAAAAGTCAGATATTATTGTTTCAATAATACCCACCTGAGGTATTTTTACAACTTCTTGTAATGGATGTATTCTGTACCAAACCCTTTCTAGTTTTTGAAACTTTTTAAATTAAGCAAAGCATCCTAATTTGCACAATTCATACTTAGCTAAATTACTTATTTCTGCTATCTTTTCCTCTTTACATTAGATGATAAAATGAACCATTGCTATCTTGTTTAAGCTTTGTACTGATTTAGTACTTCTGCTCCTACGGCCCTTCAACCCACAGATTTTGGAGTTATTTTGAAGATAAGACAAGCCTCAGGCCAAGTTGAATTTGCCCAGCTTTGCTTGTCCATTGCTTTCACCAGACACTTAATTAGCATTATAGAAAGAAAGAACACATTTTTAAGGAAATAACAAGGATATTTGGTGATTCATCTGACAGAATATATTTAAAATAATGTTCACAGGAAAAGGCGATGGAAAGACATTGTACAATTTGTCATTATTCTTCCTCTGTTGGACCCTATACTGAAAACAACTCAGAAGTAAGTCTTGCATCAAAAATAAGGAAGATGTGACAAAAGTCCAATATACCTGAAGCAGGTGATTATAATTAGGAAATTTCCCAGTTTTGATTGGCTACATTCTATTGGAAGGCAGAATAAACTACAGCCTAATTCCAGGCATTTGGACACTATCATCCAAAACAGTCACTGTATAAGGAAAGGGAAAGGGAGTCCCATGGGTTTGGAGGGTCTATGAGTCAGGGCTCAAGCGCAGGTAAGGGCAGCGACTGAGCTGATGGTGTGAACAGAGTCCGTGGGTTATATTTAACATTCATTGTCTGAGGTTAAAAATTGCAGTTTTGCCAAGGAGCCATAACACCCCCTGCTATTGTTACTTATGTGTTATCATCACTGGGACTGCTTGTGATGCTGCACCATCTCAGTCTCACCAGCCCTGCTCTAGAAATCGCACAGCTTCTCAAACACATTTAAGGCTCATCAGTTTCTTGTCGGCCAAATTCAGTGATGCATGTTGTGTGTTCCTCACTAGCTGCCATTCTGTGGTGCAAGACAAGCAGCGTTGTTAACACGAAAGAGGCAGAATAAAATACACAAAACCTTCATAATTTACCAGAAGGTAATAAATAAACATCATTGCATTTAATTAAATTATCTGAATGAGAAATTATTTCCTGCATACAAAAGGCTTGCATTCAGCCAATATGTATTTCCATTCTACTATCCTGTCCCATTTTCTGTGACATCCTTATGTTTTCTTTCACTGATCTGTTCTGTCATTCAGCCAAGATCAGGTTCAAAACCTTTTCCTTGCCATTAGTAATGACCCTTTGCATACCCTGGGAAATCATCTCCTTTTTATATAAAAAATACTTCACCGGAGCCTTTGCTGTCAGCGAGATTGAAGGGACATCTCGAGCACCTAATAAACGCAGAATAGATTTAGCAAGGAGATCCAGAAAAGTAAAAAAAAAAAAAAAGCAGATGAAAATGTAGTACAGCATTAAAAAAGAGAGCCTTGAGACTCACTCAGAAGATTAAAGGATTACTTCTATCTTGGAAGCTTTTGAGATGAGGTGTCCAGGTAACCTATGCACCACTGGCCCGTTTAACTTCCCCAGTACAACTGTATTTTTCTGGCATTTTTGCAAGATAGAGTAGTTAACTGAACCAGTCATGATGGCATTCAAATAATGAGCCCTCTATCAATGAAGCTGGAATAAATTCCAGGGTGAGAATAGTCCACTACAATTTAATGAAAGGTTATTTTACTGTAATCCAGTTCACATTTTTATAATTTACCTAGGAGTTCCAGCACTTATGAATTTTCTTTTTTGCCTACAAAGTGTTATTTAGAGAATAAATATTCTCCCCTAGGAAACGAACTGTACTGTCCAAACTTTTGGGATTAGTTGTGATAGCTTGTATTAAAGTGCTACAAATTTCCATCTACACCACATATTAGAAACAATGACACAAATTATAATAACATAATGTAATTACTATAATATCATATGTTTGCTCAGGAGTGTTATTTTTCACTTGCCCAACTAAGTGTCTATTGATACATCAGGACTCTTCTGTAGTTAAATAATGAAGGAAATCTGGTAAAACCCTTCTTGTACCACTGTATTATGTATTTTGACATTTTCATTTCATGCATTATTGATATTGTTCTTCATGCCATCCCATTTTCTTATTGTTACTTTTAGTAGCACAAAATATCTGGAATTTTAGTTAAACACCTCATTGAATGAGCTAATAAGTTAATGGGTCCAACTTTGTAGAGTCACAACCAGACAGGGAGGAGACCTCTTCAGGTGCATTTTGATAGGGAAGTATCCTGAAAAAATAATGGTTTTTTCCCATTTACTTCATGCCTTTCAATGAAATAGTCTACCTGCACCTACAGAAAAATGCTTTTATCAGCACATTTCACATCTGCTCTGCACATTGGCAGCAGGGCTCTATCAGTGTGAGCTTGCAGTACAACCTGTCCCCTTCCCAGCCACGGAGTTCAAGGGCAGGCTGCAGTGCCTGTGCTGTCTGGCCCTTACAGAACACTGACTAAAATTTCTTCAAAGTCAGGGACTACAGCAAGGGTAACAAGGAAACTTGCTGCGAAATGACCCATTTCAAAGTGAATTTTGCATTTTGAAGTTTTCAGAGAGAGTTAACCACCACTTAACAGACCAAAACCTTGAAGGCACTGCCCACACGTGCTGCAAGCATCATCCAGGGAGTACTGAGCACCTCCAGCTGCAGAAGGAAGGGAGATCCTGCAATACTGAGCAAGGGATGTGGTTTGCTAGACTTGGGCTTTAAAATTGATTCCCAGCTTTGGCTTGTCAGAGTAGATGATCTAGTTGTTTTTATTTAGCAAGGAAGCAGTTGTACAGGAGGTTTGAGGGTCAGGGAGATAACTTGCTTCTGTAAATTATGTAAGGATGGGATGCGGCCCTGAGAGCATCTGTAATTCAATTTCCAAATAGTTTCACTAACAAGTATTGCAACATCTTCTCCACCTTACTGCTTTTCAAGGACTAGTAAAGCTTAGCTATTTACTCTGAACTTCCAGGTCATGTAATTCAATTCTCATAAAGAAGCATGCAGAGCACCTGGGTATCATAAAGATGCCAATCACTAAGGCAGACTTGCATGTAAATGTAAATGTTTCTGTTTGGGGTTTTTTTCCCCCCAGCATATTGTAATAGGATTTTATTATGATAATGAGACTTACAAGGAATTGTTCCCATCATAAATTTGGATAGAAAAGCTGAGAAGTCTATCTAACCTGAGTTACCATCATGCAAATCTATATAAAGCAATAGTCAAAATTAATTTTCTTGTGAAATGAAAGAGGAATAAGACTCATTTTACTTTGCTCTATCTTATGCATTAAGGTAGCAGGCATTTTAGAGAGAGCACATTACCTATTCCTACATTATCACAAGAAATGAAAAAACTGAACACACGCCTTTGAGTGTGTGCATGTGCATCTGTTTTCCAGCAGTTAATGTTAAAAAAGCTAAGTTACACAGTCAGAAAAGATCCCTTTTTTTTTTGCAATTGTGCTGGTCCAATGAGTTCACTGAAATTCCTTTCATCCATATTGTGTGAAAGGAGAATCAGATCAATCAAAAATTAAAATCCTATTAGTGCACTTGAAAAAACCTGAGGCTTGTGCAAGCTATCCTTAATTGTGAAGCTTCCCCTGATTTAAATTTCACTTAATTTGACTGAAGGCAAAGTCATAATCCTGCCTTCATACCTTACAATCTCTTCAAGCGCACTGTGAAAGCAACTAAAAACTATACTTAATAGGCTGAGCTATGTGTTCTGCAGGTTAATAATCTTCAAGGATCAGGAGTGAAAGAAAATGCTGAATTATACCCTGCCAATGACTCTGTCTTTCTCGCAACTGCCAAAATACCTGCAGAGGGTTATCTCAAATGCCTCAGCTCATCTCAGTTACAAGGGCAGAGCATGACAAGGGGAACAGATTTGAAAGATCCAAAGAAGAGACTGAAACCAAGAACCTGCATTGAATACAGAAACAGTACATAAAATCTATCTAACACATGATAATGTGCTCTGTGCCTACAATGCTGCTGAACTGAAGACGGAAAATAAGCCTTACAAGATGCTCAGTGTAATTTAAGCTGGGAACAAAAAGCCATGGATAACCATTCTGAGGGACTTGCACAGAAAAGGGCACAAACCCTTTGGCAACTGCAGGTGGAAAAAGTGCTTTTGGCATCTTTATGATACCACCCAGAAGCAGATGAATATCCAAAAAGACACTTTGACTATGAGCTTTATTAAGAAAATGATATGCTGTTTGTTCCAATAGTTATTATCTTAAAAGGAATTATTCTTATCTGCCCCAGTTGTTTCAATTCCCAGCTAGCACACGTCTGAGTTCTTCCCAGCAATGCAAAGAAAATCAGAATTTTAACACCAGTGTGGGATGGGGTTTCACTAAGAATTTAAATAATAAAAATCTTTAGCGTCCTCAAAATATCATTTTTCATTAGTCTCAGGAAATACTGGTACCAAAGATCTGTCCCAGAGATTTTGAAACAATTAATGAAACATTTGCTCTCTAACTCCTTTCCAAGTAGTGTCAGGACTGTGGAGGACCTCAGAGGGCTCTGAAAGTCCCTCAGGAATAAAATCCTTTAATTTCAATCTTTAGAATAAGATGCAAGGACTTTTAGGATGTGAAAAGACATATTTTCTAATCCTGACATTTTCTTAAATCAGCTCTTCAGCCACTGTTGCCCTTTCTAGGGCTTAAAAGCCCTCACTGTGTTTCTCCCAACAGCTAATTTAAGCTAATTGAGTATCTTTCATTTTAACCAGAGAAACAGCTCATATATTTATGTGAAAAAAAAATGCGTTAAAATACAATATTTGTATGCATTGGTCTGTAAAATAAAATCTGACTCTTTTTCCCAGTCATGAGGGTATCCAGTGTTTCCATTTATCTGATGGAAGAAAACTCCATCTGGTGCCTGAATTACATGTTCACTGCAGTCGGTGGAACCTTTGTTCAGTCACAGTTCTCTCATAAACATTTGGGACACTGTGGATGCCCTCAAAGGGCTCCCTCCATGGAACAAGAGGGTAACCTAATATGTTGATCTGGATTCTGGATTTCAGGAATAATTTTTTTAATGAATATAAAAATTGAATTTTACTTATCAGGTTTATAGAAAATAAAAATGTTTAAACTAAACAGGAAAAAAGCTTGTATTTTTTTTTTTCTTATGTTTGAGACTGAGAACTCTCAGAGTAGGAACAGAAATCCTGCCAGGCAATAACTCCCTGATCTAAAGCTGGGGTCTGTGACAATGCATGAGGCAAAGCACTGATAACCCTCTCTGGTAAACAGACATCTAACCCTGACCAAGTACCTTTATTAAGAAATTCACCCACACACTGAGCAAGCCATTGCTTCCCAGGGCTTAGTAAATTCACATCTGTTTACTGTAATATTTTTCAATATAGAGTATAATACACTGAGAAAGCACTGAGATCTGGCCAGACAGCATTTATTCTTTTACCAGAAGGAATGAAGCCTTCTATATTGAAGCAACTGTGCAAGTTCCTTTGATAAAAGGTCTTTTGCTGAAATCTGTCATTGCAGTTACTCAGAAAATATTGATAAACATGGCTTAAATTGACTAAATACCCACTGAAAGATGGAGGCAATATAAATCATAATATTAGTGTGGAGAAATTTCCCTTTTGTGGGATAACCCAGTGCATAAGATGGCTGTGAAGTACAGGGTTTTTAGTGGACTGAGTTCTCAGAAACCCTCTTTCCCTCTTGTGCAAAAATCTTTAAAATTCATTAGCTTTGAGTAAAAGAGAGAGGAAATTACATGACCGAGCCCATTAGCAAGAAAATTATGAAATCATGAGTGGTACAAAACCTTTAAGAAACCTCCAATAATTCTATTAAGAAAATTTTATTTTTCCTTTCATACACAGAGATGATTCCTTATTGTGTACTCCTTCCCTGTCTTACCCTTGCAAATGATCTTAACTGTTACAACAACTCAAACATTCTGCAGTCATCACCAGCAATACTGCACAGTACTTAAAAAAAAAAAAAAAAATTAAAAAAAAGCCCTTGTGAACTTGGGTGGCTCAGTTTTAGTGTTAACTGTGGTCAGTCTTTCCAGCCACCTAATTTATGAAGGCCATAACTTACTCAAAGATGTAAATCACCACCACATTTCCTAATTCTGTTCTGTGTGCTGTTTAACACTAACACATAAATATCTCCATATTCATAATTCATAGAGGCTACTGTTATTATTTTCAGTGTCTGTTTTCGAATGGGCTTGAAGTTGTCTTGTGTATGATGTGAGTGTAAGTGTGTCTGCTGAAGTAAGGGATGACAATATTATTATAAAACTGCTTTGGGTGAGGTTTCAAAAGTAGACATTAAAAAGTAAATACTGTCCCAGAATACAGAGTTTTGGTGCAGCAGGAGTTATTTCTCTCCTAATGGGGGGTACTTATGAACAAAAAGAGCTTTTCTGCTTTTCGTTATTTGACATTTGGTTTATTTGAGAGGGCCATATTTGCTCTGTGATTGGTACGTAATAGAGCAGGGGAAAATAGAGAACAAACAGAGGTGGCTGTATTTTCAGAAGTCACGAAAGCGCTAATGAAAACATCCCAGAACTGCCCATACACATCCTGGTCCTTCCCTAACAACTGGGGGAGCAAGAGGTCTTGAGTTTAATTTTCTTTTAGGGCAGCACAGTAATACACCTTAATTCATTCAGTACTGACTTGATCTTGACTCACATATTCCTGTAAGGCCACAGGGGAAATGATGGGAGGCTGGAAGGGTTATTTCTCTCCCCCTCCTGCAAACAGGCAGTGGCAGAACTGTCTAAGGTAGCAGAAATGCCAGACACTAAAATAATGCTGGAATGTTACACAAGTTAAGTGAAATGACAAAAGGCAAGGCACACACCCCCCACCCCCCAGTCTGCTCTGCCTGTTAGCCGGAGTCATCTCAAGGGCTTCATGTAACAAGAGAAGACACAACATTTTCAGATGGAAATGTGATTTTCAAGTTCACAGTACAGCTTTAATTAAATGGGAGTCCAAGGAAAGAACGTAACACTGGGAAATAAATAGGCTATAAAAGAAGAAAACCACTAGTGTGGATAGCCAAGGAAATTAAGGGAGAGAACAGGAAAGAGCAAAGGCCATATGAGACATCTATTACAAAGCATCAAGGTTAATGCTACAAGTGGAGGCATAGACAGCCAAAGTGATAGAGATTACAGAAATGATCAAGGAAGCGAAGATCAAACATGAAAGGAAATTGGCAGATTCTTACTCAGTGCATTCTGCACTAGCCTGAAAAAGGGAATTTCTGTGTTTTAAAATGTTGTAGCTGAAAAAAATGACACTGAAATATATCGTAGCTTTTTAGACAGTGAATTGACTTAAAATGCAAGCAGCAATTATTTTAATATTCTATATAAAATTACAGAATCTCTGTCACTTTCTTAAAAACTGTGTCCTAGATTAATATGAAACAAGGCACTCTGAAGCACCAAACATGAAAGTTATGATTCTCTAAGTGCAGCTCCATAGCTGAACACTTCTGCCATTTTCTATTTTTCTCCAAAACCAAAACCAAAACAAAAAAAAAAAAAGGAAATTGATGCCAAAAGTATTTTCAAATTAAGGAAAAACAGAGCCAGGCACCACAGTGCAGTTAGAGCACAAGCTTCTGTGGCTTCCAGGTGGAACCAGGACGCCCTGTTTGAACAGGACACCTGGGCTCTGAGGCAGCCCGAGAGGCAAATCAAATCGGGGTTTGCTCCCAGAGCTGGGTTGTGCGGGAGGCTCCTCTGCCGGGTTGATGGGTGTAACTTTGCTATTATGTTGCTTTCCTAATGGTAACGATCCCTTTACCCACCGTGCTCACCACACTGCTCTGTGCTACTCTTGTTTCATTCTACCTCAGCCAACTTTTTACTGCACCTTGTTTTGTTTGCTGCAGTTATTTGCTTCATTCAGCTGAGCCCAATCCGATGAGTCACGGCCGGACCCTGAGCAGACACATATAAAGGACATTTACTGTTCTGGAAAGCTTGTACTTCATGTGTCAGATAATTCTTGTTTCTACACCATACTCAATCTACCTAGCATTAACCCTCCTCATATTAATTCAGTCATTATGACATCTGTTTAGACAACTATCATTCTTATTAGCGAAACAATAAAAAAACCACAGTTGTGGCTTTTTTTTACTTTTTGTTAGACTGTCAATTTTAGCAATTGTTTTGCTTCATCTTGAGACTTCTGTCTTTTCCTTTTGTCTTCAGTTCTAGATTGCACCTGTAGCTTACATGTTGTAGTCACAGGTTTTCAGCTCTTATACTTGAACCCAGAATTTAACAAGAATTCGCCATTGAGATAAAAATGAAACACACTAAAACTGACAATTTCTGAGTCAGCCCAACATTTTTCTCCATCCTAAGGGCAGAATTTAAAAAGAGCAGCCATATCCTCACTTCTACGATTCTAACAATCATTTTCTAAGGAGGATAACATTATCATATCTGCGATTCACCATTTATAGCAAATCTAAAGTGAAGAAAAGCAAGCAAAAGTAATTAAAGAATGTCTATTTTTTCTTCCAAAGAATTAAAGTCTATTCTTACATGATTTATAAAACAAGGCTCTAGCTGCACTTGACTCCAAGTGTTAGATTCCCTAAGGATTTAGGAACAGTGCTACTGCCTATGCATTGTCTTCAGGGGACTATAAAGGGAAATAAGAAATCTGCTCTGTTGGAAGAAGGCCTGCTGAATGCTCTCATTGCTAGGATTAAGGGCTCAAGGAAAGGAGCAGAATCATTGCCATTAGTCCCTTCTGAGCACATCACAGCTTAATTTACTGACCAGTTCCACAAAAGGGTTCATAATTATCTATTCAGGGTTGAAGTACTAACTCTCTTTGGTGAGCAGAGACGAAATCATACCAGTCTTGCCAGTCCTCTGTTTTCCTCTGTTGGGTACTCCCTACTCAAAGTGCTGGGTGGAGGCATTGCTGCTTCAGCTCCTGACTCTGTGCAGGGGTACCTCCCTCGGCCTCTGACTGATCACACAGAGAACATCACATTCACTATCAGGCACAAGAAAACACTGCCAAACACAGCAGGAAAGGGACATGGTGTTATTTGACTTTTGAAGAATGTTTAGAAGGATAATATAAATGCACAGGAGATCAACTATGCAGAAACTCAGTGGGTACATGACAGCTGCCTACAAATACTTGAAGGAAATAAGCACTGCTTTAGGAAAGGAACTATTTATCGTAAGCTTTGGGGAAGAAATGCAAACACTGGATAAACACCTGGGGACTGAGTTCTTTTAACTTGTAGAGTCAGTTCCTGTATAAACATTAAAACATTTGTGATAAGGCATAATTTTAGGAAGGTGTTCAAGCGCCTGTTTGACTATCACAGAAAACCACTCAGAGACTGAATAGGTTTGGAATTAAGTATATTTACAAGTTATTTTCCATCACTTACAATCTTTTCTTTTTTTGCTCTGTAAATGTAAAGATCCACGTGGTCATTTTAAACCTATACTGGTCAAGATTTTCTCATGCAAAAAATTAATGCAAATAATACATGACTTTTAGCTCCCTTGAGCTAGTTTAACTTCATTGGGATGCGTTTAGAAAATGGAATGCAACTGCAGACAGCTTTGAATGGAAGGGTCAGTGGACAGTGAGGACAGAACTGGCCTCTCAAATTTGCTTGGGAAAAATGTTGCCTTTCTTACTAGCCTTTGAAGGAAAAGAGCATCTGTTTTTTTCACTGCAGCCCCAGATAATAATAAGAAATGAAACTATACCCACTCCTCTGGGGTAGCCAGAGAACAGATGTGAATCAACACAACTCTTGGCTGCTTTGGTTACAGCCTCTCCAAGGCAGAGTAATCTGAATGCCTTTTCCTGTAGCAAATCCTTCGGCTACTGTGAGAAGGAAAACACGGAGATTATAAATATATTCCTAAGAAACCTTTCCATCCTTGTTTTAGTGTTGGGTCAATATCCATGATTAAAGTAACCTTTGGACAGTATCTCTATTATTTATTTTTATGACTTAGCCAGCTCTTTTAGAATAGAAAAGACCATCAAAGTTATGGATGGTGTTGACAGAGCAGCAAAACTTCAAAGATCAAAAGATATTTCTACTTAGAACTTTCACAAGTCCTTTAAATCTGTGTTTACCAGCTCTGTTTACCATACATCAACATCTATTTCTTCTGAATTGATCAAATGCTCATTTTGCAAACCAAAAATTTCAGGAATTTTTTTTTACAGACATAAAAATCAAATGTACAGAACAATGAACTCAGTGTAGAAGTTATGAACATTCAGTATGCCCTTATATCCTATTTGAGTAGCAGTGATTTTTTTTTGTTTGTTTCATTTTGTTTAACATTCTAGCACCTGCAGCTTGTTTTGAGCTCTACAGTACCAAAAATAGTCCCTGTTGTAGAGTTGTTCTTTTATTTTCAGTCATATTTGTGCAAATATTGCTAACAAACATTTATTTTAAAGTTGCATCTTGATATGCTTTTTAATTCCATGCATTAAAAAAAAAAAAAATTATCTAGTCTCTCTCATCACCATCTTCCTCACCTTTTTGGTCCCTCTTCTACAGCTTCTGCCCACTGACCACTCTTCTCTTTCACTTTCCCTTTCTCTTCCTTCTCTCAATATTCCCTTACCTCTTTATGACATTGCTGACCTCTCCTTTTTTCCCTTTCTGCCCATCTCTAGTTGTGAACACTGAAAAGTGTTAGCAGAGAAATTTTCCAGCTTTCTGCAGCACTCTGTGAGAGCTCTGTTTCTCACAGGAACTATGAAAAACAGCGCTACAGTTTTGTAAGCAGGACTTTCTCTGTCTTGCACCTGCAGCTGTTGTGTAGTATTGTTGTGATATTGTCTGGGAAAATATTCTGTAGGGTTTTAGCCAACCGGTACGGGAGGCGGATGGTCAGTGACCAATGACCTTATGCCATGCTGGCGACCCAAGTTATATAAACTGATTTATAATTAAATAAGTGGGTTATTATTGCTCCTGAACTTGTGTCGTTCCTCACTGCTAGTGCCGTGCACAGCGACATCTAGTCACCACCAGTTTAGAGAGGAGCCTTGTGTCCAGAAGCCATCCCTTGGGCAACTTCAGCCCTTAGAGGGGCAGATGGAATGTGAATGCAAGCAATGAATGTTGTTTTACTTCCAAAGTTGGAATGGGGACACTGTGAATTATCAGGTAGAAAGTGGTGGGGAAGGGGTTCAGGATGTCAGAGAAGAAAGAGTTGGAGAAATGAACTCTGATCCAGAACTGAGGTAGAAGGAATGGCATTAGAAGGAAAGAAATACTGTGCCCTAATGGCTGTGGCTGGCTATGAAAACCAGAGACCAAAGTGCTTTCTGGGGTATTATCGTGCCTGTGAGTCACTCCCTGGACAATGGCAAAGACATCCCCATTTTTCAGCTAAAATGCATTTCATCGCTAAAATGTTTGTCATGATTAGATGGCTGGACAACATCTACACTGAAACAAATAGCAAAGCCGTTCTAATGATTTCAGGACATTTAATACTTTCCGCTCATTTCTTAAGTGCACATAAGGCCCATCAGGTCATGAGTCACACAGGGTAAACACCAGCAGTAAACTTAAGCTTATAAAAAAGTGACTCATCATGTAATTTTATGCATATGAAATAGAAGGAAATACTTCAACCATCATCTATCCCACTAGGGAAAAATGTGGGAAAAGGTTTACTAAGAGAGAACAATTTATACAGAAACAAAGATAATGTGTTTTAGCACATTAGGACTCTCCATTATGCATTTCCTGTGATTTGAGTTTGTTCCTATAAGCAGTTACATAGTCAGACACAAAGTGTTCTTTCCAGCCCTATCACTCAATGAGATGTCTCATCTGCTTATGTTGTCTGTGTGTTTTATTTTAAGCAAGTGTTCACAAAAGTAACTTGCATTGAATTACCCAGATGTAATGTTTTGCAAACAGCCAGTGAAAATTATGATGAGTGTTGCTAGTTAGCTGATCATCAAGCCATAATAATTTCAGGACAAATTAAGCTATGGATATTGTGGAAAAATAAAGAAGTGCTAGTGCCAGGGATTTCCTGTTTCCTATTTTTTTGCATGTTGGAGTCAGACGAGAAGGGCAGAAGAGGTTTTGCACTTAACCTCTCTTCACTTGTACTAAGCAAATACAAGTTTTTCAAAGCTCAGAACAGGAATCCTGGTCTGAACTGAATTTTCATTACCAAATGGGATTTTCAGTAGCGAAGAATAATTTGTTTCTGTCAGCTTTGACCCCACTTGTCTTCATCAGGTTACTTTCTAAAAGAAGACTTCTATGATTACCTTAAAGAAAGAAATGATGTGCTGATTTAAATGGCCCTGAGTGGTATTCTCAGAAGTTACACTGCTATCTTGAAACAGGCTAATGAAGAAAGACCATCTCCTCTTCTATGAAACTTCTGTGACTGACAATACATTACTAAAAATCTTTTATATTCTATGATAAAACCGAACTTAACAGAAAAACAAAGAGAGAGAGACATAGACTCAGAATAATCTACCTAAATACTGCGTGTTTGTGGACATAATTATGCTAAAAAAAAAAAATTCTACTGTGGCAATTGCTAGCCAATATAAAAGACATTAAAAATGCTTAATTTAAAACATATGGAAATCTTCACTGCTTTGGAGGTCTTTAAATACATTTTAAAATGAGCAGTGTTTAAAACCATTATGAAATAGGGACATTCTAATAGCACTTCTTCTGTTCTGATACCTGGGGCAATTTAAGAAGGCCTTGCTTTTACGGGTTCTACTAGATTAAGTTCTCTGTTTATACATGAACCATGGCAGTTTCAATTTGTGTTTCACAGACACTGCACTCAGAGCCTTTCTTAAGATTTTAGCTCTGGAGTAATTATGCTTTATAATACATTTGGGCCCTCAAGTTTGAATGAGGTTGGCATGGCAGATTAGCACATACTGGATTCATTTCATGAATGCATTGGAATTCTTCCACTCTGGCATCAAATGATGAAAATTTCCAGTGATGATGTAATTTAGAATTTTAATAGACTCCAATTAATCTTTTGAAGATTTTTTTCTCCTAAATCTACAATATCTACCTTCCATACCAATTGCAAGAGTGGCTGTAGCAGTGTAATTTGTCATGCAAAACAACTGTTTCTGGACCTTTGGTAATACAGAAGTGAAGGAATTGGGTTTGGGTTACATTTGGAGCCAGGGAAGGTTGACATATAATAAATGACATTTAAGGGTTTTTTCCTTTTTCTTTTAATACTGGCCCAAAAGAGATGAAGCTAAAGTAGAAGAGGCATTGTAAAAGTTCAGTCCTGCCCTTACTGCCTTCTCTCTCGAGCTTTTTGAATACTATTATCTCCACAGAGCCACATTATAATAAGTGTGGTATATAAGACTCAGTCTGACACAGGTGTTCTCGTGGCTGCTGGCCCAAGTTTTTCTTGAACAACTTGAACAGATAACCTTTTTGCAGTGCTACCTTTATATTTAAAGGATTTTTTTTTAGCTTAAAAAGTTGCTCTAAAGAAGCTAAACAGAAACAAAGCACTGATCATTTTAAAAAAAATATAATGTGCAGAACTGTAGCCACAACGAGAGATATATCATATATCAGAATTTCATTAGTTCAAACACTAACCTCATTAAAACCCTCCATGAAAGGGAAGTATTAAATATTATTTCCATCTCTGGCAGCAGCTAATAATCACAGAATCCGTTTAGGAATCCACCTATGTTTTGCACAAAGGTGGGGAGAACAGCTCGAGAAGAGGTGGATCAAAGGCTGGACAGGATCCCTGCCTGGGCTGTGCAGAGGTACGAGAGAAGTTGATGAGAACCATGGAAGCTCAGCATGCTGCTTTTGGCCTCTGACCGTCAGCCAGGGAGAGCATAGCTGTACCTAAATTTCACCCAAAGCTCGTGAGAAACAAACAAGCAAACAAAGAAGTAAACCAATAAATAAAATGCATTCCTTGAGGCCTGCTGTGGATGTTGGGGTGAAGCAAAGAGCTTCTGGATGCATACAGCAAGCAAGGAGCCAGAACTTAAGCACCAATTCTTTCCCAGGGACAAGTCATCCCAGATATGCATTTTGAAGTAACTCAGACATAGTTTTGAGCAATTTGAGGCAGTTGCAGCCTCTTCTACTTTCAAATAAAACTGTGGCACCCAATAGCTCTAAAAATTCAGCCCCTCAGTTTTTGCAGTACAGTTAGAAAAGGACACTAAAAATTGTGTTACAACCCTGTCATGTCAGGTTTTGGCTTGGTTTATTTTCTTTTTCTTTTAGTGGCAGTGTGTTTGTTTGAGATTTTCCCCCTGCTATTATAGTTTAATTAAAATGAAGTATTTAATGTGAAATTCAGTATTTTCTACCTATGTGTAAGAATTTTAAATAAAGCATGAAGTTCTAAAATTGAGTGTAGACATGTGGACTGTCTTGTCCTTTTAAAATGCTTTATTCATTTCACTATCACTAGTCTGACTGAGTGGGAATCAGCTTTTTCACCTGATATTCCTTATCCAAATTGACTGAATGCAGAGGAAACCTGAAGACAGAAACCCCTGCTTTTTCTGAGGCAGCACACTGACTTTTTCTGACTGTCCTGTGAGGGGAGTCAAATGATCCACTGCAGGCCCAGGCCTGGTTTAGTCACGTACAAACTGTGCAAAGTAGTCGAAAATTGCAACAAGGTCAGAACAAAAGTGTTTCCTGGGTGTTTATGCACATCTAATACCTGTCTAGATGCAAGACAGAAATGAAATTCATTTCAAAACTATCTTCTTAAGAGTGATTATTTCTGGTGGAGGAGGACCTTTTTTTTTCAGTCCTGTAAGAATATCTGTGGTTTGTTTTTCCTTTTTTACAAAATACAGCCTTAATATGAGGCTCTTTCTAGAGTAATTCAACCAATATCTTTGAAAAAAATAGATTTATCAAGTCTTCAGGAATAATTCCCTGAACTCTTTAAGAAAGCTTACTGTTGCTTTTCAAGGCTCCCTGCACTCATGCAACCTCTCAGATTATTTGATAACGAGGGTGTTTTGTCATTTGGCTCAAGTTAAGATGCAGTACTACAGTTCTTTATACAAACCTGGGCAAGATCACAAGGACCACCTGTTTTGGATCGGATCCCGTTCTGCAGCTGGCAGAGGCTGCGTGCTCTGGCATTCACTGATTGATGCGAAGTTAACATACAAAACCTTTCATGCTGGACGCTGTATATGGCAGTAGGAATCCTGAAGCCACATTTGCCATATTCCTGTCTATTATGGCAAATGTTAATTACCATGCTTAGTCTGAGCTGCTGTGCTGAAATGACACTACAAGATGGGTATGTTGAAACCATGTAGCTCGAGGAACATTTGTACACAATAGAAGCAACCTTAGTATTTAGTGAAGGCTCTGATGATTTATTTTTCTCACTAAATGCCAAATAAACTACCTGTATTAATATTAAAGGACTTATTTCTATTTTATTTTTGCCCATGCCACCCTACATAGTACATCAGATTGAATCTCAGCTTTGGGAAGAAGGAGGGAATAGCTGAAAGGAAGGAGAGAAGAAAAAAAGGAATACACTTAAAATTCCTTTTCATTAGAAGAGCTTCCATTCCTTCTAACATTGATAAAATAAAATTCCTACTAGTGGTCATGATCATAAACTAAAACACGAGAAGTTTCACCTCAACATGAGGAAGAACTTCTTTCCACTGAGGGTGGCAGAGCCCTGGAACAGCTTCCCAGGGAAGTCATGGAGTCTCCCTCTCTGGAGACATTTGAATTCTACATGGACATGTTCCTGTGTCACCTGCTCCGGGTGAACCTGCCTTGGCAGGTGGATTGGACTGCATGATATCCAGAGGTCCCTCCACCCCTAACAATTCTGTGATTCTGTGAAAAGATGTCTGCAGGACTGCTCCTGCCTGAAAGTTGCAAAACTTCCAAGGGTTAATAAGGAACAGGAAAAGAAGTCACAAGTATACATCCATAAATAGTCACAGGTCTGACCAAATCCCGCAACGACAGTGCTGAAGAGCAAGGTTTGCCATCTTTGACGTAGCAGCCCAGCAAGTGGCAGTTTTCTGATAGATTTTTTAAGCAGGATTCACAAACTTTCAAAAACTTCAAACATGTCCACTTCATTGCAGAAAATATCATTTTTCAGTTGTTACCTGTGAAAAAGTTGGCTCTGCAATGAAATAGTTCACAGACCTCTTCGTTTGCATAGTAAGGCATCCTTTGAAGATTCCTTTGCTCTTTTTTCCCTTTGATTAAGGCCCAGATCTAACACTCAGTCTTCCAAGGTCTATTTGTGAGAGCAACTGGCCTCTGTATCTTGAGAAAAACTTCAGAAGTGGGTTCTTGGAAAGTGGCCCAGAAAGGTAAATCATAAGAAAAGACAGCTAAAAATATAGTGTTAGATTTTCTTAAATTAATCTCTGATCGTCTCAGAAAAGACTGGGTGGATGGTTTATAGTGACAGTCGCTGAATACCTGTAATCTAATTTCTCTTCTCATTTTTCTGTTGTACTTCCATTTACTTAGCTAGCTGTTGCAAAAAAGAAGAAGAAGAAAAAAAGGTAGCCCTGTATTTGTGATTTTGTCTCCTGTCTAACAGGTGAAATCCCAACCTGCTCCTAGCTGAGCTGGCCCTGCCCTCCCGTCCCACTGCTCTTTTACACAACAGATCACACAACCTTCATGGCACCTCACATACCAAGAGAACCAAAGAGTTAGCAATGCCAACAGGACTGAATTAATCACTGTTGCACTGGGGGAAAAAATCCATCTTTCCACATTCCTGGTTTTACTTTTTGGATATTTTTCTAGGCTGATATTTATATCTCCACAGCTGGCAGAGCTCAAACCTGTTGTAACTCCAGCTATGTCTCAGAGCTCTCCATGCAAGAAATCAATAAAACTGATTAATGAAAAGCATCATTCATCAAACCTAGCTCTTGGATACAGCACTGCAGTTGATAAAATAACTTAGTTGTCTTATCCTTTAGCTAACTGCCTCATGTGTGGCACAGGGGATTAATTGATTGCTTGCCAGTACTCACACTTTTCATGTCTTAACTAGTGACAAGATATTCTGAAGAGATTCACTTGAATGTTTTAATTATAATAAAAACATTGTGCTGCAAAAATACGAATTAATTCTGGCAAAGAATAAATCTATAAACAATATTCTCATTTATTTTTGGTGAACAATACGACATTAGGTAAAACTTAAAATCTGGTGGCAAGGAACAGTAATACACATGAACAAAGGTAATAAAAGCCTAAAATAATATCATGTTCAGTTAGTTATATTACTCTTTGACAATTAAAACTTTAACATGATGATAATCAATCTTAAATCAATTACTGTGTAATTGCTGAGTCAATAGAAGTGCAGTTAAATATTGATAAGTCTCTAAAAGCTCTATCAGGACATATTGACAACTGGAGAAATGAATGCAGGCCTGTGCAAAGGGAAAGCTTGACTTGCACTGCTTTGATGGAAAGCAGCACAAGGCTGAGTTTACATTCTTATTACCAGTTAGATGTGACGATCAATACAGGCTGCCTCTGCCCTGTCAGAACGGAGCAGTGAAGATGTCTAGGTGTTATTTCCACTCTTTTCATCTTTACAACAGTGTGGAGATGACCAACTAACATCCTGTGTAGCAGACGATAAAGGACTTAACAGTCCAAAGAAAAAAAATTATCAAGTGATATGAGAAAAAACCTATTTATGTCCAGAAGGGTCACTGCTGTTTCTGCTTAACGTTCTCTGGTGGTTGCTAAAGTAGCCAGAGTAGCTTGCAGGAACACTCACTGGAGTGGCTATGCTTATCAATTATGGATTAAGAGTCCTTTTATTTTGAAGGATATAAGCAAAGTAGCTCCAAAGATTTACACCATCTTTTTCAAAATTACAGAGACAAGACACATTTTAATAAGACCCAGCTTTGTTTTATGATGCTGTTTATCAAAGGAATCACCAGTTTTGTTCCATGAAAGTGGAATAGTCATCCCTATCCTCCTGTTCTTCAGTTTATGAAAACTCTCTTTGCTTCTACAATACTGAGCTACTTGTGTTCCATTTGTTTAATGAAGTCATTATGTTGAAGCAAATACGCTTTACTATTTCTTTTGTATCTATGAGTGGATGAACAATCAGTATCTAGACACTAATATTCTTTGAATGAAACATGCTCAATTTTATCTGTAGCCAGCAGCAAAGTATAAAAGAACAGAGAACAAAACTATTTGGCTTAGGATGTGGGTCAGATAAGATACAATATTATAGTAAGCTCCAGTAGCAGTAGCTGGTAAGGTTAAGTCAGGAGAGCCATTATAAGTTTCTGTTCCTTTCATTCCGATAACTTTTTGAAACCTTCTCCTTCTCTGGTGATATTTTCCTGCTTTGTGGCAGCCCAGGGGTAAATGGTTTTTAGCAGGTTTCAGCTAAAACTGTTCACCCATTTCCCTTTACTGAAAGAATAATTTTCACCCTCCTCTTAACCCCTTAGTATCTATTAAGGCAAAGATTTGTTCTTGCAGCAACAGCTGAGTGAACCTTCCAGGCCAGCCCTCACGGCTCGTTTTCTGCTTGCCCTTTCAGGCTGGCACCCAGACACAAAATATGTGAGGACCACCTTCCTCCACCTGCTGGGGTCAGTAGCAGACTTCGCCTTCGAGGGCTCAGCCATGGGCACAGAACACGAGAAGCTGGGAAGCAGGGAGCTCAGTTCAGAAGTTTCTGACAAGAAAAACCTCCTGTGTCATACACATTCTGTCTGGGGTACGACTTTTAAACCTTGCTGCTGGAAAATTGCCCTGGAGTCCTGACAAGCCCTGTGTATTTTGCCAGCTGAGGGGTAGCCTACTAAAAGCCGTGGCCCCACAGTGTTTTCCAGGTCTTCACGACTCCTCAAGTCTAACCACATCATTGTGGCTCCGATTTCCCTTTTGTCTCAGGACCCTCAAACACTTCCATTTGTCTCAGAAAAAAAAAAAAAAAAGGGCTTGTGGTTTTGCTTGGTGTTGTATTGTTCAGCAAATAAAGGACAAATGGCCCTGAAGAACAGTGACCCTTTAGCTCCAGGAGGCTTAGATGACATTGGACAAGATGTCCAACTTAGGACATTTTGGTGCAGGTAACTAAATTGAAGTTTATTGCTCGCTGAATAACAAAATATGTTTTTATAGCCCATTTACATTGCTGAATTTGCTCCTGATAGGGAAAAAAAAGAAGCACTTACAAGTTCAGTTTTATTTCCATCACTTATTTCTTTTGCAAGCTTCAAGAATGAGAAAGTCCATATTTGCCTGGGTGTTTGGTGGTTGTGGGAGTGGAACAACTGATTTCCTCAGCAGGAAAAAAAACCCAAACCCTAACTGATGAACAGTCTGAGGCCAAGATACAGCACACCCTTACAGAGATATGAGAGATTTTTTGGTTACTGTTAAATTTATATGACTCCTCAATTGCAACACAACGTGCAAAGTGGCTGCCTAAAATTCAGGAATGCAAACTGTGTGGATGCAGACAGTGTGCTGGGGCTCAGGCAGGCAGAGCAAGCAATCTTCCATGGCCGTGGATCACCACTTTCTGTGCTGTCTTGTCTGTGCAGAGTGGGCAAAGACATACATCTGTACAACTAAGACTCCAGTGTCTTATTGAGATTCAGAATGTGAATGGGGTTATTTTCTAGCAGGAACAGACTCTCTCTATCAATCATTGCCATTGATGAAAAAGTCACTCTAATGGGGAAGAACATTACTCTTTTTAACAGGCAGAAATTTTTTAAAATGTCAAAGACTTTTGATAAGTCTATTAAAAAACTCAACCTGTGTCAGACTACAGACTGGTTTTATCAATTGTTTGGACATGTTACATGATAACTTCTTATGCTTTAGGAATCATTTGGAAAAATGAAACAATAAATATAGATTAATGTCTCTGCTAATGAGATCCCCATTTTAATTAAAGCTCTTTAGCAGATGAAACAGATAGGAGTTCAATAGTCTCCAACTTTTCCACTTTTCCATCTACAACAAAGCATGCACTTATTAAAAAGTGAAATCTCAGCATGATGTACTTATTCTGGTACTGCAGTAAGTAGCAGTTAAGACAAATACTATCCTTAAAATTGTGCTGAATTCACTCTCCAAAAGAGATACAAATTATATTTACAGATTAAAAGAAAGGTTTAAGGCACTTAGTGAAGACAACAAATCAGAGTCTTAGGGTGAGCTGTGGGGCAGGGGTGCCACGTTCCCCAGGCCAATCCTTGTGGGCTCAGGGGAGGTCTCAAAAGGGCTGGGCCTGATGTCAGCACAGTGGACACACAGGGACAAAATGTCTGTGCTCAGTAGGGTCTCTCCCATGTCTACATCTTCCCAGGTGACTTCCTTCAAATGCAGCCAGAGTGAAAGCCCACACTAAGTCAGTGTGAAGACTCAATTTGGTTTTTAAAATCAGGTTTCAAGGTTAACCCCCACCATAGCGTGTTGTTTAAAGACCACATCAGGATCATGAAATGCTGTCTCATGCACAGCTCCTCAAAATAGAACTGAAGTGCTCACTTATGCTGCTTTTTGTGTGAAGAGAGAGAAGTAAAGGTACCCCACACATTTTAGTAAGTCCGGACAACAAACTGCAAACTGATAACAGTGAAGCACCCATGAAACAAATCGATTTGACATGGAATTTTCAGTGTTAGTCTCAATCAAAAAGTATGGATTATCCCTCAGCTTTTTCTGTTTCCCAGTGGACACTGTGACAAGGAAGTCTATGGAGCTGGCTCACGCTCTCTAAATTCTCCAAGTATGTACATCTGTTTTAAAAAAATATGCAAACCCTATATATTTGACCTTATTTGGAAAAAAAAAAATACAGTTCAGTTTGAGATTATTTAAACAGCAAACTAATTACCTCTGAGGAGAGACCTGGTTATTTCAGCCAGCATGCTTTTTAAATGAAAAACCTGATGGTCAAATATGGAGATGTGAAACTGTGGAGTTTAAAAATTTCTAAGCACTGAAGAGATCACCTTCAAATCTGCCTTTGTCACTTGCTCCACATTAACATAAGCTTTGCATATTGAAAAAGAAAGTGGATTTTAAAATGTAAGTTTTAATACATTCTTACTATTAAAATATGCCATATATAATTTGGGATATGCTGCTTAGCCACATTACAATTAGAACAGCCCAACCTTCTAAAATATTCTGATTTTGAGTGTCTAATATTACAGTGCTAGCGCTGCATTAATGTACCATTTTGAAGCACAAACTGTTTGTATTTATTATTAAATTTCTAGAAGTGGTTCTGTACTCCTTTGGAAGTGTGAAGAAGTATTCTATATATTCCCCAGTACTCCTGCTAGGCCTTTGCTTTTCAAAGACTGACTGCAAAACCAAAAGAGGCGTGACACTCTTCTTTACAAGCATGACAGGGAATCTGTTCAATATTTATGACCTTCAGATGTAAAAATGCTCTTTATCAGCTCCTGCTTTACATTCTATTCAGCTAAAGTCACACCACAGGTCAGCTAAAAAGACTATCACTAGTGCAAGATAAATGAGCAGCTGGCAGCATATGGGAAAGGCTGCAAGTATCATAGTAGTCTAAGTGGATAAAGTATAGGATTTGCTTTTACAGAAAAAGGCAAAGTCCTTTGAAAATTACTAATAAGAAGTGAATTAATTTGTACTTTACACAAAACACGTACTTTAGTAAGAAAGAGAGAGGATGAGCTTCAGCGATTTTTAAGGAAAATTACAGATGGGAGATTTGTTTTTGCATTCAAGGCTACATCTTGCAGCGTTTGTCAGACATGCATACCTTCTGCCGGTGTCCCTATTGCTCTGGGCCTTGGCACGTGCACCTTCCAAATATGGCCCGTGTCTGTTATGGTTTTGACAAAAATGCAAAGTCTGCTTTTGTCCCAGCTGCTGCACTGCAGGGCAGGCAGCACAGTGTGGTGGTGTCTGCACTGCAGGGGCTGGGTCAGCAGCACTCCAGTGATGAAAGCCCATGGAAATACCCCACTTTTACTGACAGAATGCTAAATTCAAGGAGATTCACCCTCCATGGGAACAATCTGTCTTTAATAAACTGCACTGGTCTGAATCCCTGGCAGATAAAATCATAAGGCCCCCACACAGAGGGATCCAAGGTTTATAAAGGTTGTTTTCTTTAATAGGGTGTCAATTTTGCAGAAAGCAGTAAGAAGGGTTCTACTGTTAATCAAGTAACACTTTTCTTTTTTAAAAGAAGTCCTTCCAAAATAGTAGCTTTTGTTAATTTAATTTGTTTGAAATTGCCTTTTCCATCTGTCTGGAAAGTAAAATTACACACAAGGCCTGGAATCACTGAGTCAGCTTGTCAGGAGTAGGAAAGCTGTCTAATGCCATTGCAGCAGCACTGTAAAGTGTGTGGACACTTTTATGTTCCCCTGCACAAAGATCATATAAGGCCTGTGCTTTTTCAGCAATGTACTTAATCATATGAATGTCCAGACAAATAAGGACTCTTACCAACAAAAGGTAGAAATACTTTCAATTCCAAAGGGAGCAGGAGATGCTGGTGGTCTCAGGTTCTCATCAGCAAGTCCAAAAAGGTGATCTTTTTCCAGTTAAAGGGTATTATTTCCCACAGAGTTAGGAGAGAAATTGCTGTATGTGTTAATTATACAGTATTGCTGAGGCCTCACAAGAAAAACATGCTTAAAACCAGTGCTGGGTTTGAGGGGATGTCCTGCCACATGCACATTATCTAATAGCACTTCTAAGGATTTCTCATTCATTCCTAGGTCATTTTTCCAAATCACAAGGTGAGTGGAATGATTTTACAGTGTAAGAGTTGGCCATGGGTAAGTCAACGTTGTCCCTCTTCTACAGGGAACAGGAAGTTGTCTTAAGTTTTTGTTAACAGTGAGCAGCTCCAGTGTATATGTGCAACTTTTTACAGATAAAAGGAGGAGCGGACAGGAGGTACAAGATACAGCACTATGCTAGAAAAGATTTTAAACATTCCAGGAAAACTCTGTCTTAGCCAATCTGTTAATTGAAAATAAAAATTCAAATTTTTAACTCATTGTCACTCTAGCGACTTTTTTAACAAGATAAATCTGCTCCAGGTCTCTGCGCAAAATAAAGCTTTTGTCATCTTTTTATTCATCACACATTTTCTCTCAAGGCATATTCAATCATTCATTTCAGGCACTAATCATTTCAGGCTATAAAATCGATTCAAAATAGGAGTCAGTGTACAGGTATATACTGACTTCACCTATGGAATACTAATGCATCCAACTGCATAGAGTTTTTCATGGTAGATTTTGACTTGACTTTGAGGAAAGGCTAAACACACCATTCCTGACTAAGTTAATGCTAGGCCTCCACAGGTATATCACAGGGAGAATGTGTAGTCGAGGTTTATGCTGAGAAGCTTAAAGAAAAATTCACTTCAGGAGGTTTTTTAGTACCAGTATAAATAGCAGTTGTTGTTTAAAATCTGTCATGGTGTTTCAGTTCTGTATACTGAAGAGCCCCAAGCAAAAAAGATCTCTAAATGTGCCTCCTAGTTATTTTTTCTAATAACGTGCTAATTATGCAGAAAGTATGCTGAAAATTGGTACACTGAATGTCTTGGCGCACTCTATATTTTTCTCTCTGAAAAGCACTGTGTTTATTTCACTGAGCTGTTTTCAGTATCAGTGGCGGAGGAATTTTCCAGTAATGATCCCAACAAGCCCTTCCCCAGGTACCCACTATGGAGATTAGGCTTTTCACTGGGGCAGGCTTCATTCCCACAGCCACAGGAGCCCACAGACCCTGCCCATGCTGCTGGGGATGTGTCACAGGGAGTGTGATACAATCCTAAATTTGGCTTTTGCTCTGGTGGCCTCTGTACCAAGCTCTAGACCAGTGATCTCAGGAGAGCCTGCTGCTCCCTGCAAACTCTGCCCATGGCAAGTCTGACACGGACGAGATCCTGAACCAGGGAGCCAGAGGGAAAATCTGAGGGAGTGGATTTTGTACCTGCGAAACCAGCCAACAGATCTGTGTTCAGTCTGTGGTGCACTGAACGCAGTGTTGTCATTCGGGCCAGCAGGAGGAAAGAACCTTTCTTAGCATGCTGACCCCTCTGAGACATCTGGGCTGCAGTACAACATTGACAAAGAAAGCAAGTATCTTTTTGAACCATTTTTTGGTGATGACAGCAGAATACATCTGATTCGTATTAGCTTTTTTAGTTTACTTTCCATAAGTTTTGGGCAGTATCAAGATATGTCTCATCTATGGCCTCCCACTGATGCCTTTTCCTGGTCTTAAAATCAAGAATCAAACATGGTTAGAAGGGAAAAATGGATTTTTACCTCTGTATTTATTTTAAGGATCCTTAGGTGCACAACGTCCAGATGGAATGCCCTGAAATGCCCACCGCAATGCACACCCACAGTAGATCTGGTGAAAACGTTATAGGTCTTACTAATTAGCACATCTATCAAAAATTTCCCAATGAGAGGCTCGAATGAGCCCTTCCTCCCCAAGGAACCTTCCCCTGGATGGTTCTATCTTAGTTTACAGAATGTGTTCTGGAGAGGACCTTGGGGTCTGAGGCATATTGCTCCCTAACTACGAGACCTCTAAAATGTTCAGTCTCCTAGCTTGACAAACAAGTCCAAGAATGTAGGCAAAAAGCACTAAGAAAACAGAAGTTGTAAAAAGGTATAAAAGGGGTTTAAAAGAAAAGGCAAAAAATCATCATGGCATCACCACTATCAAACCAGTTTGCTTGCAAATTAGACTGGGCTTATCCTATGTGGCCTCACTCTAGGGTGTTCCCACAACTTTGTAAGTCTCCTGATGCATGCAAAGCTGCTATTTAATATTTTGATATGTTTTGAGATATTCAAGCCAGGTGACAAGCTGCACAATATAAGAAAGTAGTAAATTAATTTTAAATATAGATGCTAGATCTGCTTTTCTCTACGTTGTCTCTTTTGCCCCTCAAGATACCTCAGCTGGTTCCTTGAGGGCTCTGCTGCAATTCCACTTTTTCTTTTTGTTGACTTTAATACCTCTGATTTCTCTAAAATTATCCTGCAGTCTAGACTTTCCTTAACTGTGGAATATCCTCCTGATCCTTTTTTCTTAGTTTTAGTACTATCAAACCTCTAGCAGCATTAAAGCATTCTGTAAGTCAGCAGCAAGAGAGCATTTAACGTTCAATATTTTCCACATCATCCATTATTTGTTGCCTCTTAAATAACAGACATCCACAGGTCTTTCCTCTGGTTGTAGTGAAATTATTCTCTTTGATTCATGGGCAGTATATTATAGCTAAGAACATCTACTGCTAAGAACACTTAGACAAAAGCTACCCAGGAAGAGCTGTACTTTAATCTTTGAAACTTTCCTTGATTTGCAAACATTAGAGAGGATTACCTAACACATTTTTACATTAAGAGCAAAATAAAGAGCATGGACTAAAAATGAGAAAGTCCAAATCCCTGAAAGTAAAACACCAGAACTACGGACCACTGTCCTTTAATTGAGAGGTCATTTCCATTAAGTTGTGCATTTTCCTTTAATTTACTCCATATTACTGTATTTTGTGGCTTTTCCCTGGGGATTTAATTTTGTTCTACCTCAGCCTTGTATAGTATAAAGCATATTTTCAATACAATAATTAATTTTTCAGCTACCTATTGCTTTTTCCATATTTTATCAATGACCCCCAGGATGCTACACAGAGAAATTTTTGCATGTGACACTGACAGAACAGCTTTTCGTCAGACCAGGTGACAGCAGCCAGAACAAGGACATTCTACGTTAATGATGAAGGTCCTGACAATAACATTAGAGCCAAATTGTTTACATTTACTTTCACCTGCTTTCAGTTCTGTTCTTCAGTGTGGTAGTTAGGTACACGTACACCAATGTGTATGAGTGCCTTTGTAAAAGAACGGAGCCCAAAAATACAACTGCGTTTTGTTAAGTTGGTATGCTTGTTTTAGATTTTTCATCATGTACTGTTTATGGTAACTTCTACCTGGTTGTACTACCTTTCCATAAAAAAAGATAATGAAAGCATTAATTACTCCTGGTTTTCAACTGAGCTAGAAACCACATGCATGATTTCTGGAAGGCAGGAATAGGAGCTGAAAGGGGGAAGTGTTTTTGAAGAATATGCTTACACCTGGTTTACGTGCTTGTGTGTGACAGTACTGCCTGGAGAGGATGCAGCACAGCTGTGCACCATATAGATTCATCAGAGCTCTTCTTACAAGCATAAAATGTACACACATGAAGAAAGGTATTTTATGTCTGCTATTAGCTATTATTGCTTTCATGGTCAGTAGAACCCCTCCATTAGGGATTATCTTAGGATAAAGGAAAAGAGAGCTTGTCCATGTTCGTGAGATGCACAGAATGAAAAAGGAATAATTGCCAGCACTAGTTACTGTTATTTTGAGCAGTAACTTAATAGGATAGAAAGCAGTATGAGCTGCAGTTTCCTTTTATAGATGAATTGGTTTATAACCAACATTTAGGCGAGATAGAAAATTCCCTTTGCTTCTCAGTTAATTTTGATCTCACTGGACTGCTTGTACAACACCACCATGCTAATATGAAGAGAGACATCATCTGGTCCATGTAGGCAGAGTACACTTGTCAGTGTTTATGATTACAGAAGTCAAGCTGCTTTCAAGTCACATTCAGAAACGCTGAAAATGTGCGTCTTTTGATAGCCTGCCAGTAGTGTATAGATATATAACCAGTATGGTTACAGCACATCATAAAATTTTATTTCCTGCAGATTTGTCTGCCACAGAACATTTACTCGCTGTCAAAAAGGTAAAAAAATATGCTAACAGCTCTGGGTTTCCTCTACACACTCTGAAATTTCTGAAACCATCCCTACAGCTACTATTTTTTTCCTTCTTGCAACATTTGATGTACTCTACTTTTGATGTATGAGGGGAATTTATCTTTAGAAATGGATTATTTTCATATTGGTATCTAGGGAACAACAACTTCTGGAGATATGATTTAATTTGGGTCTCCTCCATGAGGCTTAGGCACGAGCCTGCCACATGCCATCATCTCTTTCTGGAAAGAGCCTTCGCAGGAACGACATTTACATGGTTTATTAGATGCAGGTATTGCTTCACTCGAGCCTGTTTAAGCAGAGATGAATACAGAGCAGACCCGTTGCCAGCTCAGTCATTTCGAGGTTGCCAGATACAGGAGCTAAGAAGTCTCTCTGGTGCTATCTAATGGAGAAGTGCTTTTGTGCCTTGTCTCAGGACTCCTGGTACAGCATCAGAACTCAGTGGAAGGGGGCTGAGCAGTGGCCTCAGCTGCCAAGTGGTAAAAATAATTAGAGACCAATCCAGAGCCACCTTGAACTCAGAACTCCTTGAACTCTGTGGGAGCTTTACTTAAGTCATCCTGTATCATTAAGTTAGCTGAAGATTTTTATGGCAAATCTGTTAATAACAGAATCCTTCATACAGTTGGGCATTCCCTCCTATTGTAACATAAAACAACCCAGGTGTGATCCCGCTGCAGATATTGGCAAGCCTGGGTTTTTTACTGCTTTTACTCAGACCATCCCTCAGTGTAAGCAGATAAATCCCACGGCACTCATGCTGAAAAGTGCAGGGAAGCTGCACAGCTCTCATCCACCCAGCACCTGGCTCAGTTCTTCCCAGCAAGTGCTGCTGCCCCAGGGTTGAAGAGGAAATAACTCATATTTGATCCTCACGTTCAGGAAGCAAAATTCAGGCCCATAGCAGAGCACAACTCCTGAGCCAGCAAGATGTTGATCTAGTCCTTTTCTATTTGGGGGTTCTCCCAGCGCTGGAGGCAGCTCCCCAAGGAAGTCCCTGTTGCCCAAGGCAGCCTCAAGCAGAGCCTTCCTGCCCGGACAGCCCACAGGCCCCCGCAGGGTCCCAGCTCCGCAAGAGCTCACACGGGGCCTTAGGCAGCCCAAGCTCAGCACTGACCCCAGCACCCAGGTGTGCGGAGCCTCCCTCTGTCTCTCCTGACTCCAGGAGCTGCCCTGCATACACCAAAGTTTTTCCAGGAAGTTCTCTAATGACACTGCATGTGAGAGAACAAACCAGAGGCCCCAGCTGACTGAGCTCAGGCGCTACTGACCAGAGATGACACGACAGCTCTCATGTACCAGCAATACCTGGGGGCACTTTCTGATGCCATGAAGGATTTCTTCAACAACTCTGGCCATACTATAATCCTCTCCTTGCTAGAGTTTTAATGAAAACACCCTTC
The DNA here is from genome assembly GCA_013397865.1 of Struthidea cinerea. Classification (NCBI taxonomy): domain Eukaryota; kingdom Metazoa; phylum Chordata; class Aves; order Passeriformes; family Corcoracidae; genus Struthidea; species Struthidea cinerea. The sequence continues at coordinate 160,371 of VZTI01005622.1, read as the reverse complement.
TTTCACTGTATGTGTGGCATAGAACTCTTGGGGAAGGAACATCTCACACAATTTACTTCTAATTAAATTTTCTTTCTGTCCAACAATATGCAGCAAATAAGATCTGACAGGTAAAGGTTTGCCAGTCCTAGGTGATTTTGTGTTGAAAGAAGAAATCCACAATTCCAAAAAGCCTGAACAGACAAAACACTCAAAATCACTTCCTAATTGAATGTTTAATTTTAACCTTAAACCTCTTAGTACATTCCACACAGGAAACGTCAGAATTATACATTTAAATGAAATAATTTATTACAATAGATTTCCCAGCGGATGGTTTTCTGAAGAAAAAATGATTAGTTTCACTGAAAAAACAGCTTCTAGCATTTTTTTTTCTTAAAAAATTCCCAAGCAATTTTAATCAAATAATAGTAATACCACTTCTGAACTCCAACTACGTGCCTTTACTTGCTCCCAAGTAAATTGAATGCTCCCAAGATTATAGGGAGGACAAACCCCCAAGTTTTTAGCATTCAGAAGAGGAAACACAACAGAAACCAGCACGCTCCTGTGACTGCACATGCAACCACTCCCACAGTGCATCTCCCCACACAGCAGTGCAGTCTGTTATGAGCAACTGCATCGAAGTGAAGTCACAGACTCATTTAGGTTGAAAAACCTTTAAGATCATCAAATCCAACCATTAACCCAGCACTGCCAAGGCCACCAGTGAACCCTGTCACTAAGGATTGCATCTATATGTCATTTAAATACTGCCAGGGATGTTGACCTCTCCGCTTTCCCAAGCAGCCCATTCCACCCAGCTAATTTTACAATTAAAAAACTAAGAGTCTTTCAATGAGAGACAGCTGCAAAAGAAAACCATTGGAAGAGTTTTCACCAACCTGGGTGAAAATACTTGTATCTCTGTCCTGCTAGTGCTTGGAAGGACTCTCATCCACTTCAAAGCCTGCTGTGCTTCCCCCAGGCAACTGGAAATACTGACTGATGAGCACAGCTGAGGGCTGGATTCAGGCTCACTTCAGCAAAAATGTGAAAATCAAGTTATTTCAGATTTTATGCTAGAGCCACTGCCCCTTGGGCACATTTCCCTACAAAAGCTAGGAAAGACTTTCCAAGGACCTCTCTCTGGGTGCAAGCTTTGAACTGGAGCAGAGCTTGGGCTATTGCAACTCTTTATGGAATACTTTTTAAGCCACAAAGCTAAGATTTGCATTCAAAGTAATAATGGCCCAAACACAGCAGTGTTTTGAGCCTTATGTGTTATTTGTTGCATTATTTTATGTGCATCATCTCTGAATGTCTTCTGTCAAAACTGCACAATATTTTTGTTTGGTTCAGTGCTCCCCTCATTATGAAAGTACAATAGCATGCACCTAATCCCTGCTAGGAAACCTGCTTTACACTCAGACCTCAGAAAGCTATATTTGAGTTGGAAACAATCTCTGTATCTGGGGTTTTCAGAGTCATAATATTTCTATTTTTATTGTCATTGTGTCTTTTTTAAAAATTCCTAAGCACATGCAGAATAAATACATCCAATTCCCTGTAGAGTTTTTCAGTACAATAGGCATTTATGACAAGTAAATTGCCAAGAAAACATTTGCAATGCATATAATTTTCATGTGAAATCAGACCTTTAAAATAGAAGTCATTTTTTTTAGAGTTCTGCAGTTTTTACAGCAAAAGCTTGAGGAAAGAGTGTTTCCCTTCTGAGAAATAAAGCAATGAGATAATTGCAGGGCTGCTGCGAACCATTTGGCAAAAGCTGCTTGCCATATTTGAGATTATCCCTATGGTAGGTTTTACTTTTTCTCATAAACCTTAAAGCAGCTATTAGATGAATGGTAATGAATGAGCCTGGAGAAATACCCATATTTGGCCATGAAGCCAAAAGAATATTAGCATGTTACTGTTCTACGCTAAGGAGCTAATGGAAAGGCAGATTAACGGAAGGAAAAAATGGTTGGATCATGTTCTGTATGAAAACAAGATGAGTCTTTACCTGGACATTAACTAAGAATGAAAGACAAAGGGAATAAACCTAATTTTCTTTTTTTTAATAATGTGACATCCTCTTATGCTTCTAGCTAGCAACTTAGAAATACAATGAAAGGAAAAATTCAAAAATGGAAATGGCAGCATCAAAATCAGTACTTTTGAAACATTTCCCCTTGAGTTTTCCCTCAAAGTAAGAGAAGACAATTAGAAATCTGGATAGCTGCAGGCCACAGCAAGCAGGCAGCAGTATAGTCTGAGGGGGAGTTGCACTTCATGAACCAGGAAATTAAAAATAAACAAATAGCTATTAGCACTGGAAAGTGTGGATTTCACACTTTCCAACAGCATATAACATGTGTTGCTAGCTCCAGGAATTTGAGCAATTATGCTCTATGGTGCAACTGCTCTTTCAGGCCAAAGCAGGGCAGCAAAACTCATCAGGAAGAGAAGCCAGAAGTGCCCTGAGCACCGAGTCAGCTTTTCAGCCACTCTGCTGTAATACAGTCATCACAAATATTAAAATCTGTAACAAATAAAATTTCAAGTATTTAAGATGCTTATTCTGCAGAGTTCAGTGTTTCACTGACACTCCTGAAGGCTGGTGGTAGAACTACAGCAACCAGGGGTATTTATGAACAGCTACTTCTCATTATGAGATGTAAATCTCACCGTCTTTAATTTCGACTGTCAAGCCTGGTGATATTTCTAAATATGCCACTGAACACACTTAGCTATGTAGACCTTTTATAAAATACTGAAATTTCTAAAATTTGAATGAATATATTGTCACCCCAGTTAAGAAGAAAGGGTAGCTCTATATTAATAATTGTAATTACACTCATAACTGAATTTGGCTTTCTACTGCAAATAGCCACTCATATTGTGAGAATTTAATGATGACTGATTTTCATTGGGGGTTATATGGAAAAAATGTGATGACTTTTCAGAACTACAAGAAACTGTTTCAAGAAACAGTTACTATATTCAGTGTTATGTCACTGAAGAGTCCCTATGACCACTGAAAAGATTTCTCTCTCTCCCCACTCAATAGCCTGAACATAAATTTAAGAGAAACTACAGTAAATCAAATTTCTGACATGCCAATACAAGGATTTTTGTTTAGGCTGTTTGTCCAGTGTTGTAGGATTACTTTGACTTATTTTGTGCAGCTCTGAACTGATATATTTTAATTTCGGGGTTTCACACAGCAGTTATGTAGAGTCTGTTGCTGCTGTCACCTCTTTACCAATTTTATAAATCTAGTAAATTATTAATGAATTAAATTATTAATCAGATATGGGGCTCCAGTCTAAGACACACTCTATGAAATCAGGGCATGTTGTAAAACAGGACATGGCTTTACACAACACCTGGTACTAGGCACAGATTATGCCAGACATGGGCTATTGTGAGCTACACTTGCTGTTCAGAGAGCTCATGAAAGAAGGTCTCGTGAGACAGCAATGATTTGCACTATTGCTTTTAAAATAATGCGTGCAAAGAACCAAGAGTAGGAAATAATGAGTGGGATTTCCAGAGAAATTGTAGAACAGAAATCTCTTCTGTAACTGCATTCACAGCCCCACTATTTCTAATGGTTGCACTGACAGGAAAATTGTATGTTCTCGTACTGAGTAGGTAATACTAGACATGAGCAAAGGTGTGCCTCTGCACATCTCATGAGAAGAAGAAATTACTGTCAAAGTTTGTGAAGCTATTTAAAGTAAAAATGAAATTCTGCTGTAGAGGAGTTCCGTAATGACTACGTTTGCATGGATAAATGACAGTGTTTCCACAGTGGGCTAATATGTATGGCTTGACTCCTGTCCCTCTGCATCATGGTAGTAGTATGATGTTACTCTTCCTGAAGATGACAGAAAATATTTTAAATAAAATCAGCACTGCAAACGGTCACTATGGGTCTAATCCAGAATTAATGTGCCACAACTATGTATGATATTCAGAAGAAAACCAAAAAAATTTGCCCTGGGATTTTCCAGGACTGAACTATCCCTTACATTCCGTGCTCAGGTTAGTAAGAGAGCATTGTGCCAGTGACGAAGGTGAAATGTCCACAGGGTGTGTTTTCAGACTTTTTGACAAAAATATTGAAAAATACTAACAAAAACCATAAAATGAATGCAAAGTAATCTGTTAGTTGGGTATCTTATGTGTCAGTATACTTGTTGTAGACACCAGAGTCACAGTACTTGCATTTATTAGCTAAAAAAGTAGCCAAGTAAACCCCAACCAGAAAAGAGAACCCAGTAAAATCTTTGTCCTGTTTAGGCAGGATTTTTGTCTGATGTATCTGTATAAGCCATGGGAAGGAAAGGAAAGCAAAACTTTCATTTTCCCATTAATATTCTTAGTTATGTGCCTGTGGAGGGTAAAGACCACTGGTTCTCACGACTATTGCAAAACTCCTACTGTTCTAGAGATGTTAGAGCACATGAGAAAGAACTAAAACTCATCTTTTCTAAATGCAAATCCTACATTTCATTAACACTTTTCCCACTGATAGGTGTGGCTTATTTATTATTTTGAAATCTAGCTTGTTTGGTTTCATACTACAAATCAATAATAAATTCATATATGAATTATGAATCGGCTTTGTTTAATGATACTAGTCCAATTCCAAAACCAGGAAAGCCACTTTTTTCCATCCATATGCATGACTTTTAGATATTCCCTTTCTTTTCCCATGCCTTCTGTTTAATATAGATTTTAAGCCAGAAAAATCTAAGCAATTAAATCTTTGCAGAAGACGATAAAGCCTTCCAATTAAAAGTAAACTCATATTTTGACATGTGTAGCCTTTTATAATGTACCTTCCTTTATTTATTCAGTGGAAAGCTGCTACAGGAGAATTTAAGGTGGTACCTACAGTACTTTTTTCTCCCTGAAACCTGAGTCTGTCTCCAGTTATTATGCTCTTCCTTGGTTGCGTGCTGCTTCCTAATCTTTCTGTCCCTGTGCTTGGGCTCAGTTATAATAATCCATTTTAATTAAAGCTCTCTACCTCAGTTTTAGGTCAGAAACGAAAATGTGAAAAGGGATGGTTAAAAATACACATTTCATTATATTACTGGAATTTATGTTCTATCAACCCAAACCACCTCTTTTGCACTGTGGTTAATTTTCTTTGTTGTAAAGGAAAGCTTCTTCTGGTCCTACTTGGTTTATTATTTTGTTCACTATTGTGCACTGCAGTATTGAAAAAACGAGGTTTTTTGAGAAAGTGGTTCTGGGAGTATTTGTTTTCTATTTGAAATGTGCAATTTTATAAGTGTACCTCCCAGCTGGTATAACTATACCTGCTATTCAGATTCCCTTCATATCAGCTTCAGGCAATAGACTTATTTTACTTGTACTCAGCAAAATTTTGAATTTTACTGTGCACCTGGCATGACTCTATTACTTTTTAAATGGTCTGAGAACGAGGTGCTTGGATATACAATAAATGGGAAGAGAAATATTTTTCTCATGATAGGCTACCATGATGGCAAGAAAGCTTTTTTTATAGAAGAAAATATTTGTGACAACTCTTCATAAAGGTTTTCTTCTTCACATAATTAGACAGTTGATCTTTAATGTCCCTTCCAACCCAAGATATTTTATACCTCTGATGCCCACGTGAGAATATACAAATTTGCCAGCCGTGGACAGGATGTAATTCCTAGTAGAAAATACTTTTTTGATGTTTATGATGTAGCACTTATCCACTGCTATCATTGTCACAGTGTAGTGAAAACCAAAAGAATAATAGAAAGAGGTAGACATGAGTGACCTAAAAAGAGTTAATGCTAAAGGTGGGGTAAAAGCCTTTTTTCAAGCTTGTTAGAATGGCTTGCCTTTTCTCAGACAGCAATCTCATTTGCTGGTAATTGGATAGTGGGCAGAAATTGCTCCTATCGTTTCCCACATGAGAGGACTGAATTTAAAGATTTATAGCAGGACTGGGTTGACTGTTTATATGCCAGATAGCTCTGCACATGAACCTGATATTCCTGCACCACTGTTATATCCCACACAGCTAGGAAACCCTCCTACCACCCTCAGCTCCAGTGGGCCTCCCTGGATGCTGAGGTGCACCATAATAATTACCTGGGTTATCCGTGCTGGGTCACAGGACAGCCACAAACCAAACTGCATAAGCTACTGTGAAATAGCAAAAGCCACTTTAGAATACATAAAAGGGAGCCTCATTCTGGAGTTTTCTTCCACTGTTAGTTTCTATTACTTTGCAGTTTTCTGAGAGATCTCAGTCAGAGAAGCTTGTACTTTCAGGATAATACACTGGTTCATGAGTGACTTCACCTGTGTGGAAAGGGAAGGTTAGTTGGAGAAAGACAGATGGTTTGCAACACCTCTCAGGTATAGCAAGCACCTCCTGACCTGTGCAGGCAGAATAGTGACCACAATGTAGTTACATATAGTTGAAGAAAAATTATTAGATCACAAAAACTGTTATTGGCCAGTGGAGTAGCTGACATCAGCCCACCCAGCTGTACTCTCTGCATGGAGATGGCATCCCTTTGCAGCCCAGTTGTCAGGGGCAGATGTTCTGCAAAGTACATTTCTATTAATCAATTCAATAATCCAGTGGGACTAAGCAATGAAGTTTTTCTGGCTTGATTTTTAGCAGGAAGAAGCGCACTTCTGCCCTCAAGAGTACCAGTGAATCAGTGTGTGTCACCTTAGGAAAAGGATTCACTACTCTGTGGAGAATATTGGGGAGCACTGAAATAATGCAACTACATTGAAATAAATACCTGTCTGCAAAGAAAAGAACTGCTGAAAGGAAAGACCTTGGATGGACATTTTTCCTTGACTGGGGAAAGACACAAATATTTCACTGAAGGAAAGTATTTATTAAAAAGTTCTGCAAGAGTGAGCATAAAGAATTTGAATAGTCTGCAAAGATTATTAAGAGGACCAGAAAAAATATTATTTCTAGATTTTCTCAAAGCGTCATGAAAATTTGGAACCAGGTTTTAAACCAGAGGAAAATGCAGATGAATAAATTCAGGCAATACAAAGCATGATGGTACAGGAATAGAAAGAGTGTGCCACCCACACTCATTTTTGCAGCACTGGCTTGGCGGAATTATACACCCTAGAAAGAACACTTTGTAGATTAAACTGATAAAATTTAGCTTTGCACAAAACTCTAAGTATTCCTACAGAATTTCAGTGATGTACTTTGAACAGTACTTTCAACAACATAAATTTTGAGGACTGCAAAATAGAAAATTTACATTAAAAAAAAAAATATATATTTTCCTGCCACCTCTCCCTGATGTAAAACCAGCCAACTAATTTCCTTCCTTTTTCAGTTCAACTAGCAAAAGGAGAGTAAACCCAGCCAGGAAGCAAACCAAGTAAAATTAGTGCAAGTGCTCATCATAATTCTCCAATTTCAGCCACCTTGAATGGCAGGGATTGGCATTTCAATCGCTACACTTACAGAAGGAAACAGGTTTATGATCTGCACCATCCCTGCTGACTGCACTGTGGCATTCGGAATTTTTCCCTAGCGCATAGTTTTTGTCATATACTTGGTCTCTAGCAGAGAAGATTTAAAAGCCCTAAGTAAAGGCTCAAAGGCCTCTGAAATAGTAAGTTTCAAATGAATCTGATGGGATGTGTTTAAAAGATGTTCACCTACACTAATCCTTTCATGGTGAAAGGATGGGAGCAAAAAAGAGATGATGAGCAAAAATAGAAAGAAGCAGATGTTGAAAAGATGAACAGTCAGTATTAAAGCAGGCGATGGATGCAGACTACAGCCATGCCAAAGATGGTTTGGCTCCCAGCACCGTACTGTGAGAAAACCAGTTGATATATATACTATTTTTCTTTTGTCCCATTATACAAGGACCTTCACTGACTTTATTTCTTATTTTGAAGGATTTTTTGATGAATCACAATCCAAAGCTTATTCCTGATCAAGCTTCCTTGGGAGTTTGTGCCCAGGCATACTCAGAAACCCCTCTGTCTATCCATCTGCATGTTAGTTAACAGAAGCTTTTCAAAACCTGGTTTTGTGTTACTTCTTGTCAGTGCTGATTGAGTTGCTGAGGAAAAACTACTGGGAGAGAAAAGTGCAGGCAGACATTCAGAAACAGAGGTTTTTTCATGATCTGGTTTCTTTACATTGCCCGACCATTGCAAAACAGACAGTCTGCTCACTAGTCCTAATGCATGAGAACACCGCACTCCACAGAGCTCTTAGATCCATCTCCCAGATAAGCAGCGCCACCACCTCATGCAGCAAAGCAAAAGGAAAGCAGCTTTTGAAACAAAGCAAAGCAAAGCAACCTTTGGCATGGCAGCCAGATGTGAGTTCTGCTTTGATACTATAAAGTATATACTGCGGTGGCACCAGTGTGATCTTTGCAACTAAAACTTTCTAATCTCTGCTTCTACATTCTGCCTGGAACAACAAAGCTTCTGTTTCCGACTGAGTTGGTTTCAGCTGCATTCAATCTGTTTTCTCAACCTTCGTATGAATAATATGACTGCTTCAGGTTTTGCAGATATTCCTTTTAATCACAAGAACGAGGCTGACATGTAAACTGACATCTGCAGCGCTGCACTGTAATTTCACTCACGCATCTCCAAAAGCTAAATTTGTGACTTATATTGTTGTTACAGCTAACATACTTTTTTAAAAGCTCATACTTTTTTATTTTTAATAATACTGCTCAATTTTATCATTCATTTAATAAGGTGAAGTCTGTTCTTAGTCCTTTGGTTGGTCATTTTGCCTCTTAATGTATGTTGGTAGCACTGAGATTTCATGGCCAACCTAATGACAGAAAGAATATTAAAATGTACCATCTTACCATGCTGTGGTCTAGTGAAACACATTCTGATGCACAAAGGATCAAGTGCTTACTTTAAAATGAACTGGAGATGGCCATCTGCAGTCAGATATTTCCATGTGTTTAGGATGTGCATGTTTCATGCATTGCAGGGTCTGGTGTCATTGTCCTTCTCCCACTTGGCATTACAAAGATATTACGCTCCCATGAATGATGACTGACTACAACCGTTCTGGCACTGACAGAAAATGCTGCTATTGTAGGGTATGCAAAATATGGCTTCCAGCAGAGACCATCACGGCATGGTTCTCAAAAGCCTGGCCAGAAAGCCTCTTTCCAGTTGTTCAACAGAACCACTCTTTATTGAGCACTGTGGTTTGAGCACAACAAATATACAAGCCCAGACTGTGATAAGTCACAAAGACAATATTTTGAAGATACATTTTCCTTTCTGTGACGTGGAGGTAAACCCAAGATTTTACTGGGAATGCATTGAGTCTACACATTCATGCACTGAGTTCCACACAAACACCACCTCAGGAGAAAACACAGTATGTATCTTACAGATGGATTATAGCCACAAAATAGGCGCTGACAGTTCTATAAGTTTTCTCTGGTGCATGACTACAGGCAATCCTACAGAAATAGCATCTTTCTGGCTTTCAGCGGTTTAAATTAATGGCAATAAATATGCACGTTGCACAGGGAAATGGATCAGTGATGCAAAGTGGTTTTGCTTCACTGAATTTAATAAGTATCAATTAAAAAATTAATTCCTAAGGAAACCCTTCTTTGTGCTTTGTAACCTCAAGGTTCCTTAAATTGATCCCAGGTGATCATTGCTTTTCTCCAGCAAACACCTCTGACCCTTTCATGTCATGAACTTGATGACATGTGGAAGACACTTGACCTCAGCCGAGGGCTATTTTAGAGAGTGCTGTGTGTAGTTTATTGACTGAGAGAAGCAAATGAGAATCAATGATAAAAACATCTCTGATGGTCAATGAGGAGGAATCTGGTCTGCTGGTCACTCAACTTGATGTCCTTTTTTAATGGTTTCAAAGGAACATTGGCTTACATACACAGAGCCCCTCAGTTGTCAAGAGCAGGAGAGGCACCACAGTCCCAATTCACCCATGGCATCCAGCAATGTTCCTCTCAAACAACCCATGTGATTAATACTGAGTGCAAAGATTACAATTTTCCTGGCCACCAACCAGCAGCATTTAAAACAGTAAATATTTAAAGCAGTGATGCTTTGTATCAAGCTCTACCAGCCCATCCCTTTTACTTTTCTTTTCACTGCTGTTATTAATTTAGAGCAGCATTTTCAGCTACAAGTATTCTATATATGTGCGTGCTCAACGTCATGCACTCACCATTTCCTTCAATCTTTTGCTGTGCACACCTTGAATGATATGGATGACTATGTGTAGTTACTTCACATTTTTACCTCACGCATATAAGTTCTTCATCCTTTTAAAAATAGCTTCTTTGTTACACTACATTAAAACAGGATACAATTTTCTGATAAACCATTACCAGTTCCTGGCAATTCAACTGTATAGAAAGACTTGTCATCTTTAATGTCCTTGATGTTGAAATTCAGTTTCTAAGAAGCAAGAGGACACATAACGATATCACACCACTGCAGCATAACATACAGGGAATACATCTTCAATGCATCAACTAAGAAGTTGCACAAGTTGCCTACAAAATTTTCCATGTATCCCAGAGAGACAAACCCCTTCCTATCAGGATACAACATGCTAAGCCCTCAGATAAGACTGCTTTTTTAAAGCAGAAATACCTCCTTTGCATTTGACTTCTCTCTTTTTCAGGTTTACATGCCCCTTGGAGGCAAACTAGCAAATTACACAGGAAAATTTATGTGATAAGTCAGTTATTTCTTATGCAAATATTATGTTCTGCTTCAGGGTATATCCTTAAGCTGCATCAGATATTTGCCTCAGTTTTTGAAAGAATTTCTTCTGCTAGACCAAAATGCTGTCTTACAGAAAGGAAATTATACTGAAGTTTGTGATAAAACAATCTGCAGGCATTTTAAAAGGCATTATCGCTAGAATTGGTGAAGAATACGCAATGAGATTTTGTTGCCTGGCAATCTTCTACGTATTTACAATTCATATTGGGTCATTGAAAATCACAGAAATGAAAGAAACCAAGGAATTTTGCTCCTTAGAACTGCTGGAATGTGTCCAGAGGACAGCGGAACTGGGGAAGGTGTGGAGAGTCTGAGGGAGCTGGGGGTGTTTAGCCTCAAGAAAAGAAGGCTCAGGGAAGACCTTATTGCTCTCTAAAACTCCTCAAAAAGAGGTTGTAGTCAGGTGGGGGTTAGCCTCTCTCTGAGGCAACCAGTGACAGGACAAGAAGGTTGGTTTCAAGCTGCACCAGATGATATTCAGGCTGGACACCAGGAAGAATTTCTTCTCTGAATGGGTGGTTAAGCATTAGAAAGGGCTGCCCAGGGAGGTGGTGTAGTCACCATTCCTGGAAGTATTGCAGAAACAACTGGATGTGGCACTTAATGCCATGGTTTAGCTGACAAGGCTCAGTCAAATGTTGCACTTCATCTTGGAGGTCCTTTCCAACCTAAATGATTCTGTGATTCTGTTTAAGCCCTTCTGACACAATTCACATTTACTTTCCCACCAACAGCCTCTGATCTTCATGACATAAAGCAGTATGAATAATTAATTCACTATTTCGTATTTTGTACTCTAACTTATATATATTGTCCAATTAGCAATTGACATATTTTCCTTACATACTAGAATTTGAGAAAAAATTATTCAAATTTGCCTGTTTTTTTCATTTCCTATACTTTTCATTTTCATTTCATATACTCATAGTTAATGCTGAGATCTCAATGTTAGCCCTTCTGACATTACAAAGACCTGATTCTGAGTTCCTAAAGTCAAACGTTATGTGCCAATTTCAGATACACAGCCTTACCATTCTGGCCCACATCAAAGCATTAGAAAGGTCTCAAGGACATCATTCTGAACGGTGTGAATAAAAGTCCCAGCTACACAGGCTTCCTTCCTGGAAAAATAACTCCTTTGAATTGGGTGGGGGATGTGCACGAAACCTCTTTAGATGTTGGAGCTTCATTATGCAACTGTTCAGATGTACCCATTACCATGACTGAAAATTCCAGCTGCTTGTGACTTCAAGGCAAAAATTCAAGGTTACTTTGACATAGCTTTCTCTGCATTTGATAATACCTATTTTCTGCTAAGGAAAAATTAGTTTAGAACTTCCCCTGCCTCACACTGCAATTATTTTTTTCATCAGTTAGAGCAGCTGCCAATTTACTACACTTTGTGACCTGCATTAGGTTGGTTTAGAAGCCAGTCTAACAGTAATAAGCCTTGCTGAGCAGGAAGAGCCTTCGTGTTCACTATTCAGGGGATGGAGAGAGATGATAGCATCAACATTCCTTATCAGATAACAATTGCGAACCCAGTTCTGACTCAATCCTCTGAGACCTACGAATAGATTGGTGCCCTCATAATATTTTAACTCAAAAATCTGTAAAACAAATAATGAATCATGTTCATGAAAAAAAAAATAGTTTCTAGTATTCATCTGTGTTTTTGTTATAGGCATTTCCCATTTCGAGTATGTCACATTTGATAACAGCACTGCACATAAATATGCAACAACATTGAAGCCAATACAGTACATCTGAAGATAACCCAATAGCAAATAAGCTGTAACTTGCATATATAATTGCACTTACAAAAGATAATCACTACTAAATTTATTAGAGAATTCAAGAAAAGAAAAATGTGTATTAAGAAACAAAACTTATCCCTTTTTCTGACCAATATTTTTGACTATATTATCTATAAAAAATTAGATTTGACATCCAGGAAATTTTTTTAGACACACTGCTACGTGGCAAGTTAGTTGTTTGGTCTTTTTTTTTTTTTCCTTAAGGATCATCAGTAAAATCTATGAACTTTACAGTTAAAAGCACTCTCTGAGTAGCCAAGAGCTGTATTTCTATATTAGCGTTAGTAGTAATTATTACACTTTTACTAAAAATGTCACATCTCTGTCTTTGCAAAAGCTGGGCAACTCCTATTTATTTGGGAATTTGGGATGAATACCCCTGGGATCCAAGAACTCAAAACTTCTGCCCCAAGTGCAAGAGACGGTTATCTCATCTCTCTGTAGCACAAGTAAACACATCTCATATTTCAAAAATAGCAACAGAAAACCATACCAAAGGAAAATATTCCCCTGCAAATCTAAGGAGAGTATAAGGAAGCAAATAAGCTGTGACAGATTTGGTTACTTAATGTACCACTGGGAGGTGCCCAGATCCTGAGGTAATAAACACATTACAAAAATTCACACAGAACAGAATAGACTAATTCACATGCAAAGCACCGTGCCCAAAGCACCAGGTGTTCCCTAGAGGGATATAATACAGTGGTGATGAAAATAACGGAATACAAGAAGAAAAAGTATTTAGAATAACCAACCAAATATGTCAGAACAGTTGGCACTTCACAAGGGAAGATATTAAAGACAAGGAGATAGAAAAGGCAGTGACTGGACATCAGAGATGACTAAAGTTCAGTCTGAACCAGAATATCCCAAGGGAGTCGAGGTCTGCCATAGGGTATAGTGACAAAGGTGTGAAGTATATCAAGGAATCCAGCGGTAAGGAAGAAATATCCTATATTTTCTCAGGGTTATGAAAACAAAACCACAATTTTAGAGATTGTGAATAGAACCTTTTTTTAATGAGTTGAAGTTTGATTTCAACTCTAGTTCACTTCTATTTTTTCACTGTCTATACATATAGAGAAGAATACACATATTAAAAGAAAAAAATTACAGAAGTTATGCTTTACAAGATAGATAATTTTTGATAGAAAAAGACCCTGACAACAGCAGCTGTGCTCAGACACAAGGAAGGGTCACCTCACTGATGAGTGAGTGTTACTCACTCCTGCTAAATAGCTTTCACAATTGTACCTTTGAAGAGGTGTAAAAACATTAAGGAGGTATTTGAAGACGACCCTATCCTTTCACCAGAATGTTAATAGGGAGCCATTATTCCACTCAAGCCACGTTTCTCCTAAAAAAATTATACTATCCATACTTATCACGTAGGTATGGAATGCAAACAAAAGTAGCATAGGTTACAATTCAGCTCTTGTTATAAAAAAAAAGTTATGAATTAAAATACATGGGGACATTTTGATTCTTTTCCACTATGAAATGTCTACTTGTGCTTGCATTTTCAATTGTTCAAATATTGCTATTTATTACATCTCATATGAATGTGGGAAATACTGCAGTTTAAGCGAATAGATCATGATACATATTTCCAGATCAATCCTATTACAGGAAGTCACTCCTGCAGTGTCTTTGTATAAGGGATACTTACCCCTTTGGTGAATGATTCAGACTTTTAATTGAAAGAATGGTACAGAAATAAAAATCAGGAATCGTAAGTCAAAGGCACAATAAAAACCTCTTCAAATTCAAGTGTCTCAAAACTATAATGAGTTCAGATCCAGTATTTTCACTCAGTTCACTTTATAGCTAATCTGAAGACATTTACGTGATTGAGATTCTGACCATCACTGCAGGCCTGGTGTCCAGGTCAGTGTCCTTCTTTGAGTCTATCTCAAATTAATAGTAAGAGAGTGTGAACTTGTTGAAAATATCAGTCCCCTGAAAAGCAATTTTATATCCTAAAAATAAGAAACACATTAATGAAGATATAAAGTGGCTCAGGCTGTTATTGACTCATTACCTGGGGTAACCGTTTTTGCAGTGCATTTGTGTTGACATTCAGACATCTTTACAACCAAACTGATTCTTCTTTATGTATGATACATGCTCGGAATAGAAGATTCTGAGGAGCAGAATAGAGGGTTCATCACACTGAAAAAGGGAATTATTTGCAGCAACTCTAAGTGTTGCAGGTATGCCAGCAGAGAGCCTTACTGTGTATGATCATGTTTCAACAGCACATATATGTCAAGCTTCAGCTGTTTCTGTCAAAAGGGATACTTGAATACATAATAATACATTTTTTCTTACTGAAGAGCCTCTCTGTGCCATATAATAAAAGCAAAAATGCAGAAAAAAATGTCCAACATTTCTGTCTAAAAAGAAAAATATATGCTGCCTGTTAATTTTATTTTCAGCTTTTCTCAATGATAATTCTTTAGTGGTCAAGTACAATATAACAGGTGTGATACCTATTAGAAATCGTCTTTATCCTTATTATTCCAGTTCGCTCCTTAAGACATTTCTAGGGTGCACCACTCAGTCTTCTCTGGAAGACTGTCTTACACAGCTACTGGATAAATGCAGTGCATCTGGAATTACTCATTCAAATCCAGAGAGGAAACTTAATGTGCATCTCATATTTTTTGGAAAACTGACCTGAACATTGGCTGCATCTTCCCTAAAAGTAAGATACTGCTTCTACCAGGTAAGAACATGAGGATTTCAGAAGCAGTTTTTATTTTGAGTAGATTTCATAAACATAAAATCTAAAATTCTTAGTCTGCACATCCCTATAGTTTGAAAAGCTCTGGGTTGATAGATTATGTTACGGAAAATATCACAGAGGCCTTGCTACAAAAGATGACACAGATGAAGAAAGTAGAGGATGCACGTTCCAGGAAAAATCAGGGCCAATCTGTGCCTTAGAGTTATACCATAGCAACAAAGAGGCTCAACAGTAGGAAGCAGCAGCACAAGAAGCTCAACACAATCCAGCAATGTGTGCTTGCAGCCCAGAAAGCCAACCATATCCTGGGCTGCAGCAAAAGTCTCGGGGCCAGCAGGATGAGGGAGGTGATTCTGCCCTTCTGCTCAAGCAAAAAAGAAGTTGGAGGAATACAACAAATAATTTTTAAAAATCCTTATGCAAACAATTCAAAGTATAAGAGGGGTCAATTCTCTTGAAAAGGGATTGCTAATTCATAAATCTAGCACAGTAAATTCTCTCTATCAGAAAGCCAATCGCAAACCACAAGACATTTACTGATGTCTAAATATTTATATTTTCTTTGATTTTAGGTAGTCTATATTTGTAATGAGAATTTTCTGATGAACATAAATGGTTGTCAGTGTCAGTAAAGGACATTTTATTTCAGGTACAGGATGGGTTGTTAACTTCAAGTACTTCCAAGAAGTAATACCTTCAGTTATATTCAGGTGGCTTTGCTTTATGAAAGTCACCCTTCATCTGACGTAAATTAAACTAATAGACAATATTAACTCTTACAGAATTGAGGATTAGAAAGAACTGAAACACTAGGGGGAAAAACATACAGAAGAAAGGTATTTAATGGCTTCTTCAGGGAAAGCCTATTACTTTTTGAACATTAAAAATGTTCAGTTCTTTCAAGTCAGAGTTACAAAGTGATACAAGCCTTTCACACAGCTGGAATTTCAATATTAGATCATTAGAAGACCAGAAAACCTGAAGAGGTATTTTAATTACTGGTGAGAGTACAATCCTTTTCTGGCTCACACATAAAATTTTTAATCTTGGGATTCTTCCTAAATATGATAGAAAGGCATTAATGAGAATCCTTTCTCTTGTCACATTGACTGTTTTAGTCAAATAATATAACAATGCCATATCATGCAGATAATGAGGTAACTGGGCAGACACCCCTTACTATTTGTCTGTATAATTATAAGCAAAACAAAGCTTTTTATTGGCAAATGTTTGCATTCTTTAATTTTCAGTTAGTAACTCCATACACATTTCAGGTTATTTTCAACTATTTTACATCATAGTTAAGCAATTTTTAAAATTTATTTTAATTTTCACAGAATCCTTTTTGTTTTCTACCTTGGAATCACAGGCAGCTCTACAAGTTTCTAAGAGTTTGGAAGCTACAACTACTTTCCTCTCTTAATATTGTAATAGAGATGGATTTCAATTACGCCTGATTATCCTCAGTATTATGCTCTATTTATTGTCAGATATCTTTCCAATATATTTTGGTAACAAAGCATAAAATACTCCATTAATGGCAATGACATGAATGCCTAAAAGTGAGTGCCCAGACAAAAGGGAGAGTAATGGCCTCTAAAATTTGGAAACAGGTAAGTACACAGATGAGTGGTGTTCCTGTCCTTCATAAGAATCTACTTTGCATCAATATTAGTATTAGTAGCAGTTCTCTCTACATATTATAGGTAGTGTATTTCTACCAACCATCCCTCTCTGGTGCTTGATTTCGGCCTTATTACCAGCACTCACAGCCTGAACAAGCCACATCACCAGATGGCTCAGTCTTCCTGTCTCATTCCTGTTTAGTTTTCCTTCTAATGTCACCAAAAAAGGGGGGGAATTATTACGATTTCCCTTTTTGCAATGCAGAAGTGAGGCCACTAAAAACTTGCTGGAGACTGACAATTAATTTATCTTAGGAAAGGCTATGCAATGCAGTTATGCTGCCTTCCAGCCATGGCAGAACTAGATGAGGCTCACATATATCCAACTATCCTAGCCTAAAACCATAAAGCATTCACATGCTGTTGAAAGTATTTCTAGCTCTCTCTCTCTCTCTACCTATCAAAACCACAATATCACTGGGTGCCAATCCGTGCAGGGTTAGGATTACCATTTGCAAAGCTATTAGTGTTTGCTCTACTGCACCACCACCACACCTGAAATGATAACTTTAAAAAGTCAAACAAGAAAGAAAAAGCAGTTTCTTGCATAAAAAATATAGGTTATACAAAACTGGTTTCCTCAAGGAGAAAATGCAGGCTGAAGGTTACAGCTCTGACAGTTGTTTTCTACTGCCTCTGCTTTTCAAATGTGATAATGTCCTTTTATAAGCACCCCAGTAAGAGTTTACAGCCTCCTCCCAGGGATTGTAAATCCACTGCTTTTCTCCTCTAAATTTTTAACAGATACCATTGTTTCCTTAAATTGCACACAAGGGGGTTGAAAGAATCGAGATTATTCTCAAGTACGTTAAATTCAGTTTCAAGGCCCTTTATGACACACAAAGCTGTATCAAGGGACAGTTAATAGGCAAGACAGATTCAATCCCGAAAGGTGAAAGAGCACTGCACCAGCAGATAAGCAATGCTAACCAAAACTACAACAAAAATCATCTGAAACAAGGATGTGCTGCCCAATGTGCCTCTGTTTAATGCAGCACCAAGCCATTCATTAATATAAATACACTATCAAATAGTTATTTTTATTTAACCCTCCTTAGGTAAAACATTGAGCTGAGCTGAATGTATTTGAGGTGTAGCAGAGCACAGATGGTGTCTGAAAAGACACTTTCATTTGCTGATCCCTCTTTACAGACACCAGAATTGCAAGAACCATCCCATACAGCAGAGGAATAGGCAGGGTTTTGGGGCAGTGAAGCCCCTTCTAGAGCTAATCAAACAGTGGAGAAACCCTTGAGTCACCTCCACAGCAGAACATTAGATCTGAGTACAAGGATCTATCAGAAGCTAATTTTTGAAACAAGCCCGGTTAGTTACCATGCTAGGTAGTAACACCTTCGCTTTCCACTACAGTTTAAAGAGCACTGCATTTCTCCGTGTGTAGCACTGCTGGGATGGGGCACTGCACAGCTTCCAGGACTGAGCTGGCAGGGCTGCACACTCTGCTGTGCTCCATGGCCAGCAGCTCCTTATGGAGCCACCACTCCCTGCAAGCTGCTGCTGGTATGCCTGCAACCACTGTTAGATACCACAGCTCCTCTCCACTCTACTCTGAACTCAGTTTTCAGGAACTAAATACAGTATTTCAGGTAAGAACTTAATGGTGCTTTGGACACGGATACTTTTAGTTCCATACACACCCACTCAAACCAGATTGTCAGACATGCAATTAGGCCACAGTGTGTTCGTTCAAGCCCTTGGCACACTCATGAGTCCCAATCATCTGGGATGCATAAATATTCATTCAGATAAACTACTCATCATCAAATAATGAGAACCTCCAGTTTGTAAAACTGTTTGTTGCACAGTTGAAGAGCATGTGATTAAACCTTGAATGTGCATTAATAATTAGTGTTATTACAGTTACCTTTCCTTTCCTAATTTCACTAAACAAAATAATTTCTTTTTTTTCCATGGATAATATCCCAATAAAGCCTTCCAGCTTGTTGTTTTCTCCCAGGCAGTTTCATCACCATACTATTTTATTACTTCTTTGGACCACTCCAGATCTTTAGGGAACTCATCCACTTTGGTAAGTACCCCTCCATACACCTCATCATCTCCTCTCCAAGCAGCTCTTCATTCACATTAGATTTTTCCTCCTGGTCCTCATTTTATTCCACGTGCATGATTTCCCAGGTGATAGCACATCAAAAGCCCTACTGAAGTCCAGAAGTATTTCTTTCAAGCTTTTGTTGCCAGAGTACCTTCCAAGCTGGTAAAAAAACTTTGCTACAGAGAGACTGCTTCTCAAAGAGAAGACATTGAAGATTATACACACATGCAACTTTGATTTTGCTTTAAATGTATAAAGACGTTTCCTATTTTAACAGGAACATTATTTTTTATTCTTCATTAATCACAATCAAAGATTAGACTGGGAGGAAACGAGCTCCGCGCTTTTACACTAATTAACTGTTGCACATATATGTGTGCATGCAATAACAATGAAGGATCAAAGGAAAAAAACATTTTGTTTTGATTAAGGATCCTAGCGGAGCAAAGCAAATAGTGCTATAATTAAAGCTGCTTAATCCTAATGCTTTTTTTGAATTTTTTTGCAGCTTCATTCCTGTCTGGCTTTCTGCCACATCCGTCTTATATTTCTGCTTGCACATTTGTAAATATAGAAAATACACGTGGCAAACCTGAGTTCAATTTAGTGAAACCTCAATGAATGTTTTGTCTCATATTCATGATTGAAGAAATAAACATTTCTTAAAACAATTCTGTCTTCCTCCTCCTGGAGTATTTGCACAGTGACTAAACATATTTCCCACTGTGTTTTAATTCCCCTACTAAGATTGACACAAATTTATACAATATGCGTATGTGGAAACACTTTCTTTTAGCATTCTGAAAGCAAGATTAGTGATTATGATTACTTTTAGCTCTTCTAATTCAATAGTAACGGATTTCAGAGGTATTCAATATCTCTAAAAAATCTACCTTATATTTACAGATATCATATTATAAAAGGAGGTCTGACTATTTTGCCTTTCAAAAGAAAGGATAAAGCCTTTGGAAGCGAGAGACCATTTAAAGTTAACAAAACCATCCTTGTGTTCCCATTCCAAACTGTCAACTTCCGCTTGAGCGGTTAAATTGCTTTACTTATTTTCATTTTCTTTCAAACACAGAGATCTATTTGTTTACCAAAATCATAGAATAATTAAGGTCGGAAAAGACCTCCAAGATCATAGAGTCCAACCTTTGAGAGAATGCCACTTTGTCAGCTGGCCCATGGCACTATGGTCCAGCTGTTTCTCGAACACTTCCAGGGATGGTGACTCCACCACCTGCCCTGGGCAGCCCATTCCGATCATTAACCAACCTTTCAGTGAAGAAATTCTTCCTGATATCCAACCTGAGCCTCCCCTGGCACAGCTTGAGGCCATTTCCTCTTGTCCTGTTGGCAGTTTCTTAGAAGAAGAGCCCAATCTCCACCTAGCTACAATCTTCTTGCAGGTAGTAGTAAGGAGAAATAAGGTCTCCCCTTACCTCAGTGCTGTATCAATTTACACCAGTGAGGCCTGTATTGCTTTTGAAATCAGACCACTGATTTTAGTGTTGACATTTAGGTTTAGATGTCAAATTCTGGGTACCTTGGTTTGAAATTATGGCTCTGATGGTCTCTAATTCTGTGAAAAATCAGTTCTCACTTTTTGCACTCTCTGGTTCACAAATGCATTTATCTTTGCTTTTGTTCACTTATTTTTTCCCTTTAGGTCTCTTCTATTTCTTACTTATTATTCAGTTGCTCGTTCTCTTTGTTCCCCTCTTCTCCTTTGTCTCTTTAGTTCCTTAGCCATTTATTATTCAGTTGCTTATTTCAAAGCATTTTACAATGCATGCTAGTCTGCTCACATTTTCTCAGTGCTGAGTAGTCACATCAGGAAACCTTTTCTCCTTACAACTTAAATTTACCACAATACCTGTTTAGTTTTCAAGCACTCAGCCCAGCAGCTTTTGTGGCACTGTTTATACAGTGAAAGAGCTGAGACATTGAAGCCAAGACTTCTGGCTCCTGTACAAGGACATTGCCTGTCATTCAAAGCACCCATATAACACAGATTATGCTGCTAGCAGAGTTGCAAATTGTAATTGATTGTTCTCTCATCCCCTCCTGTTTTCTGGGGACGGCTGTGGGATGAGACCTTGCTTAGGATCTGGTGAGAGGCTCATTTCTGACGCATCACCCAATATCACTAGTTTCAAACTGAGGCATCTTCCTCAGAAGACAGCCCAAAATACATGTTAGGGGTGATATATCCAGTCCAAAAAAATACCTGCATACCACTGACTGGCTGGTCAGCAAGAAAAAACAAGTCCTGAGCTTTCCAGATTAGCCTTCCCCTACCTGACAAACACACCCCTCCAACAGGTGTGTGACAGGCCAGGCTCTCACACGCATTTCAGTACAGAATGGGAGATGTCAGTGCAATGAGAGAAATTGTCACAATGCATTCATTGTAAAGACGCATAGTAAAGCCAACTCCATTTGTATTAATTACTCTGGGTTTCCCTTTGTATTTATTAAGTCACCACTGGGGGAAATTAATAAGCATGGATACTACAGGTGTATTGAGCTATGTGACACATCTGAGCACTGTACAACGAAGATAAACCTGTTTTATAGTAAAAAGGACTAATTAAAAATGGAAGCAGCTCCCTCCTTCTGGAATATTTATCAGTATTCCATACTGGATAGGTAAGACCTATTGTCTGTACCATGCAGCTTTCTGACCTAATTCAAGGCAGATCTTTCTGTCTCCATAGTATTAATGTTACATAGTGCACACATAACCTAAGGCTCTCTGAGGCTGGAAGAGCCAGTCCATGGAATAGCATTTAGCAGTAACCTATTTCACATGGGTAACGCAACAAAGATTGAATTATTCGGCATTGATGTAAGCTTTGAGGTCTTAAATATGTCTTCCCATACATGTGCGTCCCGTCTGAGACAAAGTACCACTACAGCAGACATTTAAATAAAGCCTATAATTTTCTAAGCATACTCAGTCAAAATGTCATTTTATAAGCGATATATCTTTCCATCTTTTAGAGAAAAGAGAGAAATAACTTTCTCTGTGTATGCAGAGTTCTTTTTAAACAAGAATGATGTAGACTTATGTATTGTATGTCAAAAGCCATTCACCCAAAAATGTGGTAGCTGGGGTTATTCAGTGAGGAACACATTATGTGGTGTGTCTCTATACCTCCCATTCTAGATGATTTGCACAGGTGGTCTCTGAGCTGAAATACTTGGGTTTCAGATGAAGGGGATGTACTCAGCCAGATATTCTGAAAGCGTAAGCTCACTAGCCATTATTTCCAGGATATTATTAGCTTTGCAGCACTTTCATGTAGTAGCAGCCTGCTGCTTCACGACCAGCTGGTTATCATTTTCAAAGGACTTCCAAATTCTTTCTGGAGTTTCTTTGGACCTCCCTCCGGAAAGATTTCATTTTCTTTGGAGTTAAGGGACATCAAAAGATTAGATTGTGTCATACTTTTTAAGAGCTAGCTTTATTCATCTCAGAGAAAAAGCAGAATTATCAAGCTACATCTAACAATTCCAGCCTTCTGAAAAATCTTTTTGAAAATGTTAAAGACTAGCCAAGTCTGATCATGACCCTGTTCTATATTTAGTACTAAATGTATTCTGAAGGCATACAGAAATCTGGAATTCAGATAAGAAGTCCCCAGATGAGAGAGATCAAACTGAAAGGAATTTAATTGTAGGGTAACTAGCAGTCCTGTATAGTGGGCTTTTAATTAAACCAGGAAGAAAAAATATATTCACTTTAGATGAATAGTAATTTAACTACAACCAAACTTCTAACAGATTAACTGTCTTAATACTTTTAAAGTAACATCATAATTTCCTTATGAACAGGTTTCTATGCCACAGGATGAAAAGGCTATAAAACTGAAACACCTGGAAACCCTGAAGTAAAAATGCTTCTCAGGTCCCTCTGCATAGGACTGCACCACATCATGGACACACCCCCATCGTGTGCCCAGACATGCATGAGACAGTGGACCTTGCACTTAGTCTGAGCCTCCAGATTTACTGTTGCATAGATAATAGTTCTCTGTTTCTTAAAGTCACAAGGTACATCTGGGAGCAGAAGGCACAAAGGTGCTCAGCATGGCAGAGATAAGACACGGAAGGCACTGTGTCCCAAGAGCGCGGCAGGGAAACAGTCGAGAGCTGGGATTAGATAAGGCACTTGCCAGACTTGTGCCTTAATTGGTGCCTTTTTGCACAAGTGTTCAGTGGAATATAAAAACTCCTGTCTCTTTAAAAATCCAAAGAAGGCCTAAGTGGAATTTTTGGCACTAACAATTTCTTGTAATTTTTAGTTATTTTTCTCTGTTAGACATAGCTGTTCTTTGACATCTTTATGTTCACCATCCTATCAAGTGCTGCACTATGTTACTCATACATATTTAGGAGATGATATTTTATACATTTATTTGCACAAAGCATGACCAAAGACAAGACTTCACTATTTCCAGTGGCTTGTATCAGCCTTAAGGAGACAATAAAATTACTTTGCTTCATTTACTCATTGAATTTATGTACTCATCCTTAAAATGTCTTAAGTACACAACAAACTAATTTGCAACTAGACAATTTCATAAATGACTAGTGTTTATTTCTTGCATGTATAATATTATAATTACTTACAATTGGAATAACAAAAAAAAAGAATTGCCATATATCACCAGCTTTTTAGATCATGAGAAAACTGTACCTCAAATTGCATTACTGGCTATGCACCATAAACACCTAATGCAGCATTCTCACTTTAAATGTTCAGGTCTGTAAAAAGATATTTTTGCATTTCCACTTGTATAAAAATGGCACTGGTGGGTTATGCTCCATGAGATTCCCTCAACATCATAGGAGAATTATTTGGGTGTCCCTGATTAATGTTAACTGGAAGAATACACATAAATTCCTTGTGTGTTAATGAAAAACTCCACTAACCCTTTCTATGTGAAAATCCTAAGCGTGCAGAGGTTTCCAAATATGATTATTCGATCATTTTTAAATAATCAGTATTATACCTCCTCCAGGGTTCTCTTTTTAAATGATAAAATATACTTTACATTTAAAACTACAGGTACATCCTCTCTTATTCCAAATGTTCTGTTCCTGTTCTTAGTCACCTTTTATAAGAGTCCTGCTCATAAATAATTTTCATTTCAGCAAAAAGAAAAAAAAAAGCTTTTAGCATAAGCAAGTTTTTATTTCAGAAAAGTTTTGTTTGTTACATAAAGCTGGTTGACTTCTAAATGGTTTATCTGATATAAACTCAAATCTGGAAACATAGAAATATAAACACATCCTAATTCCTCAGAATGTAATGAACTCAGCAGGAGAATAAGGTGACAATCTGGCCTCCACACTTTTATTTCATTAGTAACTCTTCAAATACGTGTTACACATTAGAAACTGAGCTAATAGAAAATACTAGCAAAGGGTGACATCCCTCAAATCTCTCTTCAGCACTGTGATTCTGTCCAATATTGTCAATTAAAAACTCCATAGTTCCTGGTGGTTGAACAGAGAAATACACAGTAACTCCTGAAGAGTTTAAAGTTTTATAAACTGAGATGGTAATCAAACACAATCAAGGAAGACAAGTATTCAGTCAATTATTTTCCCTAGCACTGAAGACTGAACAAGAAAAAGCTGTGCTCCAATTAAATGTATGAGAGCCTGGGATTATTAATAATGATACCTTGGCTCTGACACTAGCTCCTTTTTTCAGCTGGTATAAGTCAACTTGATGTCACTACCCACCTCTTGGAGAAAGAAGAAAAAGGAGTTCATGGCAATCTTGAATTGATGCCTTCTCAGAACCATCATATATATTTGCAACTTCTCTTAGTACTGAAATACGCATTGCTTGAGGTTATCAAAACATAATAAGAAAAGTTCTCAAAATTACATCAAAGTTATTTCTCCTACTGTCTAGATCAAATACTGGTTAAATCAAATCTGTGACTCAGAAACCCTTCAGAACACCAGTCAGCTTGGAGGCGCTTAAGACAGGAGATGGAGCAGCAGAATACGAGGGAGGTACAGGTGTTGCTCTCTGCAGTGAAGCGAATGGCAAAAGTTAACCTGCTTTCACATTTGCCTAATTATAACTGATAAACTAAATAACTCCATCTCCTCCTGCCTCCCTGGGATCACATGGCTGGAGATCTGCAACTGAAATGCAGAACTGTCACATGCAGGCAGACCTGGCTTGCAGCTTCCAGCAGATGCCTACATAGGAATCAAACGTAAATGGAACCAGGATGTCCCTGAAGCACAGGGAGATGGTCCCCCTGTTTAGCATGACCATTTTAATGGAAACTAGAGCAAGGTGTGCCACCTTCTACTATAACAATACAGAGAATAATGTCACACTGGGCACTCCTGTTCTACACAGACACACTGCAAATAAAAATTATACACAGGATTCTCTCTGGAAAAGCAACAGCAAGTATAAACAGGCATTTCAGAGCCCGTGCCTGACCCAGCAGGATATGTTAATCTAATCTAGGCATGGTCATAAGAATCTGATGCATATTCCGAAATACGTTCAATGTTTTTCATGAACAAATTAAAAACTCTATTTTAAGTCTGTAACCATTAAGTGCTTACCAAAAACACTTTCATAACAAAGCGGCTTCAGCTACATTCCATAATAACAAAGGGAAGAGAAACTTTAGCAATCCTCAAACTCTAGGATTTGAAAAGCTGATGATAGAGCAATAAGAGATACCAGCAAAAATGCTCGAGAAACAGCTCACACCATCTGATTTAATTGGGTTATAGAATTAAGTTGTGCCAGGAAAGGATTTCAAACTTTGCAGTCATTTTAACAGCCATGGATAGATAGTTTAAAGGCCATAAAAGTGGAAGCTCATGATAAAATGAGTCATAGAACTGAAACTGCAGAAAATGTGAAGGGCATACATAATAAGTACCTACTAGGGATGCTTGGCTATTTGGTATGTACTGTACAATCGATTGTTGAATGCACCACTCTAAAAAGCCATAACAGAAAGAATAAATAAAGAAGTAGAATCCTTCAAAAGCTTTTGTCTGACTGAAGCTAATTGTTACAAAACTGTCTCAGTGCTCAGCTTTGTTCTTTCCATTGTAGGGATGGGATTAGCTGAGAGTTCATCCTATTTAATTGATTTTTTCTTATGTATCTTAGGATAATGTTTTAATTTGGTGAGCAGGAAAGGGGAAGTGGGGCTAATGGCCAACCAAAAAGTAATTTAGACACTAATATATATTTCAGATGGGGTTGCTAAAAAAATTAGTAACAAAAAATATATAGCTTATATTTGGCTCTGTATGAAGAAAAAAGAAAAGTAACTTCAAACTTTCCCTCACTGAGGAGAAATGGCATAGACTTGCTTTCCTGCTAAGAGATAACATCATTTAGTGATCATTATCTACTACCCCACGACACCTCCTGGGTGCTGGGAGCTGGCCGGAGCAAAGCATGAAGGTTCAAATTTCTTTGCTTCATATTTAGTCCATGCTCATCCTTTTTTATAAAAGACAAGTTGTGACAGAAAGATATTTGGTACTGATCAAATGGGGATTGCTGAACTCTGCGACATTCCCTCAGTGAGCCCATTCTCTGACTCAGCTCCCAGCAAGAAGGCAGAGACTGGCCACCTTCAGTAGCTGGTGTGCTTTGCAGTGCTTGCTCACTGCTCAGCACACAAAGTGCACACAAACAAGCAGTGTATAAATAAAAAATAACTGAAAGGACACATTCACGTGCCATGAGGAATTTTAACATGCTCGAGTTACCTAATATTCTTTTCTTTTACAAAAAAAAAAAAAAAAAAAAAATACTGTGTAAGAAGACTACAGCAGACCTGCTTTAGAAGCAAATTTGTGCAAAGTGCCAGAACTTTTAACCTCCTGGCAGAGGGAAGCGAAGGCCTGCAGTCCTGCCCCTGTTCTACCGCCTTCTGGAGACAGTTCAGTCCAAAGACAAACTTCTTTTTCTTTGACCTAGACATTTTCTTTAAATATACCAGAACAGTGTCTCATTCTCCCAAACAGAAAGAAATCTTGTCCTTAAACAGCATGCCTTTTTGTGGTTTTGTGAGAACAGACAATTATCTATTTCAAGGCTAAATCCATGCTGTTAGTAGTTATCTGCAGCAGAATATCTGTTCTGGGGATGTATTTAAGTCTTGAGGATGAGCAAGAAAGGCCAAGTGCCATAAAACCACCGGAACAGGGCTGGGCAAGGCCCAGCACGGGGCTGTGCTCATGTGAGGCAGCTCCTGACCAAACAGCCCTGTGCCATCATCCACTGGGGAAGGTCAGGGAAGGGGCAAGGGAAGAGCAGCAATGGAGTCATAGTCAGCCATGGCATCATCTAGCTGCCAGGGCAGTACAGCAGACCACAGCCATCATCAGCAAGGACATTTCGTGGGGAATGACAGATGCAGTGACAGCACAGGGCCAGTGGTGAGGCTGCATTATTGACCACAGGGTGGTGGATGTGCAGCTCATGTGGGGTGGCAAGCTGTGCCACCCAGCACAACCAGCTTCAGGCACGCTCAGCCGGGCAGCCCTGGCTTGCAAAGCAGGGCAAGCCCACCACTGCCCTACCAGAATCTCTGGAGACGCTGCATACGCAGGTCCTTGAGCTGGGAGCCTGTGCAGAGAATGGTGCCCTTGACCCACAGCCCCTGGCCCGGTCATTGCCAGGACAGAGGCGCCACTGCTGATTCAGGCAGCACCTTCGTGTGGGGCCAGCCTCCCCCCAAAGGTGCCAGAGACGGGTACCCCTTCAGGAGACACTTCTGTGGAGGGCCCAGACACACAGAGCCGCACCCGCCCCGGCATACACAAACCAGGCTTCCTCTTCTGCCTGACAAAGACATTTTGGCACCCGCAGCACCTTAGTACTCAGCATTTACAGGTGGTTTGCACAACAGAGAAATCACCCCTTCAACCACCATTTCTTGCTTGTATGTAGGTGAGGTCCTTTGGGCATTTTTCCCAGACTGCCCAAGCACACCTTCAGCTTGAGAATACCAACGCCAGCAAAGCTGAGCAGCACTTCCTTCAGCAGTGTGCTGGCCATGATACTCCCAGTCTTTTGTGCAACCAAAACCTGATGTGCTCAGAGGGTCTAAAAGAACACTGCACACAGAGCACTGTATGGCTCAAGTCCCAGCACCCTAAGGTTTGGAGGCATCACGTTTGGACAATCAAGGAAATTTCCTCTATTATTCACACACATCAAGGAACATCACCCTGGTAGGAACAAGGACTTTCTAAATCACTGTGGTTTATTTAATTGAATTTGAACTGTTCATGTAAACAAAAAGGGGAGGAAGAAAGACATTTGAAGAAATCAAAGGAATGAACCAACCACAAGACCACAGCAACTGAGTATTTCCCTTGATGGCTGGGGAGTTCAATGCAATTTAGATTATATTCAGTAAGTAAAACTTTGGCTTGTGATATTAATGGGCTCATAATAGCTTCCTTTGGGATATATATTACTTCCACTTCTGTTAAAACTTCCTTTGATAACTTATTCATCACTTTGCCTTTTAAGAGTTACAACATGTTTCTTGATACATTTAGTATGCAAGTCCTCCTGGAAAAAGGTTTTTGACCTTAGGTAATTTGAACTCTCATGATTTATTGTGCCAAAATTAGAGAGAGTAATTTCAATTGTACTGTTCAAAAAGATCAAGGGAAAGACAAAAGAAGAAATAAAAAGTCACCATTGACAGACTATAACTCAGAATAATTTGGGCTTCATGAGAATATTCTAATTTAACTATAAATAGAGAGCATAAAGATAGTGTATATAAAGAATCCTAATAATGGAAAGATATTGAGGTAGTAAAGAAAACTATGCAAACAAGACAGCATGGCAATACGCAGCATTACTGAGTATTTTACAGTCAGTTATATAAATATCCCTTTTATAGTTAGTAATTCTAACAGTAATTCTTGTCAGTAATCATATGGTTTGAAAAATTGCTGTCCCTTCTTGACACATTACTGAAAGAAAATGAGGGTCAGTGGAGAAATCAAGCCTGATTATGGAAATAAGCAGCAAGCTTAGGTTTGCACACACTTGCTGTGTTTTAATATATCAATCTATAAAATGTTTATGATTTTATCTATGATATGCTACCTCAAAAATGCCTCCAAGTGCATACACATAAATAAAACAAAAGCTCTTTAAAAACCAGGGAGACAGAGAATGAGAGACATCAAAACAACCCGAATCCCCAGAGCACAGGGGTTTATAGATAAAAGTCACTGTTTTGCACTATACAAAACAAAGAAATTGATAAAATCAGATACTTGATGGACAGGTAGGTAAAATTTATTTTAAAGGAAAACAAAGAACATCCATTTTTGATCTTCCCCTTGGAAGGACACTTGTACAGAATGACTTGAAGTGAGACATTTATTTCACAGCAGCTAGCTAGGCACAGCATCTTCCTTATGTGAAATGCCAGATAATCTCTACAGTAGGGAGGGAGACATGGGCTGTTCTCATATGGCACAAAATGTTTACTTAGAAAAGATTTTATAACAGAACCAGTGAGTCATGACACTGGGTACCTAGGGGTAATTTTACTACACATTTCAAAAATAAACAAAAAAAGTCAAATCTCTTGAACAAGTGGAAACAGACCCACACACCCATCCCCCGTCTCAAAATAAAGGATTAGGAAGCACCACTGTATTACCATCATACCCTTCTGCATGCCGATACTTTCAGGTCTTATTCAGACTGCAAGCAGCAGTCACGGAGGGGACACCACGTAAGTGTTTATTTAGGTTTGGTGAAATAGCTAAGGGCAGCCTGCTGAAAGCATTTGCAATGCCTCCATCCTTAAAATCTACTTTTCCCAGTGTCCTGTGTACACAATAAAATGGACCAACACCCTATACCAACAAAGATTCTGGAGAGACAAATACAGAGGGGTAGATACCTCTTAGGTGTCCCAGAATGAAACAAAACAGAAATGCTTATAAACATCATCAAACTCCTATTGCTATCAGCAAACACTGCACAGATTTGGGGTGGGGAGGGGGGGACAGTGCTTGAATTGAAGCCACCCAGCTGACCTCACCCTTGGGGAGGTGGGAGAAATGCAACTTACTGTCTATAGTGTGGGGTGCCTCCACAACTGCATCGAAATAAGACTTCCAAACTAATGAAAAACATTGTTCTCCCCTGAAAAATGGAATGTATAATTCTAATATTCCTAACTCTAACACTGCTCTCCTGAAAAGGCCCAACAGTAGCTTAGCAACAAAGGCCAACAAAGTACCTGCTTAGAGTTTTTCAGATGGAGATTTTACATAATTTGCTACTATCACCACCTTCAGAGGGAATTTCAGCTTCCCATGTGGATATACTCAAAACAAACAGGTTTCTGGTGATACCATTATTTTCCATAATTAACTTGAGTGTAGAATGCAAAACACTTGAATGTTGCAAACATTGCTATAGGACTGTTGGGACTTTTAAGCTCTGAAACTCTCATTGTGTCTGTCATCCAACGTGGACATTTTCTACCTCTCACTCAAAGAGAAAATACAGCGTCTGGCATAGGGCAGCTTGTAATAGGATTGCAAAAGTTATCTGATTAAATGTCCTATACAGTCTGACATCTATAATAGATTTCCACTGATCTAAAAATTAAATTTCAGAACTTGGTTGTTCAAAGAATGGGAGGAAAGGCTGGGGGGGGTGTGAGGGGGGGAAGGTCCTTGTCCCAAGTACTTTATAGAAATCTGTACTTTCAACATCTTTGAAATTCTTGGCTCCACTGAAGACTATTTCTATGCATTATAGTCTGTATTTGATTCTGCAGGCAACAGATGTTTTTTTGATCCATATTTTGCAAATCTTTATCCCTACTGTAGTGCATAATCCATGCATTTTAATAGCTCAGCAAATCAATTATCTATTTTGCTCTACTGAAGCACTAACATCAACAGTTTAGATACCATACTGAACACAACCGTGGAAGAGAACATTTCTAGCTTTTTGACTCATTCTGAAAAATATATTTAAAGCTAGTCCAACAAAGATGGCACTTAATTACCAGACATCATTTAATTTTGGAGCTGCTTGAAATTACCACTTTGTATAAAGCTTACAGGAGCATTGTTGTAAAACTGAAGTGTGCCTGTCACAGGGCATTTCATGCGCTGCTTACGGGAAAGGTTATTTTTTATATTACAGAAAAAATCAAATATTGTTTGTACATGTGATACAAACTTTTAAATTCCAGTAATTTATGTCTACATAACGCAAAAGACTTTTGAGCACTGCTCAGTGCAAACTCCTACTTATAGCATATCGTGCCCTCCCTCATATGGGAGGCTCAGGAAATTCAGATTTTCAGACAGCATTTACTGTGTGAGCATATACATAATTTAAAATAGTTATGTATGTGTAAACATACATTGAGCACGGCACTAACACTCTTTTAGGCCTTGGGTATTTTTGGTTGGGTTTTTTTGTTTGTTTGTTTGTTTTCTGAAGTTATTTCTTGTTTGCCTTTTTATTCTTCTGGTTCAATCACTGGACAATGATCTATGCTCAGCTCTGGTTTTGTTTAATATCCCCGCAAGGATCTTAAATAGCTGCTGCAAGGCAGATATTACACAGATATTAACATGGAGGCTGAATCCTGGCTGATGGAATTCACATGATGGAAAAAGATACAGTCCCTCAACCCTAGATCAAGCACTGGGAGAAGCTGGAAGCAAATTTCCACACTATAATCCCAACAAGACCATTCCTGTTGCAAAGTACTGTGCTGTTGCTTGAGAAAATCCTTACAGGCAGATTTGTAATCCAAAAGAGAGATTTTTTTTCTTCCTTTCCTTCCAGTAGGGACTCTTCAGACCCTCATTTACATGACTTTCAAAACTTTGTTGCACCTGTTCCATCTCTTTCAAATATGCTTAACTATAGGAGTGTCTACTACTCCAGAAAAGATTTGTCTTTACCTCAGCTGAAAGAACTTCAGCTGATACATCTGTGTTTTTCACAGTTGCAACTTACAGCTGGCCCCTAGCCAATCTCCAGTTAATTAATGCTCCAAGGGCCTTCTGTTCCTCTGGCCTTCTCAGCTGAAGAATTCCTGGCTTAGTGCTAATTTTTTTGTTTTTACTTACGTGCATAGGTTTGCACTTTGCATTATTATAGCTCATTTGCTTCTTTTCAGGCCTAACAAATCATGTTGTCAATAGATTTTATTTGTACACTTTTGTTTTCTTTCAAAAGCTGTGAAAAAAATTCCTGCATGCTCATTTGGTTAGTTTGAGCTATATGTAATTGCAATGCCCAGACCAACTCCTATCACCTCTGGAAGGTTTAAAATATCAAACTCTACTCCCTAGGGAGGGGGTATCACTCCAATTCAACTGCTGGAAGGAAAGTTATGTCCAGTCCTCTTTGCCACACCCCAGCAGCCTTCAGGAGCACGTGGGAGGGAGGAAATCAAGTATTGCACTGAATATTCAATGAATACTTCATCCAAAAAGGAAATTAATTAATTTTTCACCACAGATCCAATCTAAACCATAAAAAATAGGTTCACGTTCATCCAAAGCACATCAGAACTAAAAAGCATCTGCGAGAATAAAATAAGTAGCTGTTTTCATGTAGGAACAGGCTTTCATAGGTATTGGCAGCATTTTGCTTAGAACTGGATTGAAGCTGAACAGAAAGAGATACTGGCATTCTGCAACTCAATAATATAAGGTCCTGTACCAAACATCATTTGTCAGAACAATATTTGTGTAGCTCTTCTAACCAATGTTAGGATTCTGACAAATTACTCAATGGTATGAGACCAGTCTGGACCATGTGACCCAGTGTCTCATTTCTGTCTTCCTCAGTTCATCGGGTCTGAGTGAAACCTCAGCAACTCTGTAAATCAAGCCCATGATTTATCTCCATTGTTTTATTCCATTACTCCAGTGCATCAGATATCAGTTGTAATGTTTAACTTGAAAGTGAAAAGAGAAAGCAAAAATAATCAACTGGAGAAAGACAAGCTTCACATCAGTGGTGTGTTGCTCAGGCAAAGTTGAAAAGCCCTTGAAAATATGACTCCTCCAACTGCCCTGTGCTGCTCTTTCATGAACAGCACACAGCGAGCGTATGGTTTGTCTGCTCATAATACAGCATGGAGGTAATGCCATCACTTAAGCGTGGCTTTGAAGAATGCCAGTGGGCTGACAGCAGTGACTCAGTCTTCCAGGCGTTAATCCTTACATTCATCCCCTCCATGTGCTGCATTCTCCTGGAGTGCTGGTTAACAACATCTTGGGGAAATAGTTTTTCTTTTGGATAGTTTATTGTCTGAGGTTGAAGTAATTTTCTGCTACGTTATGTTCATGATACAGGCAAAACATAGGACACCTGAAAACCATATGTTGTCACAGAAAAAGTACAAAGTATTTTCCTAGTGACATCATGATGATTTGACATTTATGACTCTCTCTCTGCCTGCATTTGTTTATTTTCTCTTATTTTCCAGTGACACACACAATTTGCCTCTTGTCAAGCATTTTGCAGCACCTCTGCAGGTGCTACTTTTGCCTGCTTTTCTGCTCCTGTTCCCCACATTATTGCAGCTAACACTATGGTAGCTGCTGCTCACTTAACTTTAAAATTCCTTCTAATACCTCTAACATTTTGTTCCTTTCCTTAAAAAAACCCAAACCAAACACATAAACAAACAAAAAAAAAAATCCTCCCCCCCCCAAAAAAAAAAACAACCCAAATCTGACAACAAAAACCCCAGGAAAAAAAAAAAAAGAAAGAAAGCTTATGACCCATGTTTAATTTCAATTAAGAACTTAATCAATATTTAGAAAGGTTTCAAAATACTACACTAGTCACATAATAAGGGAAGGCTGAAAAGTATGGCTGATCTGATGCCCATTGAAGCCATGGCAAGCAGACTTCTTGTCCTCAGTAGACATCAGATCAAGTCTTACTTGAGTGTCAATGTTTCAGCAGCTGCAGCTTAAAATTTACTACCTTTCAAGGAAAGTCAGTGACTTCACACTCACTTTATGACATAAAACTTTGCTGGAATTCAAGGCTAGTCACAAAATCTTAAGGTCTGAGAAATCAAACATATTTTCTAACAGAATATCTTTGTTCCGCAGCAAACATGGAATGGTTTTTAACATACTGAGGAACCTGGGTACTACTCATTATTGAATGCTACACAGAACTGAAGTACTTCATTTCTCCTTCTATTAAACCACATCACTGATAAGATGTCAGTTTACAGTTTCTATTCATTGTCAGAATTACAGCTTTAAATTAAGGAAAATAAAAAGCATAGCTGGATTTCTAGTTCAGTAATTACAACATTTATTTGAAACTTGAGAGAAAACCAATGATTTATATTTGATAATCAAAACTCTTGCACCTACTTGTACCTGTTGAGACATTCCATTTCTATTGCTGCTGGCTTTTCAAAAATCCATTTTGTGACAAGACAAATCTAAATGAAAAAAACCTACATTTTTTGTTGTTTTTCTTTGTTCCAAATTATCTTTTAAACTTGCTCTTCCAATTAGAGAAGCTCAAAATCTCCCATTAATTAATTATCTACTGAGATTTTTTTCTTGGTTTAAAAGAAAACCATCACCATTCTGAAGATTGGATTGAGGCAGTTTCTTCAGTAATAAATTATAACTTAATGCCATCTGAAATCCAAAAGATTAATTCTTAATCAAAGTTTTCACACTTCCACTGTGCGATTGGTCTTACTAAAATCTGCTACAAATAGCATTCACAAAAAAAAAAATCCTAGTAATTTGTCCTTAATATAAGGTTATAAAATGCTCAGGTTTTCTTTATTTTCCTGCTAACCAGCCATTCAGAATTTATTCAGGAAAATATGTAATTCAGCCATATAAAGACAAAAGTCATCTGAGAAGAGTGAAGATGAAAAATCAACCTTGATGTTTTCCTGAATGGAACAAGCACTAAAGTCTAAAGAGTTATTATCATATGATAAAAACTCCTTTCTTTTACTTTAATCCCTTGCTATACTGCTCTAAAAAATGCTACTGAACCACAGATGCTTTAAGCAATGTGAATTTCAGTATGCTTATAAACATTTATCAAAGCAGAGCTTCACCCTCAGTATTGAGCCAAAGGTCCTCCCTTTTAGTGCTGAAACTGTAACTCTTCAGGCATTAAGCACAGCCACAACACCTGCTTTTCTTTTTCTAGTTAGTCTGCTCTTAATGGAAAACATTAATGACATTCATTTACATGTGTAAAATACTGCACTGTATTCATGTGAAATCTAACAATAGCTCAGGACCAGTACATCGACATTTTCATGGACTCCCTTACATGAAGAATC
Organism: Struthidea cinerea; assembly: GCA_013397865.1. Classification (NCBI taxonomy): domain Eukaryota; kingdom Metazoa; phylum Chordata; class Aves; order Passeriformes; family Corcoracidae; genus Struthidea; species Struthidea cinerea. The sequence continues at coordinate 124,879 of VZTI01005622.1, read as the reverse complement.
ACCTACACTGGCTTTCTTTTTGCCCATAAAAATCAGTGTGAAGATTACTTTTTTTGAGAATTTTAGAATGTTTCATTCTCCTGATCAAATTAATTTCATTTTTATTTTACAAAAAATGGACTCAAATTTAATGTCAAATGTTGCTGCAAAGGTTAATTTACCACATCTAGTAAGAAGGCAAAGTCAAGTGATCTTAAGATCATTATTTCAAAATTATTATCTGCTAGATAATAATTTTAAAATTACCATCTTATGAATACTGCAGGAGATGAGGTTGCAAGAAATTGTTATATGAAAAGATATTGAAGTATTTTCTTCAAGTGTTAGAGTTGTGTTAACTATTGGCTTGTGAGTGCAGAGTAATTCACATAGAATGTTCAATTTGCTTGATAAAATAGGTGTTCCTCTGTAAATTCCTCTGGGAATGGCCCCATCCAAAGCACCAGAACAGCACGAACTCCAGCCCCAATTTTACCCATAGGCAGGCTGTGGCAGCCTGTGAACATACCTTTATGTTAAGGCGACCAAAAGGCTTTTCCCAGGGTGCATGGTTCTGTTAAATTTATCTGTCCCAGTTTGAATTCCCCAGTTGGCTGCTGGCTTTGGCCCCTCGTCACTCCCCTGGGGCTCTCTCACTGGTCCCCACTCCCTGATCCCGCCTTTTCCCCGGCCCCGGGAAAAACCCAAAGTTAGCCATGATCCTGGTATTTGCCCCTGAGACCCCCGAGAGTGAAGATGCAATGAACTCTCCTGCCGAAATGCAAGCAAATACCCTTCCTGACTCTTTGCTACTGACTTAATACTGAACCTGCCCAGGCTTCTGTGGGAGCATGCGGGACCCCACGGAGCCAGGAAGGAATGGTACTAGCAGGCCACTTCCCTAGCAAAGTGTGAATTTGTCAGAAATTTCAGAGAGACAGCTGGCCTGGGCAGAGCCCCTGAGAGCTGGGCCCAGAGGTGCCGCCTGCAGGCTTAGACGATGATGGTAGCCTTAAGAAAAAGTCAAATGTTATGCTTTGCCTCTGCTGTGTTATAACATAGGGTCAGACATGTGGGAGGCACAGACCATTTCTGAGGTGATACGTATATTAGAAAAGCTGACTAGTCAATATGTTAATCTTCATTAAATCCATCGATTTCGGAGAATTGATCAACTGGTACTGGGAATTCTTAGCGATTAATCACTGCTATCACAATAAGGTGCTTGGTCTTGAAGGGCAATCTGAACGATATTTTAATTACATGGATGAGCTTATAGCTTGAGGATGTGCTCAGAAATACCTACAAGAAGCAGCATAGTACAAAACATGGATACATCCACACAGCAAAGCACAATTCACAGACAGAGACCCCGGGCTGGGGGGGAAAGGAGCAGGCAGCACACTCTTATAAAGCTGGGGTGGAACAGGAGAGAGTGCTGTAAAGTTCCCAGACCACACAGTTGCACAAAGACATGGAGAACACTTTTCTCCCTCCACCAGATGTGTTTTACCAAGAGGAACTGGGCTGGGAGCTCTTTCTTCCCCCATTATCCTTACCAGGAGGGATGGGGACAGGTCCTTCTCTCCCAATCCATGTACCCTTGAACAGGCCACCAGAGTGTACATCTTCCCTCTCTTTTTCACTTTTGGTATTAAAACTAAATATTCCTTTTTTTCTTTCCCAAAATGTGGTGAATAACATATGCAGTTCTCCCCAGATGAACTCCACCCCCACACCTCCATCCCCCTCCCTCATAGCATCTTGGTTTTATTCTATTTCCTTCTAATACTGCTTGCTTTGTTTTAGTAGCTTATGACAATGGTAAATTGACTAATACACTTGATTGTCATAATGCTCTAAAGAAAAATATTCAAATCATCTGGAGGTTCATGTTTTAAAAATAACTAATAATCAACTTAATCTCAGTAAAATCAGACTGTGTAAGTCAGAATCCCCCAAATGAGCCCTTTTTAGATCATCTAGAGAACATAATGAATTGCAGATAACCTCTTTTGGCCTATACTGGATACAGCTCTCACGGTTTCATGCTATTGTTTGTCTTGCAAGTTGAGTTACTCCGTACCCCAACCTTTCCACCAAACATTGTGCCTCCAAAGCTCCTCAAATTAACCTCAGGTGTCTGTCAGCTGTCAAGAACATGATTATTGACATGAAGCACAAGAGCCTTTCTCAGAGCTTGGATTCTCCATCAGTCAACCCAAGTAAGAGGCAGGCACAGGTATATGACATTTTCAAAAAGCATTCCCCTCGAGAACTTCCTGTTCTTTCACATTTTAATTGCATTTTCAATGATCTAATTGGTTTTGGTCCTTCAGTGTACAGGCAGCTCTTTGAAATGCTTTTATGAATAGCAACACATTTCTTCACCATTTCATGTTGTGGACCTTTTATTGGTAATAGATAATGGGATCAAATGAAACTCAAATTTCCATACCTCAAGATAAAAAAAGGAATTCTCAACTCTTCCTCTAAAATTCCTAAATAATTTTACATGTTGCTACTTTATATTTGATTACCAGTAAATTCCTTTTGGTTCTGTCAGTGAGGAGTGCCTAAGAAAATTACCATCTGAAAGTAGCTGATTTTCTTTATAATTCCAAAAGACTATAAAATGAGTCAATAATGTGTAAGCAGTTTCTGTTCTCACATGTTAATGCCCAACTTTATGCTTCTTCATGAGGATATAAAACACACATTAAAGCCAGAAACAAAGTACCAGTGAATATTGTCAGGAATTTGTCAGCCATTCTGCAGTGTTCTGTGAGCTGCTTCTTTCAGTTTGGTTTGTCTGAGCCCTTTCTTGTTTTCTCTAAAGGGTCTTTTTAATACAATTTTTTTTTTTGCAAGTAGAATACGAAAAAGTCCTTATCTTTATAGCACACCTATTTTAATCTCTTTGATGCACGGTAATCCAATATGCATGTAACCTCGGGCTGCTTTCAGAAAGGATCTGCAAACGATAAGAGCTATGTAATTCAGCATGACAGAATTTAAAAAAGGCATTTGCAAGGCTATTTACTGAAGAGCAGAAACTAACCTTTCATCTTGGTCTTGTTAGTACGGATCAAGACGGTTAGACATAGATTGAGTAATTCTATATTAGTCAATCAACAGCTTCACTGTAGCTGCTTTTAAATTTTCATAGTCTTGTTTGTGAGCACTTTAAAAGAAAAGCTGTAATAGCTCATGCCATAAATTCAGTAACCATATTTCTATGCACAGGCTTGTACACATGTACATAATGTATAGCTACTAAAAGTTCCCTCAGAGCAAGACACATCACGAAGTTTGTTAATGAAAACAACAGTGCTGCTTTTATAGAAGAGAAACTATTTCAAAGAGTATCCAGGGAATTAGTGTCGACAACAAGCTCATCAAACCAGTATCACTCCCCACGTTCCTTCCTTCTTGGTTACACGCAGACTGCTTTGCCACTGCATGCACAAGAGCTTCCGTGTTACCCTGACCTCAACAAAAGAGCCAAACAGTCACTGTTCAAGCTCTTGGAGAAAAGCAGTTCTCTCACAAAATAAGTGAAGAAACAGCTGAGTAAAATCTACAAAAGACTGAAATCTGTACAAGAGGCAAACTGATGGGAACTGCAGGACTTACCTCACCTGGGGAGAATCTTCAGGGGGTTTCAAAATCTGTAACTGACTTCTAAAAGATGGGTCATCCTGATACCACTTGGGACTGTGGTATCACAGAATCTTTAAGGTTGGAAAAGACCTCTGAGATCATCAAGCACAAAGTCTGACCAGGAACCACCACGTCACCTAGACCGTGGCACAAACTGCCATGTCCAGTCTTTTCTTAAATACCTCCACGGACAGTGACTCCACCTTATTTCTAATAAGAAAAAGGAGGATGTTTCGAAATAGGATTTCTGACAAGATTGGGAAGGAATCTTTTTCTCCCTGCCCTGGCAGCAGTGTAAAATTGGCTAGAGGGCTGTTTGGTTGTTCACACCAAGCAGAAACATCCCTCACAAATATGAGTCAAAGCATTTTAAGCAATAAACAGAGTGGGCTAAAAGGAAACTCTGAAATTTTGAAAAGAGGGAAATTCTGAAAGAGATCTCTTCAGGTTTTCTTATGTTTTCACTTTTCCTGCAGGAACACGAGCTTGCACTGCTCACAATAGCTGTAAGTGGGACACTGCCTCTTCATCGCCTACAGTTCACATACTTCAGTAGCACATAACAAATAAGATCTGTTCTGCTGTTATAAAAACAATGAGCCTCAAGGTCATCTCCCACTGCAGACTTCAACACTCATGTTTCTTCTCTTGGCTGAGGAGGAGAAGAGGTAAGAAGAAATGGAACACAGCATTGACTGAACAAATGATATGGTATCTAGAGAAGCAGTAGCAACTAACACCAAGTCAGGAGCAGCAGACAAACTGGATTAAAAAGAAACTGTCAGGAGAAAATGTCCAACACAGGAGACAGGCTGCAACCAGACAGAGTAGGACTGTCAGAAGTTGCAAACTGCATTCATATCTGCTCATGCTTGCAAATCATCCTGTGGAGGCAAGGCAAGGACACTGGATATCCTTGCACAGAGAATGGCCAGCCTTGCACTTCCTACTTGTTTCTCACCAAGACGACTGACTAGTATGTGCTTGTATCTTGACAGTCCTAATTCTCAGCTGGCTGGCACTATTCAGGCAGGCTTAAACAAGAACACTTATTTCTGGGCTGTAATTCTTAAAACTGCTATAAGCTGGGGTAACACAAGTTTTGTTTCTTGCCAGCGCAGTAAAATCACTCTTTATTTCACTTGGATCGATGACTTTAAAATATTAAGACTAACATTGCCAGCAGTGACCGCTGCCTGGGCAAGGTGTATTTGTAGGCTACTACAACACTGATCAGCAAAGTCATATCAGAACTTTCTGCCCTGTAGGTGTAAGCTTTGAATGGGAGATGAGACAAAGTGCTAGGTTTGGATTGATTATTAAGCAAAGAAATGAGTTAAAGGAATTTGTGGAAGGCAGTGTTGTTTCAAGGACTCTGGGTGGGACATGACTCAGAGCTGAGTTTTAGAGTACCTGCTGGTAGAGGTATATCTCTCCAGCTGGTTCTTCCTCCTCAGGACCCTTCTCTTCCCACTTTTTCCTATCATGATCATCCTCCCTTAATGGCTCCCCATTTCTGGCCATTCCCATGAGTCTTCTGGTGGTTTAAACCAATCTTTTTCTGATCAAATATGACAATCTTCTCTTTGATCGTCTGGTGTAAGCTACAAATTATAACCCTTTGCTCTCCTTGCAAAGGAGCCCATGCTCACCCTTTGTGGCGGTACGTTGCTAGACTGAAGAGAGAGAGGGAAAGGACCAAGAGCAAGACTTATTCTTCCAGGTGGAAGCAGGAGATGGGCCAGGCTGGAGCTCCAGCTGAGGGGACAGCAGTGCTGAGAGAGACCCTGGCACACGATTGCCTGGAGTGCCTTGGCAAGGCACAGGTGCTCTGCCCGAGAGCCGTGCAGGGCCTGGGCAGCGCTCAGCCGCCAGACGCTGCCCTGCCCCAGCCAGCCTGCTCCGCAGCAGGAACAGCCCAAGGCTGCTGCAGCTGTTCCTGGGTTTGGGGAAGGGATGAAGGCAGGACACATCCAGACAAGCCGTGCTTGGGTGAGCTTTTGGCAAAGCAACAGCTGCTAGAGAAAGCGCTTGATGACGTGGTGCTTTAGAGGTAAGGACAGGCAGCTTAGCCACCCCCTCAGCTCTGTCCTGTGCTGAAATCATCCCGCCCAGTGCCTTTAGTTGCTCTTCTTCTGTAGAGTCTGTGTTTTATAAGCAAAAGTTTGAGTTTTAAATGGTTAAAAGCGGTGAGAAATCTTGCCACAGATGCCAAGCCAGAGGGAAGTAGAGGGCAAAGGCACACATCCCAGGGTTGTCCTTTTCCTTCAGGAGCAAAGTAAATGGAGGCAGAGAGAATAGCATCTCTATCAGTTACATTTGCAGTCTTGAACCGGGAATTAAATGACAAAACCATTGAAGTAGAGAAGCATCAGCACATCCTGTAGCTCCTGGACTCCAGAAGGCAGCTGGTCCAAACCTTCAACAATCAGTTATCCCTTGTTTTCCCCAGAGACACTGTATTTAAAACTGCTGCGTGTCTTCATGCTTTTACTTTCAAACTCTGATTACAGAAAGTTGATTAAATATGTGCCAGGAAGAACCCATCTCAAATTTCAGATTCAAGCTTGATATTGAGAGATTTTTAGGGTGGAGGAAAGGTTAAAAAAATCCCACAAAAACCAATAACAAAAAACTTTTGAAAGTTTTGCCCTAATGTAAAACTTTGCTATTGCCTTCCAAACCACAGAAATAATTTGTAGAGCAGAATTACTTTCTGAAGCTTAATGATGTAGCAACAATCCAAATACTTTCTGATATTGTCCTACAATAGCCGCAATAGACAACATCTTGTAATAGCTGCCAAATGTTTTCTTTCTTCTGTTCTATTAAGTGCAGTTTCCCTACCAGAATAAAGAAAATATGCTCAACGTTTTTCTTGCACCAGAAGCAGCACTACTATTAAGAAGACATGCCTATCTATAGTTTCAGAAGATGAGAACGCGTTTATATAGGGGAGAAAACCCTTACCTTGTTGTAGATGTTTCAAAGCAAGTGAATTTCATATAGCAGAATGTCAAAGCTATCAGAAATAATGTATTTCTGTAAGTATTACAACCAGAAACAAAATCAAACCTTTTTCTTATCCATTTAGACATGCAAAGCAACGGCCTAGCCATAGCTGTACACTTAATTCAAATATTTAAACACTTATTTAAGTGCTTGTTTAGCTGCAGCCTGAAAGAGTGGCTTCAACTTCATGCTGAGAAAAAAGGTTTATTTTATTGCACTGCACACTTCTTGCTCTAAGGTTTTCCTGGGTATTTGTACAAACTTTTACAACAGAAAGTGCTGGCAGAATTAAAAAAAAAAGGAAGCAAAAACCCCAGCATCCACAACCAAACCACCAAAACCCATACCAGCAGATGTACAGAATTTGATATTAACTACAGTTTAGAGATTTAGTTGGAGAGAAAAATATGTGGCCTGAGTGGTCCTAGGCACACACTCTACTCTGTGCAATAAACAATAATGAGCCCTTCAGTTGTGCAGCTTCAGTTTCATTGTTTCACTATTTTAATAATCAGGGACATTTGTGGAGAAAGTTACAATAAAAACCAGGGAACATAAAAATTTTGGGATACCTTTAAGTTATGCCTAAGTACATACAGGGAGATATATCTGAAACTTTAATTAAAATAGTATTAATTACTGAAGGAATAGCTGAATTACTGAGGGATAATGAACATGAAGTAACTGTTTTCAGATGGTCTAACTGGGGCAAATTACTCCCCAGAGAACTATATTGTAGTCACAAAATCAGACCATTACGGATGTTAACATATGAAAAAGGACAAATGAAGGTCTAGTTAACATTGTAACAGCTCATTTTCAGAACAGCACAGAACAGACATTTAGGCAAACCTCATTGCTTAGGACCTTTATGAAGGTTAAGTAAAAGAAGAAGCCGTACAAACCCATCTTCTTTAGATAACTTTAAAGGAAAGGATATTTTAAAAATAACCCAGTGAAGTCAGAGAGAATGAACACCTGAGCAGCATTTCTTCTGCCTCCTATCTATCTTCTTGCCAGTGTACGCAGTTGTATCACTGCTGCTGATTACAGGAAGAATCGGATCTTTGTCCCGTTGTGTTATGAAAATACATGCTTTACAGAAGGCAAAAATTCCCATGACCAGAATGGATGTCTTAGGACTAGGGTAGCTCTACCAATGAAGTGCTGCCATAATATAAATAATCTTTTTAGTCCTGATTCTTAGGGCAGTGAAACTTACGTGACTGCACTGCCTGTTTCACTGTTTTTACCTTAATAACTGAGAAATTCTGCTGTTTAATTTTATCCAATTGACACAGGGTAGGGGACAGAAAAAGTCTCAGAGATAATTAAGTTCCTGTAAGTTTCAGGAAAAAAAACTGTGCCTGAAAGAGAAAGAAAACTCTAATTAGTGTTCCCACAGATGGGAAAGCAGGTAGGCTCATCTCCAGCTTGCAGCTACTGACTGACTAATCTACACCCTGGAAATGACAAACCATCCAGCACACAGAGAGCTCCAGACAAGCACTGGAGAACACAAGATTATTCACAGAAGCTAAAGAATAAAGGACAGATATCAGTAGGAAAATGGCTTAATTACTATGTATGAAAGACCTTGTGTTAAAGCCACACCCCTCATTAATGGCATTCTGTAGAATAAGTAATTAAGCATCCAGTTCCCATATTGTGAAACTCCCAAAGATATCCACACCTTCATATAAAATGCACTATAGACGTAGGGCAGCTATGCTTCCCTTTGCAGTGATAAATCCTCCATATGCACAGTTCTTCCAACACTACATCTACAGCTCATAAAACATCCTCAGGCCAAAACTGCCTCTTCTAGTGTCGCTAAAACACCAGTGCTGGTTCTGAATTAGTATTCTAAAAGTTAATTGGACTTGTTGCCCCCTCCACCTCCCCACCATGTGTATCTTTTTTTTCCTTCCATTGTAGCAGGTTTCTAGCTTCTCCCTGTACCACAGTTTGCTTCCTTTGACGCCTTTCCAAACACTATGTATTTTAACTTAGCAAACACCATCAGCCCCGATGCAATTTCTGTATTGTCTCTGCATTAAAATCTGGCAGGTACATCCTCCTTTTGACTTGTTATTTAGCACTGACAACAGAACAGCAACAAAGCTTCCTGCCCTCAAATCAAGCCCAGCATGACTGAAACCATTTAAGTCTTGCAGTTGTTCAGAAAGTCGTATTCTGTCCTGAGCTGCTGCATATTAGCTGCAAAGCCTGAGCAGAGCCTGAATGGTCAGGGATGACTTGCAAAGGTTATCTCAGAAAAACAGAATTTTTTTGAACAGAAAAGTTTGCAGATGCATCCCTGACAAAACTTGCTCTCTGTTAATACAATGTGTTAAAAAAACCCCAAAGACCACAAGACAAAACAAAAAAGCCCACAAACTTTCATCAGAATTATCATTCCGCTTCAAGTATCCTGGACACATTCACTGTGCATTGCTCTCCAGGAGTTAAAGTTTTCCAAAATTATTAGTCTCTGTACATGCTCTATAATACCCATCTTTTTGATTGGATTTGCAAGTTTTTAGCCATAAAAGTATGTTTGTTAAAATAAATATATATCAATGGTGAAATGACACATTTGCAAACACTTACATGGTCTCTTGTAGCTTCATGCCTATTGTGAATTGAAATTTTACGGATAATAGGAGCTATTTCAGAGAAGCCAAATATTTAGAGTCTCTCTAATTTTCAAAGAAGCCCCAACAGCAACAAAAAGCCAAGAAGGAAGGATCATTCCTTCTTGTCCACAAAACTGTGCTGAACAGGCTTGAAGCTGAAAAAGACTCCTCAGCTCCTTTTTGTGGCTGTGCTGTTGGTAGAAACGTGAGAAAGTCCAACGCAGTATCAGGTAACTCCACTGGTACGGTAGCAAAAGAACAGCTTCCAAAATATTGCAGCAGTCAATTGCAGAGGTGTCTCGCCACACGCATGGTAATGCATCTGTGTTCTGCTGACCTCTTCCAAGTCCAATGGGAAAAAAAAGGTGTGCGTGTATTCATGGGAATACATGACTCTACACAAACTTCACTGTATTTTATGTTGAAAAGTTTTGTAGGGAGGCTTATGTTTGGTCCTCGGCTGGTTTATAATTTGAATATATTCCCCTTGGAAGAACACTTTTTTCTTTGTTTTCCTCAGTCAGAGCATTCGCAGCAGAAATGGACTGCACATTGCAGCCATTCATGTGTGTACAATCATTTCTACACTGTCAAAACAGAGGCAGCTAAAATTGGGAATTTCAAGACATCGTAATGCTTTCACAGTCATATTTCCTGTGTCCCTGCCTGCCCTACATAGAGCAATAAAACCAGTAGCACTCTCACAGGGAAGGGCAGATCTCATTTCTCCAGTGCATCAGAAAAGTAAGAAAACTTGTCAGTACCTAAATACCAGCTTTTTCGGGCAATATTAACTTCAAGTCTTGCAGTTGTATTTAGTTATCATGGCCTGGGTGGGATACACTATTGCTGAGGTATGTATGAATTGAAGGGACACAAAATGCAAAGCAGACTATGTTACTATTACGAATATGCAATTTATAAGCTGCATTCTCTGATAACAAGTAGCTTACACAGGCACTAAATGCCGTAATATGTAGCACCAGGCTATTTGAAGAATGACATAGCTTAGCCCAAAGAGAATAAACACAATTTATAGCCTAATATTTTACAGGTAAACTAGGGCTGCTCAGTGGGACACTATTTCCTAAAAAATAGAGCGTTCATTTGAAGTTATATGTGTGCAATTATAAGTGTGTTTATATAATGCAGGCATGACTACATGTGCACAGAGTCATGAAGATAGCTATGTTTTGAAGTTATGTTTCTTTTAATATTACAATAATAGAAGTGAGGACTAAATAAGCTGATGAAAAGAGCTTCTCAGATGACATACTCACATTATTTCCTATTCTCTCCACCAAATAAACCCATGGAGCGTATAAGCTGTTTTGAAGAAAACTGTTCATATCAGGATACAGTAGGAATTTGGGGACAGTCTTTAATAAGCACTGTCTTGTCCTGTCATTTATGTATTTCTTCTGCTCCAAGTACAGGACCATTCTGCACTGGAAATATGTTAGCACATAACTAAGGTAAGCTTGTAAAAGGAATGGCCCAACACTTTCTATTACAGAACTGCCAGAGACAAGTGGTAAAGTATTGATACAATACAAAGAGTAAATATTAAAGAGACAGAGAAAACAGCTTGAGGAATAGATTGGAGGGTACTTTGTAAAATATGCTGTAAGAAGAGGTTGCAGACAGTTCCTTTGAAACTAATGTGCTCAAGTTTCCCGGGGCTGGCGCAGCCTAAGGCTGGAGCATCATGTGAATGAGACATTTCTGCCTAATCCTGCTGAAGGCAGATAATTCTGCCTATTGAGACTGTGCGGGCCTGACAGCCAACGGCACCAGCTTTGTGATAACATGAGATTGATGCTGAAATACCAGAAATGCAACAGCACTTTCTGACAGCAAGAAACCAACACATGAGAAAGGAAATTGGAGACAAGATATTTTCCAGTCAAACAAGATGTGTGTTCATGGAAAACATCAAATCTACCTTGCTAGCAAAGTTCAATATTCATTTGATTGCTGATATTTTATACTTCCTCTTTTCAGAGGTACAGTCAAACTTAGAGAAACAAGAATGAGACTTCAGTATTCCTCATGCTTCTCAACAAGACAGCATCCTCTTTCATTTCTCTCTTGACACGGAACTTGAAATACAAATTTGAATAATGTTTGTCAAAATTTCCTAGTATTCAGCATATTTAGTGTTCTCAGAGTTATCTTTCACACTTGCTTTATTAATTGAGGTTTGGAATAGATTTAGATAGCTTTGTACAATCTTATCATAATCCACTCCTTTTATCCTCATTTCCTCTACAGCTCTGTATCAATGACTAGGTTTGACACCCACGACTACTTCAGAAAAAACAAAGCTCCCATCCACTCAGGATGATAATTCACCACAAACAAAAGAGAGGATTAGATCTGGTGACCAGTTTTTTCTTGTCCTGGAAGTAGAGGAGAGGAAAAATGGAATGGAGTGAGGCCACTGTACAGGAGGAATGATTAGTAATTGAAGCTAACCAAGGCTTGGCTCCAAAACTAAAGATGTCCACATAATCATTGGTTTATAAAATGGATAATATGGCATGATTTATTTACAAACTCAAATCAAATAACCAGGAGGTCCTTCCAGTGTTATACCAAGATTCTCAAAAATATCAAACTGACCGAAAAATCTAACAATTTTCAGAAATTTCAAATACTTCTGAAGAATAGCACAAATCATAAATTTGAAGAAAACCAACCCCAAACACTACATCAATAGGCATTAAAAAATTAGCACTTGTGCACCCTGCTCTGCTACTCCCAAGTTTCAGAACTCTAAACTTAGTTCTGCTTTTTGAGGATCATTTCACTTGGCTCAGAAATGACTTTCAGCTGGAACTATTAAACAACTTTGCTTTTATTAATATGAGAATGTCACTTGGACTTATATCCAAATCTGAATAAATAGCATCTCCTTGTGATTAGGAGTAGGCAAGAGTCTTCTTCTATGACAACAAAATCCCAAAAAGCAGCAAATCTTTCATTTTAATCTCTCTTCAGTACACTACATTGTTCACTTTATTAAAAAAAAAAAAAAAAGGAAAAACCAGCATGCAAAACTGGACTACACTTGAAATTGTAATTATATTCCAGTGTTGTCTGACAGCAGCAAATATGATTTTGAGCTAATACCTTAAAAATGGGATAAGGGAAAGTCAGAAAATGGAATTGCGTTAATAAAAACAACTGCATCAGAAATAATTTGATATTATCTTATAATTTCATACTTTAAGACTCTTTCACAGAAAACCTTGAGAAATAAGCACTGGAAATTCAATTCTAAGCCAAATTTTACTGCTTGCCATTAGCACACTTTTGCTGGCAGTGAAACCAGCTAGGGAGGGATTTCCAGAAAATACAAATTGTTTATCTTCTTAAGAAACCAGAAAAAAAAGAAAGGAAATATGAAAACAGATTTTTAAACCAGCTGCTACAAAGAAAGAGAAATGGAAAATTAATTTGCTCCCAATGCATAGGAAGTGAAGCACCCTTGGCGTTGCAGAGTTCGCAGTGCTTGGCACCAAACCATGCCAGTACAGTGGTTTTATTTATCTCTAGGTACAATTGCAGGTAGATGCTGCCTGCAGCTGGAAGTGTGGAGCTGGATATCAAAGTTTCTTTCTGGGGGTTTTGAGGTGAGAGCCAGTGCACAGACTAGCATTACCTGTCCAGTGATTACAAAACTGGTACATGTCAAGCACTTGCAAAAAACCTGCCTTCAATCACACTTAGACAGAAATGAACCCGGGCTTAGACATCTCATCTTTGGGAGGAAATATTGGCTTATTCAAACTACTATCATAGCCTACATATACTATATACTTAAAGGAAGAAAGCCTCATTTCTAGCATCCTCAAGGATTAAGAGAATTCAAAAAAGAACTGCAAGGGTCCAGGAAAGTCTGCCTCTGGTGGTGGCTGTGAGGGAAGCATATAAAAGCAAGCTTAAAGGGAAGTACTATGCATAAACCAAACTAAAAAATTTAAATAAGGCAGTAATTTTTTAGTAACTTCTAGAAATTACTTAAAGAAGCAAATACTAACAGCTGATTATCACATTCACAATGTCTTTGGCTTCATAAAATCAAAGTGAACAACAGATAGCAGAGATTTCTTTTCAGGGACAATGCTTCTTTCTCTAAACTAAATCCCAAAATATGCTGTTTTATCCTTAAGCCTTGCACATGCATTTGCAAACTGCATTCATTGGCCATGCACACCACACCATATATAGTATTTTTTATTTAGTTGTTAAGTGTTTCTCTTAAAGCATTTAGATATTATCATGTCCATTATTAAACGTTTGGCACACATTAGCATATCAATATATCTGAAAACACACCATTACTGAAATAACAATAAGACTACTCGTTGATTAAATGTCTTTTTTTATCCAGATTTCAAACTCCAAAACAAATACATAATGAACAAGATCCTGTGACCTCAAATGGTTTATGATAAGCCAAGAAACATTTCATTAATAATCCACATTATAAAAAAAAAACCACGAACCAAACCGATCCACAAACAAAAAAAAAACAAAACAAAACCAGACAAAACAACAAAGAAATCCCCCCAGAAAACCCTGAAAAAATGAAAGATACTTGAAGAGAATATTCTGAGAAGAGTACAACTAAGGTATGCAGAAGGTAAGGGAGGGTAAAGTCATTGTGAAGGGTTAGGAGCAAGCCACGAAGCAAACATATTTTTTGAGGATAAATTAGACGAGACATAAGGATGAAACAGGCATTAGGTACCACAAATTTATGGATATGAGGTCCCCAATATTAAAACATGTTCTCTTTGTATCACGCTAATTAGTTTTGAAAGCAAAAAGCTTGCAATAGATGCAATAAATTGCAGTCCACAGACACTGGATTTTAATTAGAATTACCTTGTATAGGTCACATCTCTTTATTTAATGATTAAGTAGTTCAATTTGATATCATTGTGCTGTTTACCAAATCAAAACCACTGAAGTGTACTCATGCAAAGCTGTTTGCAATGTTATTTACTAGCATTTTTTATTTCCTGCTTCTCCCTGTAACAACTTCTTAGCTTTTAACTGGTAGGGGAATATGAGTAGTTATTTGAACGAGAGCCAGGGGGATTCAGGTCTCCATAGTCACTGAAGAGATCTTTACTGATGAACATTTTCTGTTTTGCTAAATAGTATTGCAGAAAAAAACTTACTTAAATCACTGAACTGATCTGGGTTACTACATTTTAAAAAGTCTTCTTATAGTCAATGAAGATTTTAGACATGGCCTCCCTAATATCTTCGTACTGATCTCAAAATGTTAGGAGAAGTTTATATGGATTATTATGAAAAATTCATAGCTGCAAATATCAGTGTCTCATGGTAAGTTACAAAACAAACAAAAACATATTTAAAATTAAGTATATAAAGCAAAGTCAAGCTCATTCACATCTTCATTTGAAAAAGAATTGGAATGCATTCTATTTTTACACATACCAACAATTTTTATGTTTTAGGGAGATTCTTGCTACAGCAGGAAGCTTTGCCTTATTATCTATAACTTATTAACTTGTAAACCTTTTTTTGGAAGAGAAGAATGAAATAATTTAATACTGCAAGTCATAAGGACAGCAGTACCAGACTAGCAATTGAAAATGTGGCAGGAACTGACTACACTCCAGGTTTCAGTTAATTCCCAGAGCTGTAGATAATAGCCTACATTAGATCTGTGTGGACTATGGATATACAAAGCCAGCTTTCCACTGAGCTTTCATCTACTGAGTGTAGCAGGTGATTTCACAATGTGTGTTCAAAACATGCACCCTTATTGAGGGCACAATATCACAACATGAAGTGAGATGTGACCTTGTAAAGACAGAGTATGTCATAACTTCAGTGAATCAAATGCCATAAAATGTATTTGCAATTGTAGTGGCCAGCCTGTGTGTTAACAAGAGGAAACCAATTTGTTGCTATCCCAAATATTAAACACAAAGACAGGCCTAGAGTTGGATAATCAGGTGCATTTTAAAATTTTCTGCATTTCTTAAAATGGTTCCCCAAAAACTGAAGGCAGGATGTATAAGTTGGAAAAATAGACAAAAAATGAAATAAAATCTGTAAAGAGAAACAGACAGAATATCCAAAGCCTTCTTTATTGACTTTTGCGCACCATGTAAAATTTTATCCCTATGCATTATCCTTTTTAAATTGAAAAAGGAAATATTTCCTATGGTCACCTGTTTTCACATTTTCTACTTAATTATTTTATTACACATTTAATCTAAGATGTCTTTCCTCCTTTTGTTTCTTCTTGTCTATCCCCTATGTCTTCTTTTGTTTAGATCCCTTTTCTGAAGGAAAAGTACAGGAAAAAAATGAACTTAACCCTGTTTTTCCATAAGCTTATAGTCCCTCTCTGTTTTCACTATTAATTTCATTCTAGATTAATTGTCCTCCAGTCTATTCTGCAAGTGCACCCTTCTATACCTTGTTCTCCCTCCCTCACCCCCCTTCATCAATCCCTTGAGTTATTTTGACTTCTTACCACCACCGTTGTCTTAAGTATGTACACATCCAGGTTTCCTCTTGCCACATGGCCCCAGGATGCAAACCAGAGTGTTCCCTTGCTCAGTGCCAGGGCTTCCCTCTCATTTACATTTACACCAAAGTAGAGGGTGACAGCTGATGGGTCTAAAAGCCACTCCACAAACCCTCCTTACACTCCTGCACTGGAAGGCAACAGCAGCTGCTGTTTTTTCTCTCCAGAGGTTGAAGTAACAGAAACTACTGAGCCATTCAGTCATCATAAGAAAGCCACCTTACTATTCTCCTTAGCTGAGGAACAAAGTCCTCCTTCTTCTGAGGAGAACTCATTACCAAGGACAAGTCAGGTAAGAAGACCAACATCGATGTTCCCTCCCTCCCAATGAGAAAGCAAAGCATCCATTAAGAGAATCACTGTAAGGTGTCAGCTTTTCACAGAACATTTGTGATTGCGCCAGCTGGCTGGAGGAGGAGGTTGGTATCTCTAAAAATGAGATAGGTATTATGGCAGGGAAAGAAACAAGATTAGAACTACAGAATATTCCAAACAGCCATCTTTCAAAAGGGCCTGATTTCCTGAGCTTAAAATAAAATAAAAATAAAGAAAAAAAAAAAAAAAAAAAAGGAGCTTTCTCCAAAAGCTACTTGCACATCAACACTCTTTACAAGAAAACTGCAATCTCAAGAATGTGACACAGTCCTCCTTAGCTGTGTTTGCTCACAAAGAAAAAGGTTCTAGAAAGGAGAAAGCAAAACTGGCCTTAAGTGATTTAAAAACCCAAACCCCCACATTATTTCTTTCATTATTGAAATCAGAGTAGTGTTTTTTGCTTGTGTGGGGAATTTTTTTTAAAGTTATGAAGCAACATCTACACGTAGAAGTACGTGTAACACCCCCAGGTACCCTCTGTACACCCAACATGTCCCTGAAGCAAGGGGCAATCCAGAGCATGGGGTACCAGCCTGAGGCAGCCTGCCAGCCCTGAAGGTCTAAAAGACTTTTTGAGCATCTGTTTAAAATTCCTCAGGTTTCCCTGGAAAATCCCCCAGTCTGAATGGTAATTCCAGTCATCTAATCAAACTCCTAGGTAAGAAACCGGTTACGGGACCAAATGATTCAATTACACAATTCAAAAACACAGAAAACTTTATTTCACATTAAGATGTTGAGTCTTCCAAAAATATAGAACTTAGGCACATTTTGTCAAAATTCTCCATATCCATTTTGAGAAGAACTAATATTTAGTATTTTTCAGACAGGTTCCTTCATGAAAATCTATGAATATATATTCACTCAAGTTTGATGGTCACATTTTTGTTTGGAGAATCCAATTATATTAAGTGAGGAAAGTAAAGTGCAAGCTTTGACTTCCCCACAGTCAGTGAAGGGTGGCAGTTCAGCAAGTTGTTAACAAAACAGCTAGTGTCTAATGATTACAGTAAAGAGAAACCTGGATGTGAAACTCTCCTCCAGTCTCACAAGGACTCCTCATATCTCAAGACCAGTTCAAGTAGAGCTCATGTATGAAAGAAGGAAAGACCCCAAGGCAGACTCCATGGGTGTATGAGATGCAAGCTCATTTCTATCCATCAGATATCTGTTGAGATTGAGGATTTAGAACTCTATTCCTACCAAAACCAATACATAATTCCTGCAGCATAGACTTGATTTTAAGAAATCCATATTTCTGGGAAAGAACAGTGAGAACTTTCAGAAGATCTGCAAGAGCTTTATTAATTCTGGTGATTGCCAAAGACTCTTCTTTCCCAGTTGTAGTTATACGAACTTAGAAAACAGTAAATCATGGGTCTTGAATCAAACTACTGAACAGAGATACTCATGACAACACAGCACCAGATGGTTCTATTTCAGAACAGTGTCAGAAGGAATCTAGCAGCATATACTAAGACAATTATTATAAGATATACATGATGATCGTAGTCTAAAATAACTTTCTGACTTCCAACAAGAAATTTGGGCACTATTGAGTTGTACTACTCATTTCATACCAATTTGTCAAATTTTTTTTAACCCATTTACACTTTTTTGCTTCACTGTTGATGCCTTAGGTTTTAACTTTCTTATTTTTCAAATCCTGTACTGCCGAGTGTGTAACTGAAGCAGCCTGTTGATTTCTGCTCTCTTGTGCTCGGTAGACACAACAAAGCCTCTCCGAGCCTGCTCTCCAAGGACACTCAGACAATCCTTGGCCCCAAAAGTATAAACCAAAAGCTTCTGAAAGGGGGGCAAGCTTGGAGAAATCACATCATTAACTGAAGCTTTAATTGGAGAATTTATGCTGATATGCAAATGAACCAAACCTATAAAAGTGTGACGAACTCGTGACCTGTCGTCCATCTTGGGGTCCATCTTGGCAGTGGCCTCTGGACTCCCCAGGGTGTACCTTTGAAGGCCCTACAAACAAATACCTTTATTCCCTTACACTTGTCCAGTCTCTGTTTTTAGGCGGCCTCTCAAGGCATCACCGAAACAGGATTGGCTCCACCACTGGAACACTGGCCTCCATAACACCATGCCTTAGAAGAAAGTTTGCCACAAAGTACAGCCCAGTAGACTGAATCAGCAGACTTTAAGATCAGAACATATCCTTTGCCGGAAATAAGCCGTTCTGCCCGAGTTCCATGAAAGTATTAGAAAGAGAGAAAATCAGTGACTTCTGTCTTTAAGAAGAAATCAACTTATTAACTGCTAATACAAGTGTGATTTGAAAATAGGAGAGGGTATTCTGCACTTATAAAAGTAATTTATTGGCACTTCTTCGAAGTTATTTTCTGTACTTTTATCCCTCAGATAACAGGATAAATCACACAAGAACATTGTCTTTATGTAAAACTTGCATATGGAAAAAATGCAAACCACTTCAGAAAGATATCTTCCACCTAAGCAAAGGTAGTTTCAAGAAGCAACAGAAATACTTACAGACTAATTTTCTAGAGTTACACAGTTTAATTTCTATGCAGTCTTTATAAGGAAAAATATATTAAACACAGCTTTTCTGTTCAGAGACACGATTTATTACCTCCATTCTAACTTGAACCTTGACTTTTAGGATCAACTCTTATTTGCCATATTCTTCAATGAACACAGCTTGCTAAGTAACTTTAAAAGGAATCTGGAAACAAGCCTCACAAAAACTAGTTGCTTTCATTCCATGTCTATAGAACTGCAAGACTGTTTAAGACATGAAGAGCCTGACCCAACGTATCTTTTTAATCAGTCTGATAAGAGCTGCACAACCTGTCCAAAGGCTGCTAACTACCTGAATCTGTAGAGTAGAATATTCCAGCTATCTCTCTAAAAATATTCAACAGGACTTTGACAAGATTATTTTAAGCCTGTCAAGCTCATTTCTGGTAAGCACAATAATAACATAGGGAAAAAAATTAACCAGACTTTAATGTATCAAAAGTATATGAAATAAACTAATGGTACAAAACTATTGACCCCAACCCTTTTTTCTAAGGTGTGATTTATTCCTCTTGATTATAGTCAGTGTTGGATCAATGCAGTTTTATCCCCTTCTTACATCACCATTATAACTAATCTTTATTTCAGTTTACATAAATGTCCTCCAAAGATCAGGGGAAAAAAGTCCCTGTAATAAAAAGCAAACTGATACACTGCATCAGCAGCAAAACCAGAGAATATTGGGACAATCAATAGGTTTATAGACAGATGGCAGAAAGGAAGGAAGAGAGTAAAAATAACCATGCCATGCAATCCAGAAAAGACTTAATGATTTGTTTTGAATAAGCTAAGCCATTTATACTGTTCTTTTACAATCGAACTTTTGTAGTATCATTTCTGATATCTCTGCTGGAATTTCCATTCCTGAGCTATATCCTTACACAGAGGTAAGCACATGGACATAGTGCATATCTATCTACAAGAAAATGTGCTGGTGAATAAACTTTGTATACGCAAAATTTAGATTGGTTACCTTCATATTTCCAAAACGCACGTGTTACTGAGGAGTGTGCAGGTTTCTATCAGGAGCATAAAATGTACCTTTTCTTGACAGGACGGAGTCCGTTTCTCATTATCCCCTTTTTCTTTATTGAAATCCCATTAGAATATTTGCATTAACCTTCGATTGAAACACAAGACTGCACTTACAGTCCTCAAACGACAGCAGGTTTCTCATTCTACAACTCAAATGTGGCCATGTACATTTTCAGTAGTGAAAAAACCAAAAAAGGCATCTAGTCAGAAAGAGGATATTGCATTGCATTGGATGATTCTTCTGATGCACCAGTCAAGATGAAGATGTTTACATTAACATGAATTTCCTTATAAGTAACCCATTAGTCAGCTAAAATCCTACGCATTGTATTCTACCCAGATAATTAGGATATTACTTCGGTGTTTTATGGTTTTGCAGATTATGTCCTATATGTTTTGTATATTCCACATTCTATTCTGTTTAATTCCCTACACATTCTATTTTTCCAACTGAAGGCCTTTTAATATATCCAGTTGAAAAAAAAAATAAAAAAGGATTTGCCACATTAATGCTTCTCATGTACCTGGCAGAAAAATATGTGAATGGGGCTTTTGATACATTTGACGTATTTGAGCTATTTGCAAGCTTTTTTTCCCTTATTCCTGGCATTATTATCCATTTTAAATCACTACCACATCCAAACAGTTCCAGCCAGATTAAAAATCAATTTCTTTCTAGAAAAAAAATGACCAATTTTCACAAATAGCCTTCCTGAAACCCCTAAACTGAGTTACGAGTTTACAGGCTAAGATTCTGCCTCACTCTTTTCAGCCTCTTTCCAACAATGCTGCTCAGAGTGCTTTCCAAGGGCAGGTTTGGGGTTTTTTCCCCATGTTTGGTTGGGGCCTTTGTTTATTTGTTGTTTGGTTAGTTTTTTTTAAACCCCAAAGAACTTCTATATAGCATCACTGAGTTAGAGATATACAGACAAGTTTTAATTTTGGCAGAGCTCTCTGATTTGTTTTAGCCGCAACAGAAAATCTTGAGTAGCAAGGTAATGCATTTTTTCTTTTCCTAGTAGGACATGTCCCCGCTATTTTTGTCCAAATTAAAAGTTGCCTAGATCCGCATTCCTCCATCTGAAGTATTATGGAAAGGATCATAGAAATCACTGATGCATAAAGAATATCTTATGGACAATACTCCTCAGAAAAAGCAATATAATTTATCTGTAATATAGTTTATTTCCAGTTACAACAAGTGCAGAAATTTGTTTCTATTGTGATTTTGACAGGTTTTGTGATGGGATGCAACAGTCATCCCTGTTTATCTGCAGGAGCAGCACAAAATATGAGCACCCAAAGATGGGGATTGTTTTGGGCTTTACCACCCACTGAAAGCCAGGTCAGGTGGATGCAGTGGAATCCCTCCCAAACACTGTGGTTTGGGGGACACAGGGGGGTCTGCCCATCGTGCTGGTGTGCTCCACATCTCCCTGCTAAGCAGCATCAGAGTGCAGCCAACTAAACAATCTCTTCTGGAAGGCGTTAGCGGCATCATAAGTGTCTTTGATCTATGGGCAATCACAGGCCTTGAGGCGGCACTGTGCTTAGTATGCTCATCAGTCAGGCTAAATAAAAAGCCTGAAACAAAACAATTAAGCTTCTTTATGGAGTAAGATAAAGAAATAATAGATGCTACCATAGAGAGAGAGCTACATGGCAATACCAGAGCAACAGCTAACTGGGAGAGAGAAAAGCACCACTTCACAAGCTGCCAACTCCACATACAGGAGTGGGCACATTGGTCTGTTTGAACTGAAAACATCAGGAAAAAAAACCCAAAAAAACAGGAATTCAAGGAGAAAGCTTCAACATAAGAAAAGACATTAAAAAGCATGAACCATGGGAAAAAAAAAAATCTGGTAGTGCCAGTTGCTTTTGTTTTTTTCAAATGGAAACACAGAGCCATGGTCAGATATGGATTGTTTCAGGGATTCCCAAACCTGCATTGCCTGAGTACTGACAACACCCAGCCATGGCTGATGCTAGGGAAGGAGAAGGTGATGCTCAGAATTCATGGTGTGTTATTTATTGCTGGCAGCAGCTGCAGCCCTGCACCCCATGACACATATACAAATCAGGTGTTCTTATTCACCCCTTCCAACCGTACTCATCAAGCAACTTCCTCCCAAAGAGAGCAGCCTTACTCTGCAATACCTCACTCAAGAATCACACATTCAAACATCTTTTTGCTTCCATTTCCTTAGATCATGATCTATTTCCAGCTCTATAATCACTTGTAATCCAGATGTGCACCATCTTGGCTATAAAGTACTGACCCTTCATCCATGCACAGGTGCTAACAGAAATAAGAAGCCAGCTGCTGACTACCTGCAGAAGCTGTGCCATTCAGAAACTGAAAATACATCCCAACATTCCCCTACCTGCTGTCTAAAAAGGTATCATATGTTAGCAGCATGAAAATTGCATCAAGTCTATTTCAAATTCCTTATATTTTTCAGCCAGCTGTGAATAACAAAGCATGCACAGTTGCACATGAATCAGTATAAGGTTATTTTCCTCCTTGCATTCAGGCACAGTACCACTTTCAACACCACCGTCACTTGTTTATTCTGCATTAGTCACAATCACATAAACTGCTTAGGCTCCCCTTTAATAGGCTTCTCATACAAACACTTCTCAAAAATCTTTTTCTGGCTGTGGGCTGCTCAGATGCAATTACAGCTTAGCTCCTAAATTTACTTCTGCGAATTTAGAAAGGTCCTGATTTTGAAAGGAATCTTATTTAGGTGTTTGAAAGCTTGATGAATATGATATTTAAAGGCAAATTACATACTACTCAGAGATGCCTCTACTGGAGTTTTCTTGCAGCATTCTGTAATTCAGCTCTTAAACAGAACCAAAGCACCTGCAGCAGGTCTTCCACTCTGGAATTTGCTGCTCACCAACTGAAATGCCAAGTGCCCTTATGATATGTTAGAACCCAGTACTGTAGTGAGTCCAGCTCAAATGAGACCAGTCAGGTTATTCTACTTCTTCAGCAGGGAAATGTATTGTGAAGCAGCAAGGTCACAGCTCAGGAGACCATATCACAGAATTGCAACCAGACCTATTAATAGGAGCAATGTAAGGTCACTGTAATTTACTCTTAGACAAAGCTGGTAATCTTAGAGACAGAATCAGGAACTTTCCGTTACCATTACTGTAATATTTACAAAGAGTGTATATACATGTATATATATAAAGAAATCTACAGAGATTACTTCTGTTAGAATTGGAGGTTTGAAGGGGGTTTTTTTTGTGTTTTGTTTCAGTTTAAACCCTCTTTCCTCCTCCCTCCAATCTTCTACCATCCTGTTACCAAGAGAATACAGAATATGGGAAACAGTTTGGTTAATTCCAACACAAAACACTAGTGAGGTAGTGAGTCAAACATATTTCTCTATAGCAAAATACCACTAGAGAAATAAAATATCACAGTCTATGCTGAAAGGGAAAGGAGATGATGTCTAATTGCTTCCTACTTTAACTTATCAGAACTCTTGCTGAAAATTATTTGGATAGGTATAAAAAATTAAGGAAGGATTACAATAGGATCCTATCCACCACAAAAGCTCTACTCCCACTGGTAATAACATAATTATTATGTCTCTTGTAACATTCTCTATGAACGTGGCTGTGTGTCAGTGGGTCAAATAGGTTCATACCTTCCTTAGTTTTGTTCTTTTCTGTGACACTGCCATCCTAAGATTAGCACTCTGATAAAAGAGCTACGGATCTTTGACAGCAGGAGAGGAATCTCAATGAACTACCCCCCCATACTTGTGAAAGTAAGCACAACTAAATTAACAATACTGTTGGCACATCTGAGGGTTAGTGAAGAAATATTTAAGAACACATACCTCAAACACCAAATTGTGTAAGGAACCATTACTTAGTGTTCCCAGAAAGCAGTCAAGCTACTGACAATCTGCCCAACTAGAATTATTGCTTTTCTATAAAATACACTATTTTCCCCTCTGGCTTTTGACAGTACATTAAAGGGAAAGAGCACCTGCCTTTTGTGTATGTATTATGACTGCAGGTCAGCAGGTTCAAAGAGCATAATATATTGAAAATTTGTCATCTTGCAGGTTAACGAATTTATATGTACTGGTGGCAAGGTAAGAAGACAGACCTTCTGGGCAGCTGAAAAATTTCACAAGGCATATTATGATCCAGCTTGAAAATATCAACCCATAAGTCTGGGGGAAAATATCCCAAACTTTGTGCCATCACCTACTGTGCTGGATATGCATCTGCTTTCTAGGGCAAAATTTCCTATTAGAATTTTAATTTTGTAGAAAGAAATTAAATACAATATTTAGAGCTATGGAAAAACCCCATATATCTTCTGTTCATACATATATATCCAGCTGTTGACTAAATACTAAAAAGTAACTCAGATGGGAACTGCACAATTGGTTTCTTTTTTTCCTATGGGACAAAGCAGAGTTATAAAAATAATTGCTGTCAAATGGTTTGCTGAAATTATTCCTGCTGTAGTTACATTATATCTAGTGCAGAAAAAGCCTCTTGGGTTTAATCTAAACCTCACTGAATGTTATTAAATCATATCTATACAATTAATGTTTCTTTCTGTACATGCTATGGAGCCTAAATTCTGTCAACAGCCAAAGAAGTCATTCAGGTTCCACATGCAGTACTCTTTGTGGATACCCCATAGAATCTAACAGGCAGAAAGAATTAAACTACAGGAACAAGGGCCCTGAGTTAATGATACAAGGAGACCAAACACGTCATATCTCCAGATTTTTGGTGTAGGCCACATTTTTCCATGGTTTCAGCAAGTGCTTTAACCATCACTTGGCAAAACCTGTATCTGACTACTGTTTTGGCACAGCACCAGTACAACAAAACTTGACACTGAGAACAAGCTGTGAGTTAAACCCTCAGTTATGAAGCAGAATTAATTCTGAAGCTTGCTCTAAGCTGCAGTGAGTGACATTAAAGTGTCCAATATAGAAAGACTAAAGGAATATATGACTGAAGGGAACCAGTGGAAAGAAGTCACCACAAAATACATTATTTGATACTGCTGGAGACATAGACAAACATGCTGGTGCATGGGTTTAAGGTTTTTTCTGTTTCACAGATCTGTAGGAGACACTGTCTGACTGTAAGAACGAATGTGTGATTAAATTTCCAGAACTCAGAAGTTTCACTGAGCACAATACATGTTTATTTTATGACATTTTGTCGAAAAACCCCATAACATATTTTAAATAGAATGGGCTACCTCTCATTTGATCCGCTTTTTCAAAAACAAGCATCTTTATTCATTCCTTCAACATATTTTACTTAACAGCTTCAGTTAAAACATCTGCAACTGTAAATGCTCTCTGACACAGCTAAAGGTTGGCTTTGTTAATATAATCATATTTTTAATGCCAAGGCATATATTTCATACAGTGCAACCAAAAAAAGGGCTAGCACAAAGTGTGCCACCACAAATGAGTGCGCTGGGACTACGCTGTTCCTCCCACTCCCCCCTGAGTATTATGTTTTCTCATAGAAATTTTAAAATGTCTCCTTCTGTCCCCCAAGGCATTATTACAGCCAGACACCTCTCACATAGATGTGTTTCCTGAAGGCACCACAAGCCTGTTCATTAACAAAATACATAATTTACACTATGTATTTGATAATTCTTCTAAATAAAAAAAAAAAATTCAAAATCTGCTTCTTAGTCAGATTCCTTGCTATTGACTTTTAAATGAATATTTTACACTTCTAGCTGAGCATCACAGATTACTACTACAGTTGTAGAGGTCTTGAACAATAACCATGTTCTTATTTACAACTGTCAACTTTTCCCTAAGCAGATGCATTTCCTGTTGGATTTTACAGCCTAGAAAGAAATGGTGGAGAAAGGCCCAGATAGATGTGGGAGTGCAGCCTAAGCAACCTCCAGAAATCAAGAGGAATTTCTGCCATAGGGAAACTGTGATCAATAGGTATCTAATTTAATTGTGATTTAAATGGATGCTCTAGAAATCCATTAGTATTCCCTTATCAAAGATGCCTATGCTCCAGTAAGTTTAATTTTAAGTATATTTTGATAACACCTTTCCCCAAAACAGAGCTCTTGTGCGAGTGGTTTTAAGTGCATGAAGAAAAATCAGTTTGTGTTGCAAGCTGCTTTTAAATAATGATGAGTCTTGTTCTGCTCCAATCCTCTTTGCTACACTAAAATAAAAAAGTGACTGAAATTAAAGATTCCATTTACAAACTTCTAGTTATCAAAGTCTTCCATTGTTTTCATTTCTGTATTTTCCTACAGCACCTCTTGCAATTGTTGCACTGATGGTGAATAGGAGGGATATGTACAGATAAAACAGTTCCTGCACAGATAAAAACATCATGACAGGAAGAATGAAAGCTGATATTGACTCTCAAGGTACTACAGGAGGCAGAACACCTTTTGGCCTACGAAAGAATTACAGGTGCTGGTTCTGCCATAGTTTTTGGGAACACCCCAGTGTGCTGACAAACATTTAACTGATTTCAGGCACGTGTCACTGAACTCATGAGACAGCAACAGCTTTAGACACTGGGGGTCACTAGATGATGACTCGATAAGGTGAACATGTACTTGTCCTCATTATATTCTGCAACCCATATACTTTATAATTTATTTTAGGGACTACTTAGGCAATGCTCACATTTTATTTCACTGTCTTCTTAGAAAGTGTTTTCCAACTAAGAATAATAAGCAATACATTTCTTCAATAAAATCCAAATTCAAAGTTGTTACAAACATGTTATAAATAATTTTTTTTCTTTGATCTGCAAGAATTCACTTCTTGCTTCATTGAAAAATTTCATCTCTAACATCTACTAGTCTGCAAGTGTGGGTACATTTGTTTAAATGCAGAAGTAGTGAAGAATTAATAACAGGTTCAAAAGTTAAAGACGGTAAAGATTAAATGTGCAGCAGCAGACTCATTAAACCAAGTGCACCTAAAAAATGAATGCACTGTGTCGATGAGTACATAACTGTGTAAGTTTTATTAGACCTTTTGAAGTTTCTTTTACTTTTTTCCTGGGAAAATTTAGTGTTTCACATGGTAGGCAGTTCAGCTAGATAATCAATAGGCTAATCTAAAATTTTGTGCACAGGGACTGAACATAGCAATCAGTCAGCAGGCTAAAGTGCTACATTATCTTATCAGCTCATACTTTCCTCCAATTAGGAATGCATGAACCTCATCACATTTCCATTAAACAATTAAGCCATAAGAATTGTAGCTATAGAAACACTGCCAATTTATTTCCTTCCTTATTTCATGTTCTTGTCTTATTACTTAATCATCCTGGAAAATAATACATGGGCCACAAATCACTTGGTTCAGTGAGATGATATATGGGCTGTAGGTGTTGCCCTGGACAAGTATAATATCTGGCTCTGGTCAAAGAGTGGTTTTCCACCTCTGTGCTAGATTAATTAAAACTGTGAGCTTTTAACTGATACCAAAGTAGACTTTTCTTTTTTTAAATCTATAATTCTGAAAATTTGTTTTCACATAGTCTTAGTTTTCTTCACATGCTGCCACACGCACAAAAGAATGAATTTTCTGCGGTAGTGAAGGCTTTCCATGAAAACCATCCACTGAGTGAAAATACAGTTCTGCAAATTCTACCCAGTCTACCTTTTTTTCCTAAATAACTTGATATGGCACTAATTAGTCTGAGAGTCCAAAAAATAATTTAACTTCCTTAATAAGACTTGGTGTAATACCAAAAATCATTTGCTATGATTGCAACCATATTCTTGGCAATGTCTATTGTTATATAACTTATTTTGAGCAAACCAAGAGACATTTGCATTACCACAGAACACTTGAAAACTGACAAGAAAAAATTCTAAAGAAGTGTTCTAAAACGTTAAACACCTCCAGTTTACCAGTTTTCTGTTCTAAAAAGAGGTAAAACATTATTATTTCAAAGAACAATTTAGATGCTTACTACAGACATATATTCTATTTTTATAATTCTAATTATGTTTAAAAACAACCAATGAAGTCTTTTGCTCAAAATAGTTCTTGTTTTCCCACATTCAGATTTAAAAAGAAGCTTTAATCAAAGGAGGCCAACAGCACTGTAAAAACACCGTCAGAGGGGCATGAGCCCTTTAGGTTTGAACTGTTTTCCACAGTGCCACAGCAAAACATACATCAAGAAAAATACACTTAGAGAAACTGATGCTACATTTTCTATACTACTAGACTGCAAATTCTGCTGAAAATGAGAACTCACAAGCAAGAAGTATTTGAAGAAAAGTGATACATCTAGAAAAGCAAAGTCACATTAACAGCACTTTGTAAGAGTGCAATACACTGCAATCAAGTGTACATTAAGGTTTTAGGGGACTTACTCTAAAAAATGAGATTTTTGGCAACTCCTTGGAGGCCATGTACTTCAGAAGTCACAGGACTATTTTGACATAGCTTTGGTGTGCAATTCACCACATTTCATTTCAAGCCACTTCGCAGGGAGAACAGATGAAATGTGAATTTGTTGCTAAAATACTTCTTAATGGTAACAATCCCCATGATAAATAAGTACCGTCACACCAGAAGTTTAGATACTCCTACAAAACTCGGTACTTTCTGCCTCTTTCCAAGAGCACAGGGGCCCAGCTCATCCAGCAGACTGGGTACTACCAAGCTAATGAGTTTATTGTTGCAATAAGAAAGATACAGACTGACAAGCCTTTGCTATTTTCAAACACTTTTTTTAGTCTTCATACTACCTCTGGTACATGTCTAGACATAAATAACCCAGATTCAGTCTCAGACTTCCTGTGACCTTAATGTTGCAATGACTTAAAACAGATTAGGATCTGATCCAGAACTAGTCACTTGAAACCTATCTGCATTGCAAAACACAAGTTCAGCTGAACCTATTTAAACAGTTCTTTGATTTACTTTCCTTGGTACATATCAACAAATGTTGAGATGCCATTAATACCGGCACATCCAGACATAATTCATTACAAAGTCCCATTTCCCAACCGGACAGTTCCACATTTCCTGTGGTCACCTAATTAATGGATGTCTATCAGCCCCATCTGCAAATCTGACTGGGTAATACTTTCACAAAACTAAATTGAGCTTGCCACAGCAGAAATGATGCAGTACCGTGGGGTACAATTAACTATACAGAGACATACTTTATCCTAAGCCTTAGGCACAATCAATAATGAGTTTCTTTTCTGAGATGTTATGGGGTTATAAGCACAAGATGATAGCCTTGAATTACCAAAGTTTTGGTGACCTTTTTCTACTTGGATCCTAACTCTCAGCAAATATGCAGCTAGACAAAGCTTTATAGCACAATAAACTTCCCTACCAATTCTAAAATTAAAATGCTTAACTGCCTAAAATATAGAACAGTATCCTGTCAGTGAAAAATTTCATAGTTATAATATTAATAAAACAACGAGGACCAACTGATATCTTTTCTATGCTTCATTTTTCTGGACACACAGGACAGCTCTTTGACTTATTTTTTAAGACACTTATTCAGGCAAAAGAAGAATATTCTGATTGGCTGAGGAGGATTGGAAGATACATCTCGGTCCAGGTGACAGGGCAAGTCTTGCAAATCCACTGAAGACAGAGAAGACTTAGTCCAGCCTCACTGCGAGTATCTGAACAATGAGATCTCTAGGCTCTTAAAATTTCACTTGGAGATGGATTTTTCACTAATTATGTCACTGCTTCAAGCATTTGTTATCCCTAACTTCCTAGACAGGATTTTGCTTAGCTACTTTTCCGAAGAGTTTTATATTGAGAGGAAAAACCATTTTTTTTAAAAAAGTAACCTCTTAGCATATTCTTATTCCACCAGTATTGCTGTCAAAGTCATCTAGAAGTCCCTTCTCAGACACAAAGTTTGTTCCCTGGGATGGGTTTCACCTCAGCCACCTGTAGCTACTCAGGCATAAGCACAGAGAACATGCACATCCCCAAACAATAGATAATCTCACTTAGCTGGTAATGTGTTGGGTGTCAACTGCCCACACACAAACCTAGAAATATCTTGGACTGAGTAATCATCTAAAAAACAACAGAAGAGAAGAGAGAACAGATACCAGTGGCCAGGAATCACCCTTACCTACATTTTCACTCAACCCATGTGGTCTCAAACCACCTCTAACTTTCTTGAAAATATGTATTCAAGTAGAGCATGGGTATTTTTAGTGGATAAGAAAATCAAACTGTGCTGGTGATGTGCCAGTCAAACTGGTTTTCATCCTTTTAACTTTAAACAGGTCACAAGAAAATTGTTCTTCTATTTACAAAGAATTTTGTGGCAGCCACGAAGAAATAACATTAGAATGTACAATTTATTACTCAGTACTTTAGAAGCCAAACTATTTCAGTAAAAGCCTAAAGGTGATTCTCTCACAAGACTATAGCACAGGGCGGGG
>VZTI01005622.1:0-94550 GCA_013397865.1 Struthidea cinerea | reverse complement strand
AAGCCCACAAGGAAAGTTAATTTCAAATCTAATTTCAAAATTCACAATGTTCATGCCCTTTCCAAGGTCACACAGCAAGACATGTGAAATCAGGGAACACAGCCTGGAGCACCACAAGAAAAATGATTGGTATAGGCAAAGTGTGAATAAGTTATAAAACCGATTAGCAAATGTGTGTTACGATGCACTAGGATTTGTGATGTATAGGAGGGCAGGCAAAGTTGCCTGGACTTGGACTCAAGCTGCTGGACCCACCCAGCTTTGTCCAGCTGCAAACATCCAGACAGTGCCATCCAGCTGCTGGCCCCCCACCTGCAATGGTTTGCCTACCATTTTTCTGGGGTAAAGGAAGCACAAGAAATGGTTCCAAAGACTATTGGGGTTAGTTAGGACCAATGCAGAAGTGGAAAAAAAGAGTAAATAAACATGTTTGAAGCTGGAAGACAACTCCAAAGAGACAGAGAAACTTGATAGATGATATACAGCACTTGAGAAACCTAATGCAGTTCTTTCAATACCTTGTCAATAGCTATGGACCAAGGGATATTTCCTATTGAAAACCCCCTGCTTCACTCCCAAAATGGTAAATATATATTGCTTGACTTTTAGATCCTTGTTCAGGTATTACAAAAGTTTAAAATCTCCTCCACAGTCACAAGTCATTTGAGCTTCTTGGCTTTCCTTGTTTTCCAATGTGGGGTCGTGAAGCTGGATATTTTAACTCTCAAAATTGACACAGAATGATGAATCTCATACTTCAGTTCCACCAAAACCTAGTAATCCCCCAAGAATGTCCCCAGGCAACATAATACTGCTGCATATGCTACCCCCATTTCCTTCTCAGGTGCAATGATGCTTTGCTGTGCCCTAGAAAACCTCCCTTTCCAAGTGGGCTCTGGAGAACACTGGCAGCTGAACATAAAACAGAGCAGCCCAGAGGCTACTGTAATTAGAAGGGGGGGATCCATACCTTGACCCCTGCTGTCCCCAGAATTAGAGGAGTTTACTTCTGCTACCTACATGTATTCAACTTCACCTTGCCTCTGCTAGACAGAAAATCATCCAAGGTGGTTTTATAGAGCAATTTTATGTAGGCTCAGAACACTCAACAATATTTATTATCTACTGTAACACATGAACTTTATGAAGCAAAGTTGAGTCACTGGTGGTCATAATTCAGAATTTTCTTTATGCTCTGTTTTGGCAACGGCATTTCTGTTTACTTCAAATGTAGGATAATTTCTTGCACTTCTCTCGCTAAACACCATTGACAGTACAGAACTTAGTTCTCAAACTGTAAGATATTTTCATTAAATATCACTCCAACTAAATTATAAACAGAATTATTTCACATAAATTTCAAGATTGAAGGATTCCATAGAGAAGTTTTTTATTGGTGCATGCTCATTTCATTATGCAGTACTTGACTACATAGTGTCTCATTTCCATTTCAGTTTTTAAAAAGACACCAACAATTCAGTATCTTAGGAAGAAAATTACAGGAGGTTTCAGTGTGTTTTCACATCCTGAGCTTTCCCATGAATATTTTCTGATAACAGATTATGGGTTGTATTAAACTTTCACAGTCCTGCAAAGACTAAAACTACTTCAAAGAGTGGTATGTTCCCTTGGGTAATATCTATGTGGCAGATATTAACTTTACTTAGGACCTAGCCTTCAGGATTTATTCAGCAATCATAAAAGCTAGCTTGTCAGTGTTAATAGGGTTATACTACAAATACACAGTACTTGCAAGAAAATTGATACCATTCATTACGTACAACACTGCTTGGCAGTCTGTACAGTGCAGCGAAAACCTCCACAAGCAGCATGGAAGGAAAAGAGATAAATGTGTAGGAGCAAAGGAGGACAAGAAGTTTTGACACTAATGTATAGGAATGAGAGCCAGGACACCTGGGTTTTCTTCTCAGGATCCCTTTATCTTCTTGTGTGACCTTGGAAAAGCAAATGTCACCTCTCTAATTGTCAGGAGGCAAAAAAACCCAAAGCCTAACTCACATTAATGAAAGCACCTCTGAGCCTCAGTCTGAATAAACTTTAAGTGTCAGCAAGGCAGCTCTATTACATTGGTCCTGGTGCAACACAAAGCTGTTAGCAAGGAGCTTCAAGATCATTCCTTGCCTGAGGGGACCTGACACCACTTCACATCCTCTTGCTGCGAGAATGCTTCTCTTTCCTGCCCCTTTGCCAAGAAGTGGGACAAAAGAGACTTGGCTTAGCTACAAGTCAGATGCACAGCAGCATCCCTTCAGTGGCATTGTCTGCTGGGCAAGCTTACACTTTACTTTCTAGCACTGCAAGAGCGGTACAGGGCATTTACCAGGTGACCTGCAATGCCAACCTCCCCCCAGTGCATACTGAGCCACTTGGTCCGTTCACGCAGTGACTGTCATAAAAGAGCCAGAGCACCTTAGGTCTGTAGAAGAAATAACATTTGAAAACTCAAAGGAAATGGTCTCTTTTGCATATGAAAAATGTTTAGACAGCAGAAGGTCTGAAACCTTTTTTCCTGAAGTACTTTGATATCATGGTTGTGAATTATAAAATATGTTGTGCTTATTACACTCCATAGGTATGCAGTGTTTAGGCAGAACTGTTGTGCCTAAACTCTCTGCTTTGTAGCCCACAGATCACTGGAAAAATCAATAGGTTCAAGAATGTACATAAATGAACAGATCTCTTTGCTCATGCCAGGCAAAGAGATGTGGCTTCAAGTTCAAGTGCATTTGCACCCAGCCAGTTTCCTGCAGGCAGAGCTGGAGTATGACAGCAAGCCCAAACTGCATCCTTGCTCCAAACCTCATATGGCATTTATTGAAAGCAGTGGAGACCCACAGTGAGATGACTAATCCCTGTGAAAGCCTGAGCCTGGAGTGACTCATCCAACTTTAGACATTAAGACATTAGTATTCATTTTTTTTTAAAAAAAAGCTTCTGAATTTAGCTTTCTATTTAGTGGGGTCAGTCAACTTTTGCTCACCTTAAGGAGAGAAAACACTTTGATTTCAATCAGACAGTTCTGGAGCATGGCAGTAGATCACATCTGTCAACATCTGAAAGCTACCATATGAGGAGAAAAGTGGGGGTAGACCTTTCATTGAAATACTCCATTGAACTCTATTGAAATGCATTAGTCTAAGAGATCTTTTGCTCCAGGAGAGCTTTCTAGGGCACAGAGCAGAAATGTAGCTGCCTTTTCTTTTTGTTCTCTCCTTTTTTAAGGCAGCAATAGAAAAATGCTTTTGAAAGAGAAGGAGTTGGCAAATATATGGTTAATATTTCTAATATACTTTGCTTTAACCAGGCTAGCACTTGCGAACAAACCATTTACTCATGACAAATTTGAAAGTAGCTTTGAAGCAATGCTTCATATACTTGGTAGTTGTTAGCTTTTAAGGTCAGAATAGAAGAGCGTAACCATGTAGTCTGATTACTTACTTTACTATGGCTACAGATTTTCTATCAGCATTTTATATGTAATGGAAATCTAATTAGCTTAATAATGTCATTAATTCCTCTAACTAGGCAAAAATAAAAAGCAACAATAGTCTTCTATATTATTTCCAGCCAAACATTTCATTTTAGTCTGCAGCATTTCCTAAAGGCTTTGCAAACATTTAGGGTTCAGCCATAGCTGAGGTAGGTGAAGTCCAAAATGAAAGAAAAAAATCATTTTGCAACACCCTTCATGTTTCCCTCTCAGTACCCTACCAGGCATCTCCACTTAGATGAGTGCATGAAGACTACAACCTAAATGTAGTTCTGCTAAACTGGATGATGACCTGAGCACTTGACCTCTATCTGTATGTGGCATTGATTTGTCCTACAGTAAAATCCTAACAATGTGCCTCTCCACAGTCTCTGGTGGTTCTGTCCAAGAAGAATCACTGCACAGAAACTTGTTGCTATTTATCCTAATTTTCAGCATTGCCAGTTTATTCCATGCGCCACTTCCAGCACTTCGCTGCCTCCAGGGGTCTCTCTCATACCATAAAAGAAGAGATAACAACGAGTAACCTGAGAGGAGCTGGGCAATGCTATTGGAGTTCAAGGACATCTAGGATTTCTAATATTCCCAGCATGTTTGGGAAAAGCCTTTTTGGATGAAAGTGTTCAATAAAGAGTGACCTCAAAACTTGAAAACAGCATAAGAATGATCTAAAGGTTTGTAATTGTGTGTACCAGCTGAGAGACTAATATATACAAACCTCTTTCTTTTGAATCTCTCACCAGTGTCCCCAGTTGCAAAGACAGGTGCAGCCTGTGAAGCAATCCAAATGATGCCTGGCTCTAAAGTGGAAAATGTCTTACAAAAATAAGCCACAGCAGTCTCTGTAGCAGACAAAAGCCAGTGGTGTTAAGTCATTATAATAGACACAATCCCTAAAGTAGGGCAATTTCAAAGGAAGATAGAATTTAAAAATACCGCTGTTCTTCACCATTAACCAAATACTGTTCCCACAAAAAAAATACAAAGAATATCCTCCAAAAATTGTAAAGGAACAACAGCTGCACTAATTCTATACATATGGTTTGCTAAACGTAAAGGCTAAAGAAAAGGAAACGTACACTTGCAATACAGTGAACTTCACACTTAAGCTCACAGTTATTGCACTTTTTTTGGTGGTGGGGAGGAGTAAAATAAAGGACTAAAACACAAATGCTAGCTGGCTGAAATTATCAGTAGGTAAGATGGTGCGGTTACATTCTATAAGTGGTTGCAAAATAGCTTTGAATAAGCCTTCCAGGGGAGCAATGATTTTTATACCTCAGCTTCCACAGTGGTTGGTGTGATAACTTACCTTTTACAGCATCGGGCCTGCTGTGGCCCAGCCTAAAACCTATTCAGGCTTATCTTTCCTCCAAGGGTGATTCTTATACCATGGCTTAGAATTTTAAATAAAACGCTTTATTCAGTTGGGACTTTGCATGCAAGTACGTTTTCCATGGAAGCTCTGACATGCCACAGCTGACATTGAAAGTTTTACATTTAGTCAGTGACAAGTAAAACTTAATACATATATCCACTTCTGATAGTGATATAACAAGGTTCTATGCTGCTCATTGCCCAAAGGAAACATTTCTGGCATATAAACAAGCTGATACTCACAGCTACCCCCAAACAATGTGAAAGTATATTATGGAAAAAGATCCCAAAATGCCGTCGTCCTTCATGTGGTGTCCTTTCTGCAGTCCAGCAGCAAAACAACTGCCAGTTAAGCTTCTAACACCACATATGCTCAGCTCGTGCTACTTTCTGTTAGATTCAGCTATTGATGCAGCAGGTCACAATGCAATTTAGAAGCAATTAAAAGGTAATGAATGTGCTGAACTGAAACCACTGCCTGGAAGGCTTTTTCTGTGTACGAGGGAAAGAGATAGATTTGTGTCCTTCAGTGATTTCTGTTAGTGAAAAGGCAAAGAAAAATGCCTCTGAAATGGGCCTCAGATGTCTGAAGGACAGTCTGTTTTTGCAAATGTGAGCACTGCTGAAGTGCTGTGATACACCAGCTTAAACTCCTACACACAAAATCAAAGAAACTTCTTACACTGGTAACTATCTGAGAATTCTCTCTCTATAACAAGGCATTGGGGAAAAAGAGAAAAAAAAATAAATATCGTATCACTCTTGGGATACCATGCAGTTTCCACATACTGCTGCATAGCTGTGGAATTAATATCCTATTAAACAAGGTAGGCATTATCTCTACAGTTAATGACGGTGTATGTCAAACACTGATTAAAACAATTACATTCTATTAAGCCACATGTACCCAGAGTGGTTTATCCTCATTTGAAATCACATTTCATGGTTCTGTTTTCTTAAAAGTTATTGAGCTCTGTATCTCCAAACAGTGCTGATATTTCACAGCGGGTCAACCAGATGCAAAAATAGTGTTCTTAGCTTTCTACACCTCTTAATTTGTGTGAATATTTTTCTTGCATCTTTAACCCTTTGACCAATCTTATTGGAACTAATGGATTAACTGTCTTTAGACCTATTCCGGCCAAGAGGCATTCAGGATCTCAGTCTACTTAGTATCCAAACTAAGCAGCCACAAAAATGGAAACAAGATATACATGTACACGCTAGTGTGCACAGTTCCAAAGCCACAGTGGCTGTATGTATTCTTTAAGATAGGCACATACTGCATACACACAGAACTAGGCTTGAAAACTGCCATCTAGATAATCCTGTGACAGGACTACACTTGCCTAACAAAACATACTTTTGCATGCACCCTAAATTCCATGAACCAGAGCTTGCTGCCTCTTCTCACACTTAGCAGCAGCTGAAGAAGCAGGAAACATTTTACAGCACATCCAAGCAGTTTATGCTCAGGTTATCCAGACAGTGTTTAGCAATGCTTTGAATGGTTGACATTTCCAAGAACTGCGCAGAACTAATCAGAACATTCACTGCACTCTATTCTATTTTATGATCCGTGAATTGTTCACAGGCCAATTAGATTTCTTGAAGCCAGCAGCACTAGGGTCTGCCAAAAGCCTCTGGTGCCCCTCTGGCCTCCCCAGGGCTCCATAAAGGGACAGGAAAGGGGACAGTATTTCTGGCATAAGCAGACATACTAGTGACTCTTCTCGACTCTTCAAACTCTTTCAGACCAGTATTCAAAGGTAATTTTCTCTAGGTATTTCAAAAAAGACAATTCTGACCTAGACTTTTTCCAGAGATCGGTAACAAATAATACACAGTCATGTTGCATGTTGAAATGTGGTACAGGATTTAATTAAAAAAAAGCTCTCATATCAGCTATTTAAAAAAAAAATTATCATCTTTAAAATAGTACAGGATGGCAGTCTGCAAAGCTAGCAATGTCTTACTCTTTGGAGCAGAAATTTAAACTTCACTGCTTTTCCTTCAAAACCAGGTGTCAAATCACTAGGTCCAAAACCTGCCCTTTTGGAGATGACAGGGGGGAAAAAAAAAAGAAAAAAAAAAAGAAAAAACCAAATAGTAGACCCTTCATTCAGGAATTTTTTCTGTGGTTCCACAGGTCCAGAACACAGAGATTCAGTTACATGCATTTTTTTCTACTTTAATTTTTCTAAGATTAAAAAAATTTCCATTTCATCTGCTGTTGAACACAGTATTGACAATTTGATGAGACAGCTATAAAGTAATACATAACAGACCATAATAAACTGGCACTTATTATTCTAATTTTGTGTGCCCATAAAATACCCTTATCAATAACACTAATTCAGCAATTCACTCCTGATATTTGCTAAAGGATGCCATCAAAGTTTCTCTTCAAAATACATTTTCTACCACACACACACACACACACAAAATCTTTTATAAGCCATGAAACATCAAGGTATTCTCATGAAAACCAGCCTATAAAAAATTGGCTAAACTTCTTCCAAGTCAGCATCCTTTTCTGATATTAATAAAGACTGCAGGATCAGTCTTAAAGAAGGAAAGAATCTCTACCAGACTACTCTTGTACACGGCTGTGGATTCCGTTTAAATTCCTATTTCTAAGGCTAGGAAGGCAAGGAAAAAAAAAAGTTCAAATAGCTGGGGGTGGCTTTCCAGCTTGCATTTTGTGAGGCTGGGAATTATTTCACATGACAGAGGATAACTGCACATAACCCCATTTAATGTGGTATGACACTTTTTTAAAAGCAATTTATTTCAGCTGCTCATAGAAACATGATAAAATCTTATTAGGGAGAGTCTATCAGGGCTACCTGTTGTAGCTGGTTTACAAATATAGGTATTCTGACTCTACAACAAAGGTTAGTTCTGTCACTGGGTAATACTGAACAGTCAGCACAGAGCAGCCACCAGCTCTCTAGGATGGAAATCTCTGTGAGAACATAGTCTGTCTCAAAGTAAATTGCTATTTTGACAGGAAATACTGAAATGTTTACAACAGAAGAGAAAAACAGAGAAACCAGGAATCAAAGAAAAAATGACAGTAACTGACTTCAGAGAGGCATTTTCTGAATATGACAAAGAGAAATCTTCCCTCAAAAACGCCTGTAATAAAAACCTGCACAATCTCACTGGTGTCAAGGAACAAGCCTGAATCCATCCCTTCCAGTGCAGCACTCAAAACACTGAAACTCTCCGCATTTGTCTGATACACTTACAAAATTATTCTGCAATTACAGGAAATAAGCAAAATAACTGGCTAAGAATGGCTGCAACACGCCCAAATTCCCACAGCAGTCACCTCCAGACCTTGGCCGATAGAGGCAAAGTGAGACCTTCGGGAATATAAACTGCAGCCACTGGAGCAGCCCCAGCCAGTGGGGAGCAAATGAGCTGGGCAGGCTGGGATGGAGCTGGCAGCCCCACACCCGGAGCTCCTGCTGCTCTCTGCACCCCTCATCCCACCGAGGCGGGCTCCGAGCACACAGGTCATGCTCACTGTTAACAACTCCAGTAATTATCACCAGGAAAGAAACATGAGTGATGCCAGGCTTTTGAAAAAGCTGCTTTAAGTGGGCTGAGGCTGTTATAAAAGAATAGGGTGAAGGGAAATGGACTTAGCTCCAACTTTTGAGGCCTATGCAAATAAATGAAAACATATGAGGGTCAATGAGCCTGCAGAACCTCAAAAGAGTTTGAGTGAAAGGGTTATTTCTTTTCTAAACCACCTTTAATCAAGGTTACTATTGACCTCAGATCACAAAACTCTGATAACCCACAGAAACTGACCTAAAAACTTTGTGTAATTTTGGGGAAGAAACTTAATGGGATCCAATTCTGTCCTTCGAGCAAAACATATTGTGAGAAGATGCCTGGTTCATATGCATATCAATAACACATCTGTAGACTGCATAAGTTCCTGAAAATGACCCTGGAGACAACAGTAGCAGTGGAAATAAAATGGTGCAGATCTTTATAAACGGAAATAAAAAAAGGAATAACTAGCATAGTGATCTTCTTAACCTCAGAAAATCTTAACCTCTCCCTTTAAGAGAGGAAAGAACAATTCCATTTTTAAAAACCTATAGTTGCAATAAAAACAGCTCTGATTTGCAAAAAAAATAAAAGGCAAAAAGCAGGTTCTTGAAGTTTTATGAGGCTCCAGTGCTAAAGCTGCATAATGTGCCTCTCTGGCTGAAGGTATTCAAAAACTCTCGATTTTTGTTTGGGCCTCTGGGTACCTTAGAGGTCTGATTAAAAGCTGTGAAAGTAATGAGTCTTTCCTCCAGCTTCAGTAGGCTTTGGACCAGGCCCTGCATCAGCACAAAGCAAAACAGAGCATGTGTTCTGGAGAAAGCTTAATCACTCAACTGTTGTGCCCTAAGTCAAATAACCAAAAATAAATGCACGACCCTACAAACAAGCATGCCATATGTTTGTGCTACCAGAGAAGTTACTTTGGATGAATTTTCTCTCATACAAAAACATGCAGGTTCCTGCAAACCTTTTAAAGGATAAAGCTCACAGAAATCTCACTGAAGAGTTAAATGTATGTAAGGGCTAAATTAAACATGGAGTTGCGTACTTCACCTGATTCAATAAGATACTTAAAATGCACTTACTCTAAGTGCATTGACTTCATAGGTTTAAAGTTAAGAGCATGTGTAACATGCTGGATCAGCACTCAGTAATCCATTTTACTGGGACTTCTTCCCAGGAGACATCACCTACTCCCTCAGACATGTCTACCCCTCCTGGTACCCCCTTCTCAAATCCTCATTTCTTCAGCTCCCGTCTCTACTTACCAACATATCAGGTTACCTTTCTTCTCTTTCTGGCCTCTCCGACCACCATAAACAGCTCTGCCCTTGTTTTCTGTACCTCCATAGGGCCTCACCCTTCCCTCTCCCCGCCCCTTGCTTTGGGTTGGCTTTGGTGCCCCTTGTCAGCCACATTCCCCTTGCTGCTTGGGGACAAGCGTGCTTCAGCAGAGCTCACGGTGTCAGGACATGGCCACCTTCAAACTCTGATGACAAGCATTGAACTTGTCACAGCAATTAATCCTGATCATTTAATAAATCTGGAAAAGCATAAAAAAATCCAGAAGGTGAGTTGCTGGCTAAATGTAAACCATAACTGCTTACATGGTTCTGTATCTCCACTGGACAGGAAGGATGCTGAAATCACAAACAAAGAGCTTCTTTCCACAGCCCTGTGTGCAGCAAGGACCAAAATCCAAGTAACTGGGGTCGAAACAATAAAAGTATCTAATGAGGCAAAAGACAGCATTGTTTCTGCTCAAGGCGCCTGGTCAAGAAAACCCCTGATAACTTTTCCAAGAACTCCTGAGCTATTCAGGATGAAAAGACATGGAAAGCCTGAAATCCTCTCTTTCCCTGGTTAAGAGAGAGAGAAGAGATGGCTACGTATAGTGGAAAATGAAAATAAAGATGAGCATGTTTAAAGGGAAGAAAAAATGTCCACAGCTACAAGTGTAGTTAGGGGACAAAACTGAGTGAGGAGCCATAGGGAAGACTGGAAAGATCAGCATTCTAATTTTGCTGCTCCTTTCTCCAACACACAGTCCCTGCTCAGCCCCCAAAGATACAACTTAGTTAAAAATAACGGAAAAGGAAAACACCCCCTCTATCCTTCTTCTCAACGGTGCAATTTCATAGCATTTATCAGGTGGGGAGGCCTCCTTTGAGAAGAAAGAGTTTCAAAATAACATATCATGAGCAACTAAGGCTAGAAGCAGGTATTTGATACCCCTAAACCCAACCAATTATTTTCAAGATAGATTACAAGTAACAAAATTCTAGACATGTCCAACAACCAAATATACGATGGATTCTTTGAATCTTAAAATGTTTTTACCTGCAGATTTTAGCTATCTGCCCTTGAAAAGCTGTATTCAAAAGCACAAGCTAGCATAGCTTTGAAGATAAAGATATGGGAAAATCAGAGGCTAAAACTGTCTAAGCTTTTTTATTATTTTTTAACAGTGACATTTCCATGACATGCAGTGTCATGAAAGGCAAATGGTGTAATTCACCAAGATGCTCTTTGCCATGTGCTTACAGTGATCTGCATGCTGCCCCAATAGCTTTACACACAAAGTGAAAGGTATTTTCCTGGCATGCTGCAATTCAGAAACACATTTTGATATAGTCAGACTAAGGACCTACTTGGTGGTAAGAATTCAGATGCTTTCTTGAACTGGGACACCAAGTCCTTCAAATATCTCACCCCTTCCACTACTCAGATAGATTACAGGCCTCCTCCTCTGATTTATGTAACACCACCACCACCACATCAACAAGTTGCTCCACACTTAGGATACAAGTCCACAGTTTGTGCTGATACTTGACTCCATTTCCAAAATAAAACTACACAAGTTAAACTTATTTTTCAGGCTTTTTATCTTTTTAGTAAAAGGTCACAATTTTCTGCTTCAGCAGTATACATCAAACCATACAATTCTTCAGGGAGGATTATTTCTAGCACATTACTTCCTCGAGC
The DNA here is from genome assembly GCA_013397865.1 of Struthidea cinerea. Classification (NCBI taxonomy): domain Eukaryota; kingdom Metazoa; phylum Chordata; class Aves; order Passeriformes; family Corcoracidae; genus Struthidea; species Struthidea cinerea. The sequence continues at coordinate 83,104 of VZTI01005622.1, read as the reverse complement.
ATGACTATTCTGTAATATCCCTTAACAATCAATTAAGCCTGAAACAAAGTCTGATATAGAGTTAATGGCTTCAAATCTCTCCTCAAATCCTTTGAGCAAACCAGTACCTTAAAACTGACGACATTTGAAAAGCCATAGAAATGATAATACTAAAACTATTCAAAAATCTTTAGGCTAATGCTAACTTCAGCAGTACTACTCTTCTAGCATCCTGATTTTTTGCTCATCCAGTGAATTGATGAAAATCATGGAAGCATCACTATGATGGTTACTTTTAAGCTATTATTAAAACACATTGGTCAAATTCAAAGCTTAGTAGTCAAATAAAATATCACAACACTGGGTTTTTGTCATAAGAGCTTAACATGGAGAGGGGGACAAGGGAGGGAAGTAATGCTCAGAGAAATCTGTACCAACCTCAGGTCTCAGTGAATGGACACCAAATACACAATTACCTTTTCTGCTCATGACCAGCCCTCCAGAATTCAGAGGGATTTTTCAGGACACAAAGATTTTCACATGCATAAATATTTCAGGTATGAGCTTAAATTCTCAGAGCCTGCCAAAATACCTGTATCCACTGCAAGCAGAACAGGAATTTTGCTACATACCCTGCAGCTACATGTGCTCCCCATGGACTCTCTGTAACAAGTATACTTCGAATTCAGAAGAAAGTCTGGAATTTTGGGGTTATAATCAGCAGCAATTCCAAAGGCGCTTTTGCACACAAGTTCAAGCGGAGATGTGTCACCTGTAGATGGCAGTAACTCATCACATTGTCCTGACGGGAAAGTAATTCCCCAAATTTTCATTCTCGATGGTGAAGCGGGGGGAATGGGGGCTAAAGAAGAAGCCCCACTTATGACACTAGTCAGCCGAAACTTGGGATTTTTCAAAGGTTTTTCTTTATTAATAGGCTCTGCAGGGATGGTGTGTTGTTGGTTTTTGGGGGTTTTTCCTACTGCATTTCTTTGCCATTAGGTTTATTGCCCTTGTTACCCATTTTTAAAACAGGGGCCCCACACCTGGACAACAGAAAGCTTCATGGGCAAATCAATTTACCAGCACTATCAACCTCACTCTACACTTGGTTTTACTTGACAAGTTCCCTGATACTTTGAGGCAATGGTTGAAGTATTTCCTAGAAAGCAGAGGTCCATGCTAGCACAACCAGACTGCATGTGGATTTTCTGTACAGCTGGAGAGCAGGATACATGAACACAATCTCCTTTGCAAGTGGGTTTAGGTTCATGGGTCCCCCCCATGGCGCAGCATAGAAAAAGAGATATTTTACTATTGCAGTTGCTGAGACCAGAAATCCTAGCTTTATATGTAATTTCATTATTTCCCATAATTAAACACATAATCTGCTTCACTCCAAAACACAATGAACTCCTTCAAACTCAGTCTACCACTGTCAATCTCATTCATATTGCCTTGTTCAGGTGCCACATTTCAAAGAAATTATGTAATTGCTTTGCATAAACTGTGCACCTGCCTTTGAATTCATAATATGTTTTTGTATAAATTATAATAATTTTCAATATACTATAGAAGAAGCCATATAAAGATGCACTGCAAACAATAAGAAAAGTAAACTAACTGAAACATAAGAAATACCTCTTCAAAAAAAACATTATCCCCTCAAGAGAGAAGCACATCCCTTAAATAAGTGGAGAATGATAGTTATACAAAACAGGGAAATCCAGAATTATTAAAGCAAATTTATCACAGTGACAGAAAGAAAACTTATGTGAGAAGTGACTTCAGTGGTGACAAAATCTTCATAAAGAGAAAGATGGGCAGGCACACACAACAGCTACTCATCAAAAATTAGCACAGCCTTTCACCAGGAAGGCCTCCAGTTTGGAAACATTCACAAAAGGGGAATCACGGAAGAGTAAGTCATATTCTTTCACCACAAAATTACAGAGTTCAGGAGGTGGGGGGAGAAAGAAGGTATCTCAGCTCTCTAAACCAGGTGACTCCATGACAAAATGTACTCATTGCTAGGTGATAGACATGCCTGCTATCAGAATTTGCAGGTTTTGTAACTCTATTATTTTATTAAAATGAGACACCAAGTTAGACGTTAGATTCAGCAGCTCTATTTCAATTCTCAGTTTTAATCTCAGAGCCTTTAACTAATCGGTTTACTCTTTTTAAATGTAATTCAGGATTTTTATTTCCCTCTTTCCACTATCCTTTCCAAGCTCCCCAATCAATGTATTCAGAGAAATCACTCTCCCTTAATAACCTCCATTTTTTAAACTCACGTTTATTGTTTTTTTTTTATGGAAGATGATGGATACATTTAAGAAATTTCTTTTGCTCTGCCCTTATTTCCCCTTTAGGGGAGACAGCTGTATCTTCCCATTTGCCTTCCTGTGTAGCCACCCATATTTACATCTTAGAAAGCAACCTCAAGCATTATAACCTTTCTCACTTCAAATAATATCCATTTTGGGATGTCTGAGGCAGTTGGCAAACCAGTGTCACTCTGATTTCAATAAAAACTTATCTTCTAGGTAAAGATGACTGCTATACTGAATTATTTAGCTTGAAACAAAACCATTTAAAAGAGAAGATGACAGTTTTCACAAAACTGAGTCTGTCAAAGGCAAGGAGAAAAACAGGAAATTACTCTGACCAGTAGACCGGATAAATCTGCATCACACAATGCAAGAAGATGCATTTCACAGAACTCCCACCTCATCCGGTGCAGTGCTCAAAATGCTTGGTAAGAAGGAGCCAGGGTATTGGAGGGATGACTTCCAACTGGGGCATGTGAATGCAATCATAGATAAAAACATCTCCATGAATTCTTTGTTTTGCTTTGCCTGCATGCAAGATATTTCCTTCACCCATTGTCATCTTTATCTCAACCCAGGATTCTCATTTTAACCCTTCAGGTTCTCTTCCCCTTCTGATGTGGGGGGAGAGGGAGCAGCTGTATGGTGCTTAGCTGCCAGCTGTGGTTAAACCTCTGCATTACACCATGCTGTTAATTGGATTGCAAATAAACCTGACCACATTTCTGCCTCCGAAAAAACACACCCACCCCCAGCACTTCTATTATTAAAAGGAAGAAGGAAAATTTACCAAACCAACACTGCATTAGCTATCTGCCTTAGGCTTATCCTTATATTTGACTTAATAATTTGACAGTACTTATCACAGCACCAACTCCTGTACTGCACAATAAACCTATCACTGTAAGTTCCTGTTATCATTCAGTAGGAAAGAACTAGTGCATTTAGGCCCATAATTTTGTGGATTTTTGTTGGCTGTTTGCTGTGACCAGTAAAACTTTTTACATGTCTTACTGGAGCAGTCTGGAAGAATTATACTAGAGCTGTATTGTCTCCCTGTACATGTCTCCATCTAGTGCTTGATCCCAGTTCATAACTTGTCTCCTAAAGGGCTCAGCTTGAAGTGATTCAGATGTGTAATTTGATACTGCAGAACTCTGTTTTTAACTCTTCCTGACCCACTGCTTTCCAGGGAACAGGGGTGAGAGCACAGGAAAGGGAGGCCCTTTGCCACAACACTGCTCACAGTGGCCCCAGTCTCCTCCACAAGCAGAAACTGTCTGCAGATCCACATCCATGCTCCTCAACACCGTCCATCACTCATGTTTCAGGTTTGCAACAGGAGGCCCTGCTAGAACGTAGCTGCAAGCTGGGGAGAAGGCATCACTGGACCCTGCGTTCACTGGGGACACTTTCCCATGGGTCCCTCAACAGGGGAAATAGGTAGGCTTGGCAAGAAAGCAGTACCTGTGTGGCAATGGAGCAAGGGCAGCCTGGGACAGGGGAACAGCCTGAGGGAGATTTCTGTCAGTGCCCTCAGGTCTGAAGCAGACACTAACATGTACAACTACGCCTATAAGGATGCAGCTCTCTTGCTATTACATAATTATACACATATGTTCTAGATATAGTTTTGTAGCATTATATAGATTGAATATACATATTTATTATACATCTAAACACACGGGATAAAAAGGACTTCCCAAGAGATAAGATTAAAAAAAAATAGTATTTGAGAATAGTTTTTAAATTAAACCTAAACCATTCTGTAACACTACCCTGGAGCCAAACTAATTTGAGCTTTTCCAAGCCCTTAATTTGTCACGCTCATAGCTCAATAAATAGTTACTGGATTAATTCCTTCCATTTAGCCTGCTTGTTCATCTGTTCTCCTACTTTGCTCATTTCTAGTTCTTCCTGAAATTATGAATAAACACCATTATCATTGACCACCAAATGACGTTTCTGTTTCTCTCCTTGTGTCTAACTACACTCCCATAAGTTATCAATATTCTGAGAATTGCTAAATAATTGTCTCTCAGGAGGCATTCAGAGCCTTTTATGGCCAACTCCACAGCTTGCATTTATTCTAACTCTTGCTCAGAACCTTGCACACGTTTCCTAATATATGGCAATGGTTTGAAAGATTTCCTTATTGCTGTTCTTACAAGTTACATTAGTGGCACTTCTGCTCAACCAGTAAATGCTGTGTATCAGAATCCATAAAATCTAACCTAATACTTCGCTTGGTGTGATCACAGCTGCAGATAAACAACCTAAATTTAATGTAATAGGTAAGACATTGAAAACATCACTCTACAATGCTTAAAAAGAATCAGAATTGGTTAAAAATTAATCTTTGCAAAGAATGCTCCAGCCAGATTCACTGTGGCCACCTGCTGTGAGTGCCATAGCAACAAACACCCACTAATGGCAGGAGCATGTGATAAACCATGTTCCTCTCCTGGGCCAGCATTAACAGCTTTGAGGTCTGTCCTTTGAGCTTCAGTTACAACTATTCGAAGAAAAATGTGTGAATGGGGAAAGCGGTGGGGGTGGAGGGCTGTGAGTGGAAAGAGGTAGAGGTACTTCAGCTCACTGTTCTGGTAACAACCTTGTGCAACGCAATTAACGGCACCTTTTGTGCTGAAACACTGCTTTGGCCTAATGGCTTGGGTCTGTCTCTCCCTTCACTACAGCTGCAACAGCCCCCTCTGCATCACCAACAGCTCTCTCTGTTCGGAGGGTTCTGTACGAGAATCATCCATGCAGAGAATGTTTTACAGCATCGCCTGTCTTCCACTTTAACACCTTAAATGGGACTGCACAAGCCTCTACACAATCTCAAGTGGAACAACTGGAGAACAGGAATGGGATTGCGTTTTTCAGTGACTGGTGGCTCTCAGGATGCCTCTGCTGTGCTGAGGTGCCCAGCTGCAGGAGAAAAAAAGGTGTGTGGACAATCAGGTCCTTTCCTCCATGGAGTTATCAACCTTGAGGACACTGGGACTTGTCAAACACCCATTCCTGCTGAAGCATCCCAGGGCTCTAGCAGTACCACATCTTCATGGCTACAGCCACCTCACCTTATTATACTCACAAACTGATCCAGCAGTACTTTTAAAACCCATCTGAGTCTGTAGACCCCCACTGCAGTTACTAGAAAGCTGCTGGAGAGCCTCTTAAGTTACTTTTCAGTCAAACATTTATCCTTTACCAGAACACACATTTGTTCTGAATTTAAATAGCTTTTTCTCTTCCCAGCAGAGCAAAAGAAAAGCTGAAAAAGCAGTCACTTTCTACAAGTGCATCAGAGGTCTAATAGTTGCACCTTTTTTTCCTTCCTTTTCATGGCAAGCCACACATTTACCTTACTAGACCTTTTCTTTATCAGTTCAGATTGGAATTCATCTTAAACAATTCTGGATAACCAGAATTGCAGTCAGCTTTTCTGAGGGGTGCCACTACATTACTTTGCCCAACAACATTAACATTTCCTTTCCTCCCTTGAGAAGAAAACCCACATATTTTAATGCATCCTGAGGGACCACATTTATCTTTCTTATGTCTCTGTCTCATTAGTGCCTGATTCTGTGAAAGAGTACACAAAGTCCTTTCCTCCCTCAGCCATTTCCGGCCGATGAGCTTCACACTTAGTGCAGAAATCCCTATTGTTACTTTCAAAGGGCATGGATTTGCATTTTAGATAATTGAATTACAATTTTATTGCCATTATTAGAGTTCTCAAGTTCATCTAGTTCTTCCTTTGTGGTATTGTCATCCACCTTTGTACTGGACATTCACATAAGCAATACTCATCTCCCCTACTGCTCAGGGAAAGGCCCTGAATAGCTAAATCTTTCAGCCTGATAAATCCTTCATTCATTTACAAAAAAAGAGAAAGAATTGTAACAGTTGAGAGGCACAATTAGAGCCTTAGGACTTTTATAGCCATCCTGGTATGCAAACACAAACATCACAAATGCTAAGATTATATACAAAATTCACAACGTGAAGGGGAATGTGAAACTTGCTTTTACATTCAAGCACTATCAAACCATTGTGGATACAGCTTTACATTTATGCCCTCTTTACTCTGATATGATCTTGTTATAACAAATACTTTAGGAATAGATCCTTATAAACGTACACTGCTTGAGTATTTTATTCCAATGTTAATGCCATTGTTCCAGAACGTAAATAGCAGAGGAAAAAAAAAAAGCATCCTAATTAGAAAACAACTGTTCTGTCAGGCCAGTGTACAAAGCAGGAGCAAATTAGGCTCTCCATTAGAAAACAGCACAAGTCAGAAAGCACTAAAGCTTGCAAACTCAACTCTGTATGAACTAAAACACCGTGTAGGAACTCTGTAATTAGGGTTTCTTTCTTGAATATCTGAAAACAGGACTTCTGGTGGCTTTTTGTTAGAATCAAGGGGTCAGCTGGTATGAAAGTTTAGACAGATTTAGTTTTTGTGCTTTCCAGACATTATAAGTTAGCATTGTACAGGTGTTCTGCTTTGGTTTTGGGTTTTTTAAACACCAGAAAAGCCTTTTTGGCTTGCAACTTTGTGGGTTTGCTATGTCATCTTTTCAGAGTTTCCTAGGGAGACGTACCTCAAAAATAATTTTTACGCCAAGAAATTTTTCTTGAACAATGGAACTGGATATTGGAATATCTTTCTCTGTTAACTATACCCTCCTACATATTCTTAAAAATGCATGTATGAAGTCAATTACAATAAACCTGTCTCCAAGATTCAGTTTTTAAAAGCATCAGAAGTAGCCTTCCCCAAGGGAAGAGACTTGAGGTGTGCAAGTGGACGGCAAACTTAAACCACAGTGACACAGCATTAGGAAAGGCTCCCTATATTCAGGGCACCAGCAGAAGAAGAGGGAAGGAAGTAAATGCTCCACTAATGACACAATTTTCTTATTAAAAGTGCTTGATTTAATGGGGCAGAAATGTTAGTATGATCCAATGTTAATGCTTAAATAAGAACTGCTTCTGAAACCAAATTTAAGAATTAATGACCTCAGGGCCTAAATTTAAATGAAGGAAAAGGAACGTGCCTTTATTGCACCATTGTGGAGACAGCATAGGAATTCAAGTGGAAAAGAAAGTGAAAGGTGAGAATTGTGGTGTTAGAAAATTACGGTTGATAATGTGGTAGGAAGAATGGTTAAGCTGACATTGATGGAGGGAGATGTCAAGGATCTTCCAGCACAGGCCCAAGTCTTGTATGTGATACAGCCACTGGAGACAAGGCAGAGGACTCCCATCTATTTTATGGAATTAAACGAATATGGAATATATTAAACCAGAAAACAGTACACTTCATTTTTGTCTTCTGAAATAATAACTTCTAACTCCCAAACTAAATTGGCGCCCTGTCTCAGGGCTGAGCCCTGGTGGTAACCTCCCAACACCTGTTTTGGGTAGTGCCACTACCTGAATCATCCAGTTGCAGTCTGCAACTCTCTTTTAATCCATGTGTCCCTCCTTCAAGTACAGAAGCAGCCTGGGTCTTTATTCAGCCATTCTGGGACAACACTGCTTGCTACCAGTGCTCAAATGCATCTTCCCCAGGGTACAAAGAATGGGTCAAAATTTGTCGTCCCTACCGCAAAGCCCAGAGCCACTGAGGCAGAGTCAAAAAGCACCAAACACTCAAAGCTGCTGCACAATGCATGCCATTTTGCCATTTTCAGGCTGCAGGTTCTCCTGTAGATACACTCTTGGCCAACTTCAAATCTATTTTTAAGAAAAGAGCACGTGCATTGTGCAGTCCCACACTAACAGCATAACCAGTAGAACTAACATCGCTTCGAGTTTTGTAATATATTAAATAAATCCAGCTACTTTCTCTTCAGAGAGGAGAGCTTAGACTTGTAGGTCTATTTAACACCTGGTTAAACACTACTTAACCTCACTGCACTAGCCAACTACTTTTCATAGAAGCCAAATTTTGGCTAATAATGTCCCAATTAAACAGCAGTCATTGTCATTCACTATCATTAGGCTAAATTGGTTTCCTGGGAGATGTCCCAATAAAACAGCCATCCTGGTTAAATGCTTACCAGTTAAGTAAGATATGCAACACAGAAAAAGGTTTGTGAAAGAAGAAATTCAACTGCTTTTTACCCCATTCCATGTAGATAATTTGCCAACAATTTTAAGACCAGATGCACTGAAGCACAGAAACTTTGACTATTAGTTTACAAATATAAGGAGGGGTATGCATGTGTGTGCTCTTGCAGGCAGTAAATAGCATCTGTGTAAATCCCATTTCCTTGCAGAGCCAGGACAATGTGTAACACAAACTTACATAGTATATGCCCCATGAGAGGAGAAGCAACAAAATGCTGTTGGAACAAAAAATCAGAAGTATCTCTGAAGTGTTCTGTGGGAGTAGGTTCAGAAGGCTAATTTAGAATGATCAGTGTTTAACTTTAACAACTGAGAAAAACGATTTCAAGATCATTTCACAGAAGCCTGGGTCTTCCTTTCCAGATCTGGCATTTGGAAGCATCTACCCAGAGCTGCAATAAGCTGGGCACCCAAGGGAAGACACAATTCATTTAAATTTAGCCATTTAGAGCAAGATGTCTAACCTAACCCAGTTGTTGAGAATTTCTCTAATGTCAAAGCAAGGCACTTCTGGTTGCAAAATCATCATCTCTGATAGGAAGAATGAATAAATTTCTTCAGATACCGATTTATCTCTAATCCCCATAGAGTGTGCTCATCCAGGTTAGGTAAGGCCTTTTCTACTATTAAGCTCCACAGAAGCTGCCCTGAAGGTCTGGCAGAACTGAGTATGTGCCTTTCACTCTGTAGTCTTTTTATAGGATAGAGAAGAAACAAGCATCCCTGCGACTGGCAAATCCAATCATTCACCTGTACAGGGCATGCAGCAAGCAGCACAGGCTAAAAAGGATGAGCTATATATCAATCTCACAATGTCTTGGACAGAGGAACAGGCCTGAGAGAAAAGCAGCTTTTAGATGATCATGTCAAATAGATGTGATGCTGTGGACACACTGTCTTGAAAAGGTACTAAAACACAGCTTTAATACCAGAAAAAAGAGACAACTTGTGTCAGGATGCTGTCTCTCTAACCCCATTTCTAAGCTAGCACACCCTGATTGTTGGAAGACAACCTTTGTAGGCTTTGTAAGACAACGGGACCACACTGTTGCCTACTTCTCACAGGATGCGACTGTAGCCTGCACCATGGCTTGCACTTCATGTCAGAAACAAAACTGAGCCAGGATTAAAGCAAAGTGAAGTAGTAAGTACCTCAAATCACACCTTCCTTGCACACAGTTCTTGAAGTAGCCAATTTAATTGGAGCAGAGACTAACACACACCTAACTCCTCACTGCTATAAAAATCCAGCTGAGCATAGGGCTCCATGGCCTGCAATCACAGATGCATGAAGCGATTCAGACTTCTCAGCAACCCTTTTGTGGTCATGTTGCCTTAAAAACCCCAAGACATTTCACCACTGCACAGTTAAGTAATCTTTATAAAGGTTTCCCCAACAACCATGAATAAAGAGATGGAATTTATGTATTTTAAAGGAAAGCTAAAATTTTAGTCCTATTTAATGTTTTTAGAGTTTGTGGCCTGAATGGTCTAAGCATTGAACTGGTCTCAAGACAGCTTCTGTACTTAGGCCAGCAAAAGCCTGTTTTTCTAATGAATCCTCCAATCCTTTTCTTTCTTTCTTTAGTGATGGAAATCAACAATGAGTTGCACTATTTGCAAATGCTGACTTCATGGAAATTAGGAAACAAGCAAACATAACAAGTTTTCTAAAAGTGACATTCTGAAACGAAGAATTGGGTAAAGCCGTGAGCTTTGCTTGAAAACTTCTGCCAAAGAGGAAAAGAAAAAAAAAAATAAAAGTTGTTGCTGAGGTTAAAGTATGGCTGGTTTTCCCTCAAGATAATGTAGTATCTGGGACAGTAGGGACACAAGAAGAGCTCAAGATGCTGAATTTAAAAGTCTGATGCTGGCATATAGTGCAAATCTATACTGCTGCTTTACTTCATGTTTGTGCTTACAGATATTAAGACCAAAAAATAACATGCTCAAGCAAATAGTCTCAGCTGAACATCTCCAAATTAAACCACCAGCAGAGACTTTAACAAAAACAATTAACATCATCTATTGTGCAGGAATGTGACCTCCAGCTGCAGGTACATGAAAATCCTGAATCACCATAGTGCCTACAGTCTTACAGTCAATTTAAGACCATGAAGATTTCTTTTTCCTGCTGCCTGTCCCCTCCCCAAGGGAAAGATCTCAGCATTTCCTGAGGTCTGCACTGCAGCCTCTCCCTTTGGCATCTCTGTCTGGGGCTGATCAGCCCATATATCTTTTGAAGAGTGGATTACTTACCCATCATTGTCCCCCCTGTTCATAGCTAATTAGCATGAATTAAAATCCTGTATTTCATTGTTCTCACTGCCATCTGCCCCCCAGAAGTACATTAGGGCCCATCTCCCTTGCTTTATTTTCCCCTCTTTTGGCTCCCTGCACTTTGGTGTATTGTTCTCACCCTGCCTGCCTCACTGCCTCTGGTCAACAAAACATGTTCTAGACCTTGTCTTCACTCTGCTCCACACCTGGACATGACCTTATCTATTTATGTGGCAGTGCAAGGAACATGCCACATCCTGTCTGAGCTTTTGCTAAGAATAACTAACATGTGAGGTTTCTTACCCTCAGGTAAGAAACCCCACACCTTTCCTGGCAGTGAACCAGTTGTGTAACCAAGATCTTATTGCTTGACATTGGGAAAATTTGTTTTAAATATTTTATCCACTAAATATTTTATCAAGTAAAAAGTGAATGGTAGCTCAAACACCAGCACTGAAAAATCAATTCACATGCCCAAGTGCGTACAATAAAACACACTAAATTCTTTTCACCTCTTAAGCACAGATAAAACAGAAAAGGCTGAAACCCACTTAGAATTTACCTATTTTTACCTTCAAGTTCTTTTGAAGGAACCTAGCCCTCCAGTTATTAGACATTCCTGATTGCACCAAAGTTTTGATAGCAAAAACCTAATTATTCTGGAGACAACCACATTCAATTCTAATCTATATTTATACAAAAAAACATGTTAATATTCCAATGCTTGAAGATTAACAATTCAAAATCCCAGACAGTTTAGTTAATAATTTTTCTGAAACACACCTACAAGAGAGGAAGTCATAGGTCACACAGGTATGAACATTTTGAAAAATTAAATACAGCCATTACCTAGAGAAAGCAATCTCTTTGATGAAATTTTATACCAATCCAATCTTCAATTACTAACTACTCTTCCCTCAAAGGCTTGGAGTACTAAATCCTGCTACCCCTGGGATTTCTACTGGTAAACAATTACTTTTAAGCATGAGTGATAGAAGCTTATAGCATTTCTACCCCAAATTTATGAGTCTGTCTGAGCACTGATGCTGCTGCCTGTACTCACAGCAATGAGTGGATGGGCCGGGAACCTGCACCTGCAGCGCATAACTGATATGGCACTGAGCACAAGTGCCACATCAAACAAAGTGCAAGATCTGGCCCAGTTTTTAAACAGATGATTAAATCACAGTTTTAATTTGCTCTTTCCACCTTCCTGAAAACTTCTGTTGTATTTAGCTATTGTTGCAAAAACATATCACTTGTGTTGCACATTTAGGGAAAGGAGGCAAGTTAAAGAAAATGAAAAAAAGTCTGATGTTGTAGGATGCTCTTTGCTTAGATTTCTTAAGAGAAAACAGAATTTTCATGCTGCTGCATCCCAGTAGCACTTGACAGCAACTTCCCCATGTCTAATCTTCCTATCTGTTCCCATCATCTTTATTGGTTATGCCAATGACATTGCATCACAAAGACGTGTCTACTGAACAGCAATGGTATTGATCTGCAGAGCTTTATTTCAATAGTACCATACGTTAGAGGCGTATTAATGAGAACTGCAATCTCCCTATTTTTTACATACTGTTGGTATTTGTCTAATAAATTCTGCATCTTGAACATCTATCAATACCAGAGAAGCATTGCAAGCTGCTCATGCAAATTGTGTGAACTTCTGTCCTATTTCACCAGCAATAACTGCATAATAGATAAATGTCTGAATTTTTAAGCTCATTGGAATATTTTTAATGTGAACTGACCTTCGCAATCAATTGCAGTGCATTCTGGTGCTTGCTTTAAAAATAACTAACAGGATTAATGGGTTTTTGTAGCTTTTATGACAACTTGGGTATTCCTGGTTGAATAGATCTTCTTTTCATGCCAACAACACAATTATAGCAAGTTATGGTAATTCACAGGAAATAATCAAGGCATCAAATTTGGAATTAATTTTTTCTAAATAAGGATATGGATGAGTTTTATATGGATAGTAGGGACTAGATAGAAGTTGGGGGGGAAAGAGTGTCATTTAAGACAAGTCAATTTGCAAGTATCAAACTCCAGATGTTCAGGGCAATAGCAATTGTTGCATGTAGAAAATAAAGTCTATTTACTGTCTGGCTTAAGGGGTTGGATGTCCCACATCACTGGGGATGAACACTGGGTTTTATCAAGAGTGTCCGATGTCCATCACCCATTTTGCTTTCATTGCACTTTAATTATCAAATATTATGCTCGAACATGACCGAGCTGAGCACTTTAAATCTGTTTGCTGCTTAGCATTTACACACATCTTTAGCAAAAAGAATAAGGGTCACATTTCCATTTAGCACTGATAATCTCATTTCACTCTTTCAGCAGCTTTTCCTTTCCTTGTCCTCGGAGAACAGAGTGAACAAATTCTGATTCTACATTCCACATGAAGTTAATATAGGCAGAATATGCAACACTTCTGTGACATTTTACTACCTTTTTTCCTTAGGCAAAGTTCATCCCTGTGCAAAGGGTCAACCTAAAGACTGCTCAGCTGCTACTAATATGAAACTTGAGCGTTCAGTCTCTGCACAATAAGAATTTCAGCCAAAGTATATATTATACAGACATAATTTAAATTATGCTGCCTCTTACAGGCTCAAATACACCATTACTTTACCTATAGCTTCACAGAAGACAAAATGTGAGCACAAATGTCAGTCCCAGAACTAGTGCTACACGCCAGAGCACAATATTCATGTACTCTGCTCTAAATACTGCTCCTGCCAATGAAGGCAGAGCCTATGCTTGCAGCTGGTAAATGCAAGTAAAATCGCTGTTAGAAGAGTTCTCAGTTCAGACAGGAAGTTTTTTCTCAAAATTTTAGAATCAGTTCTCAATCCCCTATGCTTTTCTGAAAATTATCATGTGCTACATTTCAACTTCCCTCTGTCAGCATAAACCTGCTGGAAAAGCATCAACCGGCCTAGCTCTGGCTGCTTGAATAGAAGTATCATCATGTGCACATACCCACTGTGGGTTAAATGATTAGCAGCAGGTGATCCCGCGTTAACATGGAATTGTAACCTGTCTTTCCACTGTTAACAATTTTAATGTCGTAGAGAACTCCAACATGAAAGCACAACAGCAACTTTATATCATAATGGCTATTCAAAACACTTCTGACCTCTGAGGGTGTATCAGGTTTATGACATGAGGTATATCTTATACAAGTTGTAGGTAACAGATCAGTGCACTGAGGTTCTCAGTCCCCTTCCCTTTGTTGATAAACAGAAGAATTTGCAAGATTTAAAATCAGGAACTCAAAATCTACTTCCTTCATCATAAGTGACTTAAGTTTCTAGAACCAAGATTTATAGGCATGATCCCTCTACCTGACAACACACCTGGGATTATTGCACTCACTCCCTGTTTGGAAAGGGATTCTACACTTTAATATCATGTTCAATATATCCTCTCTTAGCAAAATCAGAGAGAGAACCAGAGACAGAAGCAGGTTGGCAAGTAGGGGCGTAAATTCTTATAGAGGGGCTAAAATTGCTAGCAGGGATGCTTGTCTAACTGCACAGGTGCTAGACAGCTAAAAAGCTAACAGGGAGGATCAGCAATAAAGGATATGGCAGAAATCACACAGGGCTGTATGTTCCCCATAACACTTCACTTTAACTCCAGATATCTGCAAAACGAATACACCTCTTGTGAACTGTGTCACGTGGCTTCTCAAAATCCTAGTGAGAGAGAAACATGTTTTATTCATGCCCAGTTTTCTGTGTTCACTCCAAATAGAACGTGATGGTGAATTTGACAACTGCAAACAATTTTATCAAAACTGAGGATTTTCTTCCTTTGTTTTTATTACAAGATTAAAAACAGTATTAAGAAAAAAATAAAGTTCCTAGCTTAATAAGAGTTTAATAGGTCCTTGGCCAAAGAGAGGGATAGGGGAAAGAATCAAATAGGGAAACTGTGCAAAATATTGGTACTTATATTCCAACTCCATCATGTAAAACCCAGCAGGTTCCTGTATACATGAGCACAGGATGCTTACCAAAATGGAAGCAGCACTGGAAGTACCGTGTGAAGATTTAAATAACACCTAAACAGACCACAAAAAACTACTTTGTCTTTTTCACCTCTGCAACTCACAGTTCCCTTTACAATGAGAATGGATGGTAACAAATGGGTACCCTGCTTCTCTAGGCAGCAAGGCTTCTGCAGCAACCTAACTCTTCATCAATCCATTTGTAGGCAGGAACGCCAACTTTTCCCATTTTGCAACTTAGCTGCCAAAAAATTAACTAATTCTCTCTTTTGATGTCTTCCAGAACTGAAGTTCTTGCATAACAATAATCAGTTGCACTAAATACTAGCCAACACAAAAACAAATAGCTAGAAAAAAATTTGCTGTAGTCACAATTAAAAAAGTAGAAGAAATTTACACTTAAAGATTTTATTGTATATTTACTTTATTTCCTTTCTTCCTATGGCATAGCTCTTCAAAATGAAAGAAATAAGATGAGGCATCTGGGCAATAATTCAATAGTACAAAAACGTTTATTACACCTTCTATAAAACCAGAAGACTTTGTTACCTCTTCAATAACATCAGTTATGCTAACAGAATAACAGTAACTGCAGAGGTTAATTAGAAGCGTGCCTTCAAACACTGTATACACCATTTGCACAATTTACTTTCCTGTTGTGTTATCTGTGCAGAACTTCCCTGAAACATCTCCTTGACCAGAGAAAATTTTCTCCAGATATAAAACAGATATGCACATGCCTGGGACTCCACAACCTAGTTTGTGTGTCCTGGTAACCTTGTGGTAGCCCTGTTCTCAGAGATACTTCTGGAAGCTGGGTTTAGCTCTAGAACATTCTGAAAAAGTTGCGAACTTCAGAGAAGCCATTCTGTCCTACTGTTGAACACATGAACTAGTGAGGAGAGATGAAAAGGTGGACTCTTTACACTTTGTATCCCTTAAGAGTTTTCAAGGCATCTGTGTACTAATTTAAATTGCGGAGTCAAGAGGAGGCAAGGAAGGCATTATGAAGGAAACAAAAGGACTCCATGGTTTTTTTTGTCCATAATTTTACTAAAACTGTGAAAATGCTACTGGAAAGCTCTAAGTGGTAAACCCTCCACAGGCATTCCTGTAAAACTGACACATAATGTTATGGGCATGTGTTGTTGGAATACAAGACTACCCAGTATAAAAACACTGCATGATACTGTCTGGCTTTCATTAGTCCCTTATCATCAATAAAGATTTTTTTTTTTTTCAAGAGAGCAACATGGCTAGTACTAGGTTTATTCTTCTGATACGACAAGGTGAACTATCTGAAGGACTAGTTATATCTGAAGGGTTGAATCAAGATGAATTGTATACTTAATATTTCTATATTTGAAGTATTAAATTGTTGTTTAAGAAATTAATCACTGTCTAAACGCTACCATGGTCCCCTTCACTGGCATGTTATCGTGCCTTACATGTACAATAAAGCAAATGAGCTTAGCAGCCAGAAAACCATTCTAGCACAGAATCTATAAACACTCAACTGCCAAACAGTGCAAAATAGGAGGGATGACCATTTCTCATGAGAGATCTTAAAACACAAAAAGAACTGTAAGTTCAAGTGGATAAAATTCAACATAAGGATGTTGCTGCTTGTTCATGATGAGCCAGGTATTACTTTCACAAGGGTTTTATTGCTGGAAATCAGCAGGTATCCTCAGCTGGCAGTGGGCAAAGGGAGGGCATAAGAGAAGAGACCGTGTGGGGCCAAGACAAAAGTGCCATGGGAGAGGCCAGGAGCAACCAGGATGCCCAGGAGAGTCAGGCTTGGGACAAGGAGAGTCTCTGTGCTGCTGCAGTTGCTGACCCACACACTCCTGGCCCCTTGCCAGGGGCAGGAACCAGGGCTTTCACAGAGGCAGGAGAAGCAGAGCCACCCCTCTGCTGGACAGCAAATTCCCAATTTAAAATACAGACTATGTATTTTAGAGTGGAGCTTTGAGCTGACACCCCATTAACACGCTCAGCCTGCTGTTAGTTCAAAGTGGTAACCCCTAAGATCAAACTTATGTAAAACACAGTGATTAAAGTCTAGATCTTAAATCACTGAAAACAGTTTACCTATAAAAGAGATCAATATCTTCTGTATTTTGATTTTGTCTTCACATTACTTGGAAAAAAAAAAAGTAGTTTATATCTTATCCAAGCACCTTGGTGAATTTTACAATTTGTCTTTTTTTTTAAATAGCACCTTTTATTACTGTCACAGGTCAAAAGGTGAAGTCTCCTGCTGCAACTCATTCGATGAGATAAATTGGTACCTATGCTGATGTGAAAACTGGGAAATATGCTGCTAAAAGGGACTGGAGTGGCACACAGCTCTACCCGAATGTGGGGAAAAAAACTGACAGCTTCAGATTTCACACCAGCCCATGTAAACCCACAAATTTTCTGTGTGAGCATACAGATATAGATATATATATGTAAACAGGATTGCAAAATGGCAGATGTAAGGAAAGATGCAGCACTCAATGATAACACAACCATTATTTTGAGCTTCTAATCACAAAGTTTTAATTAGACCGAATTGCTGCATATTAAGCACATGGATAGAGGCACCAGCTGTACCACTCAGTACTCCAGGGCTATTCACTTGCCATGTGAACTTTGTATGGATGCACTGATAATTTTATGATCCATTTTGATTCTTAGACAATGAAACATTACCAGATTCCCATATGGTAAATCCTAAAAATAACTCTACACCACTAAGACTCTGACAGAGCTACATTACAGTGTTAGAATAGTTTAGTATCCCCAGATGACAAAAGTCAATTAATACATGAATAAGGACTACTGCCTCTTGAGTGAAGCTTTTATTAAAAAAAAAAATCACTCTTCCTTTCTATGCAGTTTGATTAAGAAAGAAATGGTTTTCTAATCAACTTTAACAACTGAGACACAAATGTGCCTAGATGGACCAGCTGCCTATTAAATACATCTGCATCTTTAATCCAGAAAAAAAATAGATAATCCATCATGACAGCAGGAACGGACGCTATATTTCTTTTAGAGGAGGAAAGGAAGAAGTTCAAAGTAAAAAAACTTAGTTGTGTAAACATACAGAAACGGACACCAAGAAGGTTTTGTTCCAAACCAAGCAAAAATATCTCTAATCTCATTCTTGAATGTGCTTATGTTATTAAATCAAGGAACAGAATTGCATAAACCTGAAGTATTGCCTAGAAAGGTCTGACATTAGTCTATCCCTTTGGGAGTGCTCAAATAAGCCTGTTGTGGCTTTTTTTCCCCCCAAAAATGTGCCCAGTAATGGGCACATCCAAGCATATTAGGTATTGAGGTTTCAATAATCGTGTTATCTTTTCCCAAAGTATATGATGGAATTTGCTGTCTGAAATTCAATTAATAAAACCTACCCTTTAATTAACCTATTAAGTTGTTAAATGCTTGAAGAATTGCTTTAGCACCTTACAACAGCTACAGCTATGTAATAGATAATAAGTACCATTGGCATGACATCATGATTAATTGAAGAAACAGTGGGAAAAGTATGATCAGTGCAGCACTGGCTCAAAGTCTGTCACGGAATAGGAATTAGTAAATGAACAAACGCAACACTGCAGGTAAGAATTTTTTCCCAAATAAGAATCTATTTCTACAGGGGATCACAGCACGGACATTTGGCAATTATTTGCAAAAAAACATCTATTTCAAGGGAGGTATAGGAACAGGATTTGGTAGCTCCCAAGAAGAAATCAGTGTATGACTATGGCTTCAGCTACTGCACTGCTGAGCCAGAGGCAACCACCCATCTGGACAGGTGCTGCCAGACACTCCCTGGCTGGGAAAAAGGAGCACCACTCATAACCAGAGCCTGAGCATCAACAAAACCACACCTGGCATGGGGTTAAATTCCTAGAGGAAAAATAGGGAGCTCTTAAACTTTAGTGAGGTGCCAGATTAACAGAAACAGGAACACCTGCCATCATGAGTGATTGAGGGAGCAGAGAAAGGTCATGCACAAGTTCAGAGGGACTGTAACTTCCCTTCTGGAGAAATACCACATTTCACCCTTCTGAGTAATCCCAAATTACCTTAAATCTTGACAGCAGCTCTAAGCTTTTTATTCCACAAATCAGAAATCCTACGCACCACCTTCCAGAGCGCATGGGAGAACTTACTATGGCTGGTTAATTTTCTTAGCAGATATCCACAGAGAAAGCCTCTCAGTGAACTTATTCTCATCTGTCACAAATTCTTTCCTCTTAGCCCCTAAATTGCTTACCAAGAAGCCAGCAACTGTTTTAGAAGCCCATGGACAAAATTATCACAGTTTGAGAGGAGTTCAATGACCTTCTGGGAAACAACGCTGTTTCCCATCCATTCAATGTCCCTGCCATCTGAAATCTCTCGTTGCTGCAGTAAATCCTTTCTTTCTGAAAAATCTTCCTATATTTTTACCTATCTACACCTGAGAAGATAAAATACAGTTATAATAGCAAAATTTTGCCTTTGCAGACACTCTAAATAAGTTGAGATTTTTTGCCAGGTCCCCAGTGGAGTAAGAGATACTACAAAATGAATTTTTTGGCAGTATCTTAGGATATTTCTTTGTCTAGAAAATTGACTAAGTATGTAAGAAGAATTGTTTTTTTTAAACACATCTGAAACAGGTACATTGGAAAACGTGAAAATACAGGTATATCCCAGTTGCAGCATCTAATTAAGAACACGAATTGCAGCACAAAAATGATGATAATTAGAAATATCATCATCTGTTTCAATGCTGAAAATATTTACAAACTACAGGATGCTGCTGCCTCAGAAATTAAACCTCAAGAGAAGTGTTTCAGTATCAGCCATACTCATCTTATGAGAAAATTTGAATGTCAGATATATCTAAACTGAAAACTAGCAAAACTTCACCTTAAATTCCTTTCAGTCCATTCAGAGGAAGGTGACAGAAAAGGGCTTGGAATGAAGAGCCTATTCAGCCACATAATCTAAGTTGCATCTTGTCAACATGAAAAGCAAAAGACAAGTTATCTATGCTGCAATATCCCTGTCAGACACTTTTTTTGCAGTGCCAGAGATATTTTAAAGAGAGATTTGGCTTTTTGAACACCTTTAATAGGCTTCCTCAGAGTTTTAATTAGTAGGAGATCCAAGCAGTAGCTGACAGCTGGCAGAATCTCCTGTCGTGAGTTAAAGTCAACCTAATTAAGATTCTGGAAGGAAAACATATTCTTCCCAACACCCTTAATCAGTCAGGCTTGGTTGAAAATGCAATACGGAACCTTTTGCCTTGACAACAACATAACCTTCGAAATATGGCACTTCCAAACAACAATAATAGTGCAGTGATTTCTTCATATGGAAATTTAGTAAAACTCCTGCTAAAGCTCTGAAATGCATTCTCCACCTTCCCCTTAATAAATGTTAATATAACTTAGGATTATTTGTCATACTTAAGATTTGACATTTCATGACTGAGACATTTTGTGCTATCAAAATCACAGACAGTGACATATAAGCTGCCCCTAAGAGATGAAGCAACTTTTTTTTCCCCTGGCACTTGTAAAATTATCCAACTATTTACAGCTTGAGTGGCAATACAGCTAGAACATTCAGGTTGAGCCAGATATACATAAGCAATAGGAGACTTGTCTTCATCACAAGCCAAGGGCTGTCTTGTCAGCTCAGGTTCAAGTGCCAGCCTGAACCTCCAGGTGTCTGTGCTCTTTGTGCTCTGCTCTGTCTGGAGCAAGCTGGCTCTCAGGGCAAAGAAATACTGGCAGTCAAACTTTACCTCTGAATCAGTATAGCCTTAACTACCTCAGACTTTGGGGTTCTGCAAGCTTAATCCAAGCTTTAGTACAGCAAGCAGAAGTCTGTTTATTGTTCCCTGTTGGTTTCATTTGGGTTTTTTTAAGTGAACTGACAAAGCATTTTGGTGGCACATATCAGTATCAGATTTGCCTTTGTGTTTGCCTAAAAATCATTACTGCCTACAACCAGTTCCAAACACCTGGCCCATTCCTGGCTTGTCAGACTGCAGAGATGAAGAAGATCTGGAAAATAACCCAGCTAAAAGTAAACACCCCAGCGGAGAGCACTCTTAGAGTAAGGGTTGCCTTAAAGATCAATACGACTCCCAGCAAGTCCAAGCACTACAGTAGACAAAGATAGATTTGAATAGAAACCTCATTTAGAATTACAATATCAGGTGTCCACTGTCTTCTTTTCTCTTTCTACCGCGCATTCACTTACACCTTGGAAATAACTTAATACACTGACTTTCTACTCATTCTGCAAATGCCCTGGTTCTTCGTTGCCATATGCAATGTACAATCTGCAAACGTAATAATATCACAGCCATTTTTGTGTCATCACATATTACAGTCCTTTTAGGCAGTCGTAAATGACCGCAGAAGGTACAAGGCAGTCAGGAATCAGGCCTACAGTACTTAGAGTGATTACAATGAATATGGCAATAATCCCCCTCTTTGTAAAACAAAATCCCAGTAAATGTGTATACACGGAGGTTAAAGCCTCTTGGAGCAGCTGCTAAGATGCTGCTTTGACTACTCAATTATGCTATTAAACCAGCAGCAGCCACCCAGGTGATTTGATTCTCAGCACAGAAGCTGTGAAGTACAAAGTAGACGATGCTGATTTTAATAGCAGATCTAAGGCAGTCCGGCACAAGGTGCAACCACCATGAAAGGAGCTGTGCCAGCACACTCTTCTTTCTGTTCCCCCAGTCACACCTGAGTAATCTAAACAACAAATGTAATTGTGGCAGCTAACATCCCAGACCTATTAAGTGACTCATGAAAGGCACAGGGAGCTCTGAGAAAAAGCACTGGAAGCAATCGTTCTGCATGCTGCCATTTTGTACTGTGATAGTAAAATCAGTGAAAAAGCTACCCTTGAAGTCCAAGGGAGCATTATTAACATTAATACTTAAAACTGGTCCAGTCTTATTTATCTTTTGGAGAGTGCTTTCAGACCTGCAGGATATACCTCTCCTAGCAAAGAGCAGGGAAGAGCTGCCTTTTTTCTCCTGATGTATTGCTCTTTAGATATTCAGATGGATAGCTACAGGGCCACAGCCAGGAAAGCTGCATTTCCATCAAGTTACCATATTCTATAGACAAGTAGTCTCCTTGTTTTTCACTTTCAGTACTCCACATTCCCTTTTTTAAGTCAGCTAATTTTACTTCTGCCTTTTTCACTTCAGCTCAATATCTAAGTTACAGTTCCAAGTCCAGTGCAGTTAACATCTTACTCTCTGTCCTCCTACCACTGTGTTTTCCTCTGCAAATCCACAGCACACAATTTATTTGCATTACCAGGACACCTTTCCTGACTGAAGCTGCTCTGACAGTGACACCGAGCACACAGCTACAACACTTCCACTTCCATCCTCACCTCTGCCAGCAGCCACCAGGCAGCAGTGACAATCCTCTTAGCATCAGCCCTCTCTCATCCCTCCTCCCTCACCTGTCCACAGGCTGCCCCAGTTTTCCCTGAGCCCTGAATATCATCTCCCAGACTGAGCTTTCCACCTGCTCATCTTTCAAGGACTTTACCTGCACCTCTACAAATGCTCTTACTAGTACACGCATCTTCTTTTAGAATTAAAAAAGCAAGACCAATACTTAAATGAAATAATGTATGTTAAATTTTTAACACACAGTTGTTGCATAAGACTTGATCAATAACTACCTTTATGCTGGTACAACATCACTGACTTAATCAAGTTATCTTGGAGGCCAAAAATCCTAGCGAACATTTCATCTCATCTCTAGAGCACACCACCTAAACCCACGTGCTTTTACAGACAAACAAATTAAGCTAGGCTAGGCTTTTTTTAGGAAAAAAAGCAAATTAGGAAGGAACAAAAAAGCCTTTCAGAAAATTTCATGCTTCAGGACATCAACTTACAACAGACCAGCAAAGCTCCAAAACCCAGCCAGGCAGATGCAGACCTGAACCCCCACCCTCCCCCTGGGAATTTACTGTCCCCCACTTGAAGAGGCCTCAGGCCAGGCTTTTATGAGGCAGTAAAGGCAGAAACTAACATAAAAAAAGACAGGTTTCAAAAACAGGTAAAGAAAACAGGGAGATACCTGGCTGCTTGAGGGTCCTTCCCACCATGTGTTGCCAAATGAGTTGTCCAGGAGCAGGGCTGCACCCAGAGGCACCTGGATGAAGCTGGGGGAAAAGAACCTCACACGGGCCAGCAGGGGCTGACAGGGGACACAGGCACCCTCCAGAGGCAGGACTCATTGAACCAGGAGAGGTCTGAAGGCAACTCAGAAATTTAGAGGAAAGTCCCAGAGATTAGGAGAGAAGCTCGTAGACCCTTAATTATAGACAGGTGAAGCCAGTTACAGTCAGTAACAGCCCCTGCCCAGGTGAGCACGGTCAGGGTCAGTGACAACCCCTGCCCAGGAGAGCACGGTCAGGGTCAGTGACAGCCCCTGCCCAGGTGAGCACAGTCAGGGTCAGTGACAGCCCCTGCCCGGGAGAGCACGGTCAGGGACAGTGACAGCCCCTGCCCGGGTGAGCACGGTCAGGGTCAGTGACAGCCCCTGCCCGGGTGAGCACGGTCAGGGACAGTAGCAGCTGCAGGGCCTTCAGCACCATCACAAAATGCAGTTTTTTCCCCAGATGGGGTTGCAATTGTCACAAACAAGCAGGCTGACTTCAACAATACCATTTCAAAACATTAACTCCTCCCTAGTGCTCTTCACCAAGGAGCTTGCTGTTATCGTACAACTTTGTTCTTATTTATGGTTGAAAGAAACGTCAGAAATTGGGTACACCTAAACTGAACCCTAATTTTCATCCCAAGTGTGTACCTAAGGCATCAGTCACATACATTGCACCCTCTACACCAAGAGGGCTGAAACAGCCTTGCTGGGGCAAGGTAAACAGGATTCCTCACCACCTTTACAGTGACAGAAAAATGAGTAGGTGGCCTTACAAATATTTATCTGTGGCTCCAAAATGAGTCTACAGCCCGCTTGAAAATACTCACAAAATTTTTCTATCTCACAAATCAAGAAACAAAGGAATTCAATAATTAAGGAGAAGATGTTAAGTTGGTGTAAAGCACTTTATCTACCTAATTTAGGTGGTGTGATAAGGGTTTCCATGACCCAGGACTTGGCACAGAGAATATCTGATTGATGCTGACAGCTTTACACACATACTTCCATGCAAAAATATTAACTAGGAGATTGGAATTGAAGTATTTAGGAGTATGAAGTGATACAAATTAAAGACAATCAGGAATCCAAAGTAAACTGTTTTCCAATTTAAACTGCTCCAGCATGGAAAATCTCCCACCCTGAATAGTCATTTTTTGAATAGTACCAAAGATTCTCTCTTCTGTAGGTTTTAGTTTGTTGAACTACTGCTCTGTACAATTTGATACTCTGCCATCAAAAGTGGACAACAACTGATGCCTTAGAGGACTTTCTGTCCTGTTAGAGCTGCTGCTCTGCTTGCATGAAGCAGCAGAAAACCTGAGGATATGGAATTAAATGTTTCCTGATCCCTGAGGCAATCGGTGTATTCCTTGGAGTATGAAATTTGATTACACTTATTATCTTAGCTCGCATAGCTCTGACTGTCCTTACTGCATATAAAATATTTCAGTCCTGTTAAAGATCCTGTACAGCACCTGATAGCTTCCTCAGGCAGGAGTGCTACAGCTAGACTGTGCTATGTGAGAGTCCACCAACTCAAATGTCAAAATATTAGATTTTATCTGTAGAAGTTTACACCATGGGGCAAGGTGGAAGCACATGATAATGGGGCAGCCTGGGGAAACTTCAACTGTCATTGTAAAATGCAGCACTTGTTCTAGAAGTAAAATATATTTATACTCCGTCCTCGGTGGCTGTCAATGCAAGCCCTTTCAGGGACACTAATTTTAACCTCAAAATTTGACAAATGATTTTATACTTGGCAGAAAGAGAGAAACAGCCAATGGAACCTAACTGAATAAGAAATCACAAAATACCTGAAATGAAGAACATGTTTTTAATTGCTTACTTCGTTCCCACCCTAACATCTGTCTGTGATGGATGATGTGACAGAATAATCCTTACTAAATTCTAAGTAAATTAGAATTAGCAGAAGTGGCAGTACATTTATCTTATTCAAGAATGGTTCTTTGTTTCTCTTTGGTGTCATCCTTTGGTTTTCTAGTTGATGGCATTATTCAGTGTGAGGGATGAGATAAAAAGGCTAGAAGATTAATATAGTAGAGGGAAGGGGTGAAGGCCAAGTGTTCTCATGACGTGCAAATTAAGTGTGTTAAAGAAGAATATTATGATCAAAATATGTCTTTCTCAACGACAGCACTTGCTAAATTGCCCATTGCAAGAAATTGTGCTTCTGAATGTAGCACAGTTTGCTTTCACATAGCTGACAAAGGCACATGCACTAATAAGGGAAACTTGCTTTCGCTTTCTTTTCTTTCCACAAAATGCCTTATCTTGTTGCTCATTAAAGAGGTGAAGGATAACAAAGTAAACCATTTAAGCAGTAGTGTATTTCAAGGTTCAGTGCAAAAGGAACCATGTCTGCCCAATACTTAAAAAAAAAAAAAAAAAAAAAGAAGAGAAATATGCTATTTGCATTTGCAAGTTGTTCCAGAAAAAAAGCTTGGTCTTTTGACTGTGGTTGTCCAACAACATATAAATGCTCTCTCCTATATATCAGAATTACCCAGCTAATTCTGATAAATACTGCCTGGGAGAAAGCACAACACGCTGAGCCACTGAACACCACAATTGCAGGAAGGTTCCATTGTTCACTGTCCAAGTAAGCCACATTCACCACATTTGAGAATACAGCACTGACTCAAATGGCGTTGTAACTGTAAGCTCATTTATTCGGCAAATGCATGGCATGCTGCAACTTTCATTTACTGTAGTACTACAAGAATGCCTCAAATATAGGAATAATTATTTAACAAAAAACATGCTGCCAAGGTTGAGAGAAATTAATTTGGAAACAAGTGGTATATTAATGAATATGTTTCCTTTGCTATTTGTATGCCTCCAACATGACCCTAATAAGCATTTTTGAGGAATAATTGACTTGGTCATTCAATCTGAACATGTACTTGAAGGTTATTAAACTCAGACACATGTCCACAGAATTAATATATTGAAAACTCAATTAAAATTGAAATACAAAATCAGTCATCTAATTCCAAATATTGTCATGCTGTCTCATGACAGTAAAAGGGAACAGCACTCACATCAGTTACTGACACTGCATTCACCTCCTTCTCAAACATTTCTTTCTCTTTTGCCTAATTCTCAATTCAGTTACCCATTTTTTTGTTACAATCCTGAACACCTGCTGTACTAGCAATCTTACTTTTGTTAAAGCTGCAAACCTCTGTGTGTGTATGTATGTGAGCACATAAAAAATAAACAAGCAGCTGATTCTAAACATGCCACTAAGAGGCACAAATGCCAGTAGCCATAGGTAGTTTTGTTAGAAGTTTTCCCCCTGTTTTGTTTATCCCAATCTTTCCTGAAAACTTGAGGACTCTGATCAAGTTTTCTTGGAAAAACTACGCAAAGTTTTTTGACCTAAAAATGGGTCTGAAGGTTAAAGAGCTGAAGATTGAAACAATACCAAAAAAGCTCTGAACACATCCATGTCTATTTTAATATAAACAAGAGATATTACTGATGCCAATTTCTTTGAAGCTTATTTATATTCACGTTTAGATGCTGACCATTTTCTGGTAAAAGAAGAATTTAATTTAAGGTTTAATTTAATCTTAAACTTTAAATTAAGACATCCAGTTTAAACCCACCCCTCATTAATAACAGCTGAATAGTCAAACTATCACAGGAAAACAGTGGCCTGTAGCATGAGCTACCAATGTCACACTTAGCAGGATAAAAACCCCAACGAAACTCACTTGCTATTTTGTGGATGCAAAATCTTTGTAAGATCATATAAAATATGATTTTTTTTACTTTCTATGAATATAAAAGATCCACAAAAATAAAATATATTTTCAGGGTGACCAAGATCTACAGCTCAAGTTTATACCCCCTGAAAGATTTATGATCTAGTTAGATAGATGAAGATTCATGGCAGCAAACTTTAGTTGTCATAGTTGAAAAAGTGATGGATTGTCAGAAATAATAAATACAGCAAAATACTTCAGGTCTTATTAATTCTCAGATTTCATCTTAAGCATCAATAATTTCCATGTCTAAAAGCATAAATGCAATTAATTAAATTGCAATTAAAGAATGTTCTCTTTCATCACACCAGATTAATTTATCTCAGACAGATTGTGTTCATATTCTTAATCCTAAAATGTAAAGAAATGAATGGGAATTTTCAAGATGGGGAGCTGTGGGCATGCAGTGCTACTTGGAGCTACTGTCCTTTCAAGTGAGTCAATAAAGACTGAGTTAACAGTTTTCCCTGTGCTATTGTGGGTTTAAAAAATATTAAAATCATTCTGCAAAACAAGGCTACTTAACAAACATATAAAATTATATGTCTCTGTTCCGGGTTAAGTAAAGGTGGCCCGTCCACCTGGTCGAATCAGAATTTAGGCCCAAAAGGGCAAGACACGGTATGAAGGATGAACCCCTCCCACCCAAAACCAATTCTCACTGTCCAGCTTACACCACAGAGGGGAGGGGCCTTTATTTATTAGGAGAAATGCACAATCGAGCTTTGCTCGTAAATATATGTACAATGTCTACAGAAGAGAAGAGCGCTCTGGATGCCAGGGCTCGGGCAAGTCTTCCTAGCCTCATTTTAGAAAGACCCAGGGCCTGTAGCAACTCGGAGTTCTTCTCATACCACTTCCCCCGCGCTCCTAAGGGGAAGCCAACGAACTCTATAACTGCCACGTTCGTAAGATCGCGAATTTGAGGGAGAAGGCCCTGATATTTCTTGGCCTTCTCCTGGGCAGCCTCCTTCAAGGACGAGTTGTGATGCTCGTATCGCACTGTAATGTCCACTACGAATGCCTTTTCTTCCTTGACAAAGATCAAATGCGGTTTATAAAGTTCATTCTGCTCATCCCTCAAGTGCGGTTCCTGGAACACTGTCCAACCCTCCTTCTTAGCTTCACAGCTAAGGGTATCACAGATGGAATTGTGGCGCTTAATCCTAGCGTCTTGAGTGATCGGACAGTTCCCGATGACATGGGCGGCAGTCTCATAAGCTGCACCGCAATGTCTGCAAGATCTAACGCAGATGTCGCGCCTACCCCTTGCTAGAAATTCGCGCGTGGGATAGACGCTCGCCCGTAATTGCAGCACAGTTATAAGTTTTCTGTGAGGAATGCCACGGTAACGCAACAACCATCCGTTACTGATGTTATCATTCTCGAAAGTCTCAACTCCGTGGCCCTGGGTGATCAGGTGTTTCCACTTATTGAACTCAATCTTCCGCCAGTTACACGGTTTCGGAAGGAGGGTTCTAGAATGAGGAGCCTCCCACTCCGACAGAGCTTCACTTCCCTCTGAAACCACTTCCACCTTGGGAATGGGCTCCCAAATTGCCGGGACGGACTCCTTCATACCTCCAGCTCTCACCCACAATTTCTCATAAACCAACTCCAGATGTTCTCCCTTCAGAAAAGCAACCAGAGCCGCATCCGAGGACTGTGCCAGCTTATGCAGTCTTCGCGCTTGTACACTAGGTACAAGCGCCGTCAATTTAATGAGTCCCAACCCTCCATCCTTAAACCTCGAATACAAGATGGCATCACATGTACTCATCGGGAGGTGAAGCCATTCCTTGACTGCCCGTTTAATTGAGGCATCAAGGGATTCAAGGAGCCCAGCTCTAACTTCGGTATGGTCGGCGAGACATATCAGTCTGGGGATGGCAAATGTCCTGAGTATATCCACCTTCTGAAGAGGTTTAAGCGGTGAATCCCCAATGCGATGGAGCCAACCTTCCAGCTTCGCGGACAAGCCTGGGTCGGCGAAGCCAGTCCAGGGGTCGATCTGGGTGCCAAGGTATCTCTCTGAGCTACCCGGGTCGATCATGTTAAGGGGGGACCCATTAATCTGCCAGGGAGGACAGTCATTGATGGTATAGGAGTCCTTCGTTGGCTTGATGTAGAAGCCATGGCATTTCTCCCCCTTAGTTCTGAGACCAGTAAGATTGCAAAAGGTCTCCAGAATCTTGATGTTACGACACATGCCTTCCCAGGAGTCACTCAGAAGCACCAAATCATCAGCGAAGGCCATAGCCGTAAGCTTGAAACCGCCATGATGGAACCCCTCGCCTTCTGCTTCGAGCTTGCACAGAAGCAGTTACAGTAACTAAATGTGTGTTACATTTTATTTTGAAGCACTCGTGTTTTCTTTTCCTGACAACATAGAAATTCTAATAAGGGAATATATAAATCAGGTACAAAGGCAAAGTAACTATAAAATGAGCTGGTTTATGCTAGTTTTAGGATTTTGCTATGAGGGTGTATCAAAAAAATTTTTAATAATATATAGGTAGCCGTTTGCATATTAAGCATAGAATTTTCAAAAGTACCCAGGTTTTCTGTGAACATATTTTGCCTCGCAATTCACTGGAATAGTTTTCCTTATAACCCTTCTGTATAGTGGCACACTGATACCCAGGGAGCCCCTGCAGAGAGAGCTCAACAAATTAGAGAGATGGGCGATCACCAGCTGTGTGAAATTTAACAAGGGCAAGTCCCCAGTTCTGCACCTGGGGTGGGGCAACCCTGGATGTGCAGACTGAGGAATGAAGAGGCTGGAGAGCAGTGCCATGGAAAAGGATTTGGGGGTCCTGGTCGATGGCAAATTGAACGTGAGTCAGCCGTGCCCTGGCAGCCAGGAGGGACATCCCTGTCCTGGGGGGCATCAGGCACAGCATCGCCAGCCGGGCAAGGGAGGGGATTGTCCCGCTCTGCTCTGGGCTGGGGCGGCCTCACCTCGAGAGCTGGGGACAGTTTTGGGCACCACGATGTAAAAAAAGACATTGAGCTGTTAGAGAGTGTTCAAAGGAGGGCAACAAGGATGGTGAAGGGCTTGAGGGGAAGCCATGAGGAGCAGCTGAGGTCACTTGGTCTGTTCAGCCTGGAGGAGACAGAGGTGAGACCTCACTGCAGTTACAATTTCCTCGAGAGGGGAAGAGGAGGGGCCGGCACTGATCTCTGCTCTGGGGTGACAGTGGCAGGACCCGAGGTTATGGTCTGAAGTTGCAACAGGAGAGGTTTAGGCTGGATATCAGGGAAAGGTTCTTCACCCAGAGGGTGGCTGGGCACTGGAACAGGCTCCCCAGGGAAGTGCTCACAGCACCAGCCTGACAGAGTTCAAGAAACATTTGGACAATGCCCTCAGGCAAATGGTACGATTCTTGGGGATGGTGCTGTGCAGGGCCATGATGATTCCTGTGGGTCTCTTCCAACCCAACAGATTCTGTGATTCTGTGATATAACTCGTCAGTAGAGAGTCACTTTGGTTTGAGTGGAAAAATCCTTATTACTTATTTTCAAGTGAAGTTACCAAAGATTGACCTGAAAAGAAATTGTCTGACCAAGCATCAGCTGCCCAGGGATACCACTGCTTTCCATTGCTGATAGAGCAGAAAGCAGAAGCTCAGTTTAGGAAAACACGTGCTGGCTCTGATTGCAGCGATGTTGAGAAACAGGTTTTGACTCAAACAAGGTCTGCAGACATATTTGGAGAAAAGCAGCTGCACTGACTTCTAAGTAAGGGGGAATTCAGAGTCCGTGCAAGTATTTTGGTGCCAATGTGAACATTCTTCAGGCTCATAGATGCAATCCCCTGGAACCTGCTTTTGCAAATTAGCAGATTGTGCATGCTTGTATGTATTGTTGAGTATTCTGTTTATTTTCAAATCCTTAGGTGCTGTTGCAATGACCATTGGACACCATATAATAACATCAATAAGTTTATATAATGAAAAAAGTGGATATGCAGACATGTTTTTCCCAACTACTTTTTAAATTGTGTTCACTGAAGAAATGTCCTGTGACGATCTCTGAGAATAGCAATCCAGCTAATACAATGCCTTTTCTGACTTGCTATAAGGACAGTATTATGAACTAATTTTTGTACCTGGCAGCAAATTGGATTTTGTTTGGGAAATTCAAGGCAATAATATTCACATTACA
Source organism: Struthidea cinerea (assembly GCA_013397865.1). NCBI lineage: Eukaryota > Metazoa > Chordata > Aves > Passeriformes > Corcoracidae > Struthidea > Struthidea cinerea. The sequence continues at coordinate 52,155 of VZTI01005622.1, read as the reverse complement.
CACATGTGCATATTTTTTCCCTGTATTTCATCTTTGTCAGAAAGGCCTCATCTATTCAGGATGAAATTTCATTCCCATTTAATAAAAAAGCAGTGATTCAAAGTTTACACTTGAAAGTATCAAAAATAGACACTGAAGTGGTCATTCAGCTGTGTAACTTTTAATCAAGGAACCAGTATCAGTTCAATACAGTCAAACCCAGTAAAATTGCTTTTCCTTCTATCAACTCTGAATTTGGATATTGACTTCAAAAGGACTTTTATTAAAAGTTGAGGTACCACTGGCACATGAGGCTGGAGGTAAAGATTAGAAATATCACTGGAGAAGAAAAATAGGCTGAAACAGTTGAGGCTTGGAGTGAATGAGATCCAGGTTACATCCCTGTTGGGGACACTACATTCTTTCAGGCACCGGAAAAATCACTTAAGATTTCATGTTTTGGTCCTCAGGGATGAAAACAAATGAATCTTTTCTTTCTATCTGTATAGATGGTCATCCCTTAGCTTTAAGAACAGCTTCTTATGAATCTATGTGCATGTGTACATATGCATGTGTATACATAATACATATTTAAATGATCATCTACACACATATATGTAATCTCCCCTTGAAAAGCAAACCCTGGTGTGGATTCCAAGTACTAATGTTATATAAATCAGAATTTAACTATCTCAGTGCAGAAGCAAAGGAGTATGGAAACAGAATTTCCCAGTGTTTCCAGGAAAATATGCATGTGAGTGTCTGTTTTTGTCTGCCTACATGGTTGCCCTGTGTTTAATCCAGATTATAGTGAAAAAGCAGGGAAACATTGTAGGTGCTAAAAAGCTAGAAGCGGAGAAATTCTTCAGCCTTTTCTCAATATTCTGTGAGAAGACTGTCTTTCCTATGTAAACTATTTTGAACAAGGTCACAGTTGCATAAACTTCTTGCCCCTGCAAGCTGTTTTGCAAGATTGTTATGGCTTTGACTTTGTAAATATTATGGAATAGGTCTCTTAGGACTTGGCCAATCCTCTCAAGGAGTGGATGGCCGAGGAACCAATTACCTATTGCCACTCAACACACCTTTTGCAATCTATCCTATAAAAGTAGTCAGAAAATTATTAAAGCTTAAGCTTCAGCTTCCACTTGTTCATGAGCCTGGACTCTGCGTCGTTTTCTTTATGTGCCTCAGACGTAACAGTGACAAAACATAAAACCAGACAACGCATGGATAGCTTAACATTTCTGACTTTGAAAAGGGAAAGTGAACAACCCTTTTTCACTGCTGGTGTTCTAATACAGAGACATACAACACAAGAAGCGACATAATTTACTTTGACACACCGTCATTATTTGTTATGATAAATTAATAAGCAGCACCTTTGGGTGCTGCCAATTCATTCAGTTCCTGTCACAGCTGATTAGAATTTCTGACTGAGATGTAATAAAACAGAGAGTGCATTAATATATGATAGTTTCCTTTGTTTACTTAATGCAGAACAATTACTGCTTTTTTATACCCCCAATCACAAATCTCAGTGAGCATTTCTACCTGTTGCTTACAGAGTTGAAATGGAAAGGGTCATTACTCACATTTTATTATTGCCCAGAGCTCTTAGTTACTGCGAAATAGAGGAGTAGTGGTGATTTCAGTATGTAACATAGAGTCTAACTAATCACATTTGTTCAAAAGATCTATGATTAGCATTATTAAAACAAAATCACAATGTCTGAACATTCTATAAATTTAATCTTAGAATGTTGTACCCTCACTAATGATATTCCAATACTGTGTACACTGTAGATAGCTTCTCATCAGCTTGAATATTACAAATACGACTAGCATTCTTGAATCATCTGATTCCATTCCAACAGCACTGGCCTTTGCAAAATATGTTCAGGTCATCCTAAATTAATTTCTCACTCTTTAATACTGCAAAAATGAAAGCACTTCAACTTAATTTTTTTAAGCTGTCTTTGATTACCATCATCCTTGGGATGTTGCAGATTTCTTCTCCAGTTACTACTGTACATTATTGCTTAGTATTCTTCCTTTTTTAAGTTTACTGCTACTACATCTTTTCTTCTGGAAATCACAGGAATACTCTCCCGCAGCAGGCATATAAGTACTTTAAACAATAACTTTCCATAGGGAACAATACTATTCTTGCTTTATTCTCTCAAATCTTCATTTCAGGGCCTGATTCAATTCTAAGGTTATTTCACATCATTCCAGCAATTTAAAGACTATTTTCATACTCTGTACAGACTATTTGCTGCCAAGGGCAGGTAAATGCTTACTGCACATGGGAACCAGTCCCAAAGGGTTAAATGAAGGCCTAGCTGAATTGTGATCAATGTAGCCACTGACTTCAGTCAACCCAAAACCCCATTTTCTCTCCATTATTTATGCTGAAGAGCTTCACTGTATGCTGAACTTTTCCTGCTAACAGGCTTCTCTATCATAGAGAGGAGTAGTGCGAATGCTGTATTGGCTGGCAGGAATCCCCTGGTTCTACTGCTGGTGCTGATGTTCCCACTGTGTCTTTTGATAAGTTAATGAAGTTTAATTTAGTGGGAGCTGTGGGTGCTGAACATACTGAAAATCCAACCTTTTTTGATGGGTTTAAATCACCTAATTTCAGGGAGCTAGGCCCTCTGCACCACTTAGAAATTTCAGGCAATAGGCTTGCAGTTACATTATCAGGATTAATACACTAATACAAGAAAAGTTGCTAAGCATTATGATCCTATAGAACCACTTACACATAAACTTTAACTCAGACTTTCTGTGGGATATTTGAAACCACAACAAAAAATTTGTGAACAGGCAAACATCTGTCTTCTCTACACTTTGAAGTCTGATTATGGGTAAACCACATTAAAAACCTAGGGAAACCATTTCCATTAATATTTACTGGAAGCATATTGTCTAGCTAAACTCTCTTAGGGCTTTTATTTGCATAAGAATGTCTCATAGTCCTTAACAGATCTTCATCTGCAGATTAGCTTTGGGATTTTCTATTCTTCTCTGAAGCCAAAAAGGAAAGTAAATGGGTTTGGCCTAGGTCAGACAGAAATTTGGGCTGAACTGCAAACTGAAATCTTTAAATGACATGGTTTTTGTTTTCTACCAGCTTTTCTTCCACTATTCTGTGCTGTAAGATAGAATTTTTTTCTGAAGTTATTATTGCCTTGATTTCTTGTGTAAGTTATTATTTCCCTGCTTTCTTGTGTCACAGAAATATACAGGGCATGGGACAACTCAACAAAACCTGCAGCACGCGTGGGGAACAGCAGTTTTCAGAAGCTGTAATTCAAAGGCTTGGAGAGAGAGCCTGCTGCAGCTCCTCCCAGCACAGCTCTGTACCAACTGCAGCCAGGGAGGATGGCAGCATTCATTGCCCAAGCTGTTGTAACCCAGAGGCAAAATCAAGGGAATTAAGCTTTTTAAGCTCCTCTTCTTTCTTGTAGCTGTTGCCCAGACAGTTTTCTACATATGATGGAGAGGAAGCCAGTGGCTCTCTCTGGAGAAGATCTGTGCGTCACAAGCTTAGGCCAGCCCCAAAGTCTCATGGTTGCCCTCTGTGAAAAAGGCAGCACATTTTTTGATGTGCTACAAACACCACTCAGATGGGAGTCTCAGATGTGATGGAGGATTGAACAGATGTTCTTTTTATGTATCTTTGGTAAAAAGTCAGCATTTCATGGCACTGGTACTTAGACCACTTCTGTTTCATTTAATTAAGAAATGATGAAATGTGGGAAGTGATGGATGGAAAGGGTCTGATCCCAGCCCCAACAAACTCAAGGGAATGACTCCTTCAGATAAATGGACACTGCATTAGGAGTTTAGTGCCACGTGGCTGTACAGACTGCTGATACAATCACTGTAATTTCAGAAAATAGCCTGTTCTTAAGAGACACCCTGAAGTCTTCGTGTGTTTATAAAAAAGAGGAAGAAAGAAAGAAAGAAAGAAATTTTGCTCCCAAGTCTGTCTAATCTTCTTAACTGTATCAAAAGGCATGAGAAGATTTAGGAAAATGAAGCTCAGAGGAGAAGAAAGAGCCAGTCAAAGGATTTTTGAAAGGATTAAATATTACTAGGGGATGATATGAAGGAGTACAATAGAGCCGCAAGGTTTGAAGATTTACCTGTTCTCTGCCATTAGGTGCAATGATTATTTCCTCACTGCCATTGAGAAGAGATGCTCTGAGGGTACAAAAGGCATTTTTGTAATCCTAACCATCACACTTATTGTTATTATTAAACCCTTACACAAGGGAAATCCAATAGATTCTTTGAAAAGCAAAGACTATATTAAAGAGGGATTTCACTTGCAAATATACAGCCTGTAAACATGGGAGACAAAAGGTAACACAAAAAAATACAAACCAACACTGAAAAACACTCATGCAGATGTTTTAATTGTTGCTGTCCTGGATTTAAATTGCAATTAACTTTTAGAGGTTTTGTACAAATGAGATGTACTTGGGACTCTTCTGTTTCAGGGATACAAACTTAGAAGCATCCATGCAGTGATTATGCAAAGCATAGGAAAGCCTACTCTAATAAGACTTAATGTCGTCTAATATGAGCAACAAATGATGGATGAAAGTGTATCCAAGCACCTGGACAAAACCCAGAAAGGCTAACTCTGCCATTTTGGATGTTTGAACATTTCCATTGGAGTTTAAGATATATCCATTGCTTCTTCTTTTGAAGAATGGTTTATGAACAATAATGTAAAAGATAACTGCACTTTCACCCAGCTTGGAGAGAAATAAACCAGGTTTAGACAGGTATCCAAAATTCTACGACAGATTCTAGCTTCATTTTCTATGCATTTTGCCCTCTTCATACACAACTCTGAATTTCATGGATTCCTGTTCCATATGGCATTATGGGCTAGATGTTCAAGGTGCGCTGGGTGACATTTGGCATAAAGTACTCCATACTGGAAAACTTGCTCCTACTATTCTGTCAGTACTTACTGTCCTTTTGGATAAACCGATCTGGCTGTGAGACATTGACATTTTATGGATTAAAAACACACAAAAATCTTCCTGCTCCTCTATTCTTTTCCTCACACCACCTTCCATCTCCTACTCCTGACATTCCTCCCACCCTTTAACACACTGTTGACAATACCCACAGACGGGAGATGGGCCAAGTATGTTAGGTCTATTAACCAGTCCTTCTCCTATCATTCAGGTAGTTCAATGTTACCTGTGACACATATAAAGAGAAGAAGTACAGGAAATATGTTCCTGCAAGTTTTTAGCACAAATAATAGCAAAAGAAGGAGCTGCAAAGCTTCTCACCAAATACATAAAATGCCGATGTCATGTTGAGGGAAGAGAAGGGGAACAAAGGCCAAGCAGCTAAATCTGATACTGACAGGTCAAGATTTGTCAAGTGTGGATGGTATTGGACAAAAGGAGACAGATTCTACACCTAAATTCCATACCAAGAGGAGTTGGGTTTTCAATCTTTGCTTTGACAAAAGAAAAATATTAGCACAAATATAATGGAGCTACAGTAAAAAGTTTAATTTATTATGAATCATTAACATTCAACTAGCATTAGCAGATAAACATGTAGCTTAAATATCATTGATATTTGAAATAGTTATACCAATGTTTGCACTACAAAGCATCCAGAAATAACTGCAGGCAATAGCTGTTAGCATTCAAAGGGTTTCAAAGGAAATCTCCACCTGGTTGTAGGTAGTATTTTATTGGGAACAACTGGAAAGCCAGTGATTGTGCATTTTTTTGATCAATCGTTGTTCTCTCCATCAGTGCTGAGGAGCTGTCAGTTCCACTGCTGAAAATGATCCTTATAATGTAGCCTCAATCAAAAGATATAATAATAACATTGATTTCAAATCCAGCTGTTAAGTTTTCCAATAAACTGCAGACATAACAGCTGCTGTTTTTTCTCCATGAATCAAATTTTGACCGTGATCTCTTTGTGCGACTGCATCCTAGTGGGTTATTAGTAAAAAGAACACAACTTACAGTTTTTCCCCTTCCTGTTTTCATTAAGTCTAATATTTTGTATTATTTCTTTGACCTTAATAGCAGAATATACCCTTTCATTTATTTAACCTTAGCTAGAGAGGAAAAAATGCTTTTGCAGACCAGACAAGAAATCTGAATAAATTGGTACAGTGAGTATAAAGTCCACAGGGTAATCTGTAAATGTAGATTATGCTTTTCATTATAAAATACAGCCATGAAGTACTTATATGTAAAAGCTGCACTAAATTTTAACAATACACTGCAGTTGAAAATCTATATTTTAAAGTGCTGGGATGTTTTCTGCTACCAAATAAATTTTTATCTCTGAAATAGAAATATGGTCTCAGAAGCCTATAAATACAAGCTTTCCTTGCCTTGGAAGGCTGTGAGATTTATCTAAATATGAATTGTAGGTAACAGCAATGACACACTGTAACTTACCATGATTAGCTGAAGATAGTAACATCTAGAGAACTGTTTCCTTGTATTACAGGAGTCATCTTTGTGGGAGGATAAAAAGAACAATGTAATGTATAGCGCACCAGGAAAATAAAACATCACTCTATGTTTCTTCATCCCTTCAAAGTAAATGTATCCCCATTTTATATTTCAGGGTGATACATAGTAGATATTTGTGGGAAGGGGTATATGTAGCAAATGTTATTTAAACTAAAAAATAATTCATGCAAAATTCACAAGAACTTCATTTTTTTTTTTTACTTATTTTACTCTTCTATCACTGTTAAAACTGGTCTGTGCCCTCAACAGCATTTCTCATCCAGCAACCTCAGGTATGTATGTTGTAAAGATGAATGGATGAGCTGTTTAGAGTTAATGATCTGTATCATATTGCATCCATTTATCTAAAGATATACAATCCCACACAGTTTGGTTTATATAGACTCTTATTCAAGAACTACGTATTTGAAAGGCCATCATGCTCTCCTGACAGGGCAGAAGATGAGAATAAATAAGACAATATACTCAGCTTTCTGTTTCGTAGATAAAGTCTACAGGCTATTTGATAGTTTAACTTCTCATATTTTACAGTGGTATTAGAGTTATTTATTACCAAAGTCCAGTCATATTGCATTTTATCACCTAAACTTTTTGTGCTTTGGAAACATTTGTAGTTCATTTTATTTCTTCTAGCATAAACATATTCTATATCTGAGTGTGCATGAGAATATATTCTGAACAAATGCATCTGATTTCAACGATTTTTATGCATTCCTATGAACCGCATCCTTTTATGTCTCTGTAGAATGAGAATCACCTCAAAGTAACAGTTACCACAGAGAAATGATGCAATTTTAAATAAAATAATTGCAAAAAGACTTAGACAGTATTAGATGTAGTTTTTGGAACAAGAATGATTTAGTATGTTACCTGAGCTCAGAGCTGTCCTGTTTCTTGGTTAATGCTGCCTTTTAGCATTACACTGTTGTGCCTCAAGTCAACTGAGGAAAAGTCATGGGTAGTGTGTGTTTGTTGTTTCTTCAGCTATGTTGGGTCAACAGGGCTGGACCGGATAGGCCACATTCAGATAGGACATTTTCATCAAGAACCAAAAAAAAGGCTGTAAAACGAAATTTTCATTTTCTGACCTTTGTACTTTTTGTTTTATCTTTTTATCTGTAAAATAATCTGTGATCTCCACTTTACTACTCTCAATAAGGGCAGATGAATTTTTTAAAAGTAACCATTGTCAGGTTTCGTCTTAAATATGTGCTATCTCCACAGTTTATGGTCCAATATTTATATTTATCACATAACAAGTTCCAGCTGCCGAACCCATGAACACCAACGTGCATCTAGATAGTGTAGAACAAACTGACAGCGGGGTCCTAAATACGCATTTATGGATCAAATGCGCTCTCAGCAGAACCAACACCACCAATACCTAAGTGTGATGCCAGGCAGAAATTCATGTAATATGTTGAGATAGAAAATGCCTTGATACATATGATAAAGTGCAGAAAAGACAGTATAATTTTATAGAGGAAAATTGTATCATGCAAACCAAGTAGAATTTTTTAGGGAAGCCACAAGCACATGAAGGACAAACTCATGGATTTAGTCAACAGGAATTTTGAAAGTGAAGTTAACAATTTTGATCAGTAAAGACTTAAGACCAAATAAATTCTCCTATGGTAAAAGGAAAAATCCTCAAATTAATATCTAACTGATAATGGAAGGTCACTTTTCACAGTGGTTGGAGGGGATTAGCTGTGGAGATCTGCAAGTTTCTGTAAGAGAACTGGTGTCCCTCAACATATTTATTAATGATCCAGAAAGTGTCTATGCAGTAACAGGATGAAATTTACTGATGTGATAAAATTATTCAAGGTACTATAGACAATACCTGCAAAAGGCTCAAAAGGATCTTATGATACAGAGGGACTGAAAGAAAAGAGTGGCAGATAAAATTCAGCATCAATAAATTCAAAGTAATGTACCTAGAGGAAAACCAATTTTAACCACACGGATACACTAATGGCATCTACATTAGCCAGTACTCAGAAAAGAAATCTTAATGTTTTTGTGGGCAGGCAATGACGGGGTTATCTTAAAAAAAGGATGATGATGAAGATGATTATGAATTGTTAAAACAGAATCGAAGAACTAGCCAGAAATTACCACTGGTGTCACTGCATCATCCCTTGGTTTATCTGTACCTTGAATATTGCATGCATGCTTGTTCTCTTCACCTTAAAAAAGATACAGCAGAATTAAGACAACTTCATGAACATTGACAATTATGATTAGATCTAATAGATCACCTTCTGTGAAGGGAGAGATTAGATAAGATAGGCTATTTTAGTTTGGAAGAGATGTCCCAATTAAATAGGATAGAAAACTATTACAAAAATTAATAGAACAGAACAACGATAGATAACTATTTTACACTACTTTTACAGCAAAATAATAGGGAACATAAAATGATATAGTTAAGAAACAAATATAAAACTATTCAAAGCACTTATCACACAGAATGCATAAGCAAAGGGAGTTCACTGCTGCACAATATTCTTGAGTAACAAAGCAGGTATTGGTTTTGGTGGGGTTTTTTTTAATAGCACTATTTGAAGAAAAAAATCACCAAATGCTACTAAACACCAACCTCTATCTTAGCAAGTCCATTAGCCAGAGATTGCTGGAGAAATAAGTCTATCAGAGACAGTGTGACTGAACTCTTGATCTGTCCCTACAGTCCTTCTTTCAGCTTTTAATGAAGCAGGTTCCATGTTGTGCTCTTCCCATACACTGCCTTATTGACAAGTTCTCAGCAAGATAAACATGCTTTCCAAAGCATGAGCATACCTTCCAGAGCATTAAGAGAAACTACTGTTTAATACCAGAGATTACATCAGCTCTAAAGATTTTTAGATGATCTCAGCTGAAGAAGCCTAAATCTGGCAAGGCAGTTGCTGCAGGTGTCACTATAAACAGTGTCAGTGCCTGACACCAGCCCTAAATATATCACTGAAATGACTTCCATTCCTGTTCTTCAACAGGCTTATATCTTAACACACTAGAACCAGCCAAGCAGACCCTGATTCAAAAAACAAGGAGCACCGTATTTAAAGGTGCATCTCTAGTCATGAGGTGCTAAGTGACGGGAATGCATAGACTTGTACTTCCAGGCCACTTTTTGGAACACCAGTTTTGAAGAAGGAACTATGTAAACACTCATCTCTAATTTCTCTAGATGATGAGGCACAGACCATGTCAGTGCCCAGTGTCTGACACAGAGGGTCAAAGAGCTGCAGCTTTTCAAGCTTTGACGAACCACACTCCCTGCTTCTGGAAGGTCCTGGCTCTGAGCCTTCATGCTGCTGATATAGCAGCTACGTGTGTGAGAGACTGAGACAGGAGACTTGAGTGTGTGAAAGGTGTGTTTCTATATTCCACAGATAGCTGCAGTTTGCACATGCAGAGGAAGGCCATACCTGAGAAGTTAGGAGACAGTGGAAAAGATATTGTCCTCATTTGCAAAGGTATAGAGTAACAGGGAAAGTCAGGGGGCAGTGTAATTCCTGACCAGGTGACATTTTGGGACACTGCTCTAGTCCAGCCAGCCCAGTTTTCTGTAATTCTGAAAAACACAGGTGCCTACAGCAGAAGAAAGAAACAGAATGTTCATATCACACAGCAAATTTCAGCATAAACTTTCTTAACAATTGTGCATGACTGCTTACTCACCTCTAGATGGAAAATCTCTTCATGAAGCAATTTACACTTGTCTCCTTCCTGCCCAGCAAAACCAAAACTCACTCAAATAACCCTAACATCACTGTAGATGATGTGTCCTGTTGGATTTTTACTCACTCATTTACATGAACTGCTGAGAATTCCAAAGAGTCTGGAAATGGTGATAAAGGGTCACAGAACATTTCCAATGTGCATTTTGACAGAAGACAACCTGAGCAGGGTATATCGATTCATGAAAACGATGAAAGCCTTTCGACTGAAAGAAATTTGCTTTCCCCGTGACTGGGTCCACTCTGCTGGCAGTATGCATGCAGCAGACTATAGGATTCAGCAGACTATTGACAGCCAGCCTCATTATGAGGCCTTGCTCCCAGATTGCGAATTAAAAGAATGTGTACTGCTTTTTTAACTCCATAAATAGCAGGATGGAATCGTGCCTGGGGGCTGTGAGTCACATTTGCCTCTATTTTCTTCTTCTACTCAAGAAACAAATGCAATTTCTCCCTAAATTAAGAAATGAGCCTTGATGAGGTAAAATATTATGTGTTCTGCTATGCAACATCCCCATGGAAGACTCATCTGGTGTCATTTGTGCTGCTTGGCAATATTTATTTTTCTCTTCTACAAGTGCACAAACGTGAAAGTTCTGTTACTGCTCTCTCCACTGATTCTCTCTTTCCTTTTATTTTCTCATCTCCTACTTCTTTCTTGATGTATTGTCTCTCATTATATCAGTGACAGAAAATTGAAGCAAAATTGGTGAAGAACTTATCAGAAGTGTCATAGGCTACAGATGTTCGGTACAAACCAGCATTATTTACTCTTCTGAGTATCATGAGACTCACACACAGTGGTAAAGCTGAGCTATGTCAGGAAGAAAACACCTGGGCCCGTAAAAGTGATGGAAGGAGAAAGAGGAGGGACAGGAACATAAAGCAACAGTGAAAGAGTAAATTGCCACAATATTAATATTTTCCTTGCTAAGCGGTTGCTCACCACAAAACACCAGGGACTTATTATAATAAAAGTGGTAATTTTTTAGAATTTTAACTGAAAAACAGTATCAAATTTCATTATGCATAGGCTCCTCCTGATTCCTCATTCATTTTTGCATTCATGTGCTAGACTTTCAGGAAGGAATCATCCATTTAATTTTCCACTCATCACGCTTCAGTCCAACAACTCGTGCAAGTGCTACATTCCTATATACAGGTTTACACAGGCGGCAAGCCCTCTTTTGCATTAACTTACAGATTTACAAATTTTACATGTACTCCTGGACAGAGTCACACTGAAGGAGAAATGCTTTCATTGCTGTGAACCCTCTCCAAAGAGGAGCAGGTAAATGACACCCAAAGCAGCTGCCCTGGGAAACACAGAAACCCATCCGGATGGGGAAAGTGGAGAGGCTGGAGCCACTTGGCTTTTATCAGCTCTTTACATCCTTTTTCTCCAATGATATTCTGATAGTTTGATTCCAAATCTCACTGCATTTAGTGATGAAATGCATCATTCCAGACACCATGCTCCAGGCCTTCATTACACAAGAGTTGCTCCACCCAGGGAATACATTCCTGCTGTAACGCAGCACGGTGATGCTTCTTGCAGCAGAACAAATCTCTTTCGGTTTATGATAAAATATAACGTGCAGCATGCTCAACTATGTTCACACTATTTTTAAGTGTATTTCATAAAACTTTATGATTTGATACTTTCATGGTTAGACTGAAGGGTTTGATGAAAGGCCCTGTGAGTGACTGGAGGCCTGTGAAGATGAGCAAAGGTAGAAGATTACAGTGTCAGGAGCTGGGACTGGGATTCTGTTTTGTAGTAATTCCCCTGGAGCCATGGTTTGATATTAGTTTAGAACTTCTATCTGTTCACATTTAAATTAATCTAGAAAAAACTGACAAGTAGCAAAGAGAAAAAAAAGGCAAAATGAGGAAAATCTGAGCTTATGCGCAGAGAGCCATTAGCATTCTATACTGAAAACTTTATCCTGAACAGATACCCTTAATATTACTTCCATATGTTAGAGAAAAGGGTAAAATGAAAGAAATTAAATTTGACCGCAGCAGAAAGAGATTTCTGGACTTAAAATTGGACTTAAAATTTTGATATAAATGAAATATTTATATATGTGCATTACCTCCATGTTTTCTAAATAAATATTATGGCAAGGAACATATCAACATTGCAAGTTCTAGTCTAGTCTATCACTACAACTGCTGGCTAATTTTATTTGAATGCTACTCCGTCATCAGAGAATGGTTCAATTACCATTATATACATAAACATAGCTGTTGCTTAGCATTTAGAATACTCTTGCCTTATGTTCACTGATTTTTCTTTTCCGTCAAATATTTCTCTATGTCCTTTCAGCTCCCCCGGTGAATTATTACAGTCAACATCGCCATCAGGTCTTTCTGCTGCTTTTACTTCTAATTTTATTTTCAACTTTAACCTTTTGTTGCTTTTCGCTCATCTGCACAGACTGAATAGAAGCCATGAGGCTTCTTCCCGTAAAACCCTCTGGAATTAACCTTTCTGCCCTCCCAAGACCATTAAGTAGTATATTCACCCCTTCTCCTCAAACTGGAATCATTGTTATCTCCTTGTCTGTGGTCATCACGTCTGAAACCTCATCCTAAAGTCTGCTGTGGGCACTACAGATTGCAATCTTGCTTGCTTCTTGGACTAGATAACACAGTTCACATGCCCCTCAATCATTGTTTTCCACTACACAAAGAAAGGGTTTCTTGTCCCAGCGCCTTGTCCCAGCGCCTCTCAAAGCTGATCTTGCATTGTTTCCAGAGCAACTCTCAATGCAGTGATACTAAACATGTATGGTCGGGGATTTTCTACTGCTCTGAGGAATAGCTTCGAAACCACTTTATCCCCTTTCATGTTATTTTCATCTCTTCCATATTGCAAACGGGAATCTCATTCACCAGGAAGGGAAGAATGACTGGGGCTGCTGGATGGCCAAGGACTGAACACATTCCTTTTCTAATCTTAATTTGTCTTTCTAACCCGGTCATTTTCTGTCTCACCCCCTTTTAGCTTGCAAATCCATGCAGGGTCTATGATTTATAATGTATTTACATTATATATAATGTATTTATATTAATATAATGTATGTGCCCTGTTTGGCTTCCAGTTGCAATTTAAATTACCTGTATTTTTTGCAGAGTTTTGGTTTACTTTCCCATAGCCTAAGCAGATAAGAGCTTTGCATGTGAACAAGTATTTTTTACATTTTCCCTCTTATTCAGTTAGCAATGACTACCAACATAAACAATCACAGAAAATTTTATTTTTTACCATTTACTTTAGTTTCCTAGAATTTTTTCCATCTAGAAAGACACAGATGACTAAGCCCATTTTAGGTGTGACTAGAATTTTTTTTTAATTTTAATTTTTCTACCCAGTGATGTATCAGCACTGTAGAGAGTGAAGTTCCAGAGTCCATGCCCATGAAATGAAAAGAGGACAGGTAAAACAAAAGCAGTCAGAAGGGAATGAACAAATACATACTGCAGATAGAATTAAGGGATAGAATTACCTTTTGATCTGCCATTCTGAGAAGTCCCTGATGTAGAGGGAATGATTTTCTTGCCATGGAATCCTACAGAAACACAAAAGTTTGCCTACTTGTTAAATACAAAAGGTTAAGTAAAGTGTTAGGAAGCTAATTCAAAATTCAGGACTAATTTAGATTTCCTGAAATAATCATTATGGCCACAGCAGTACCCTCTTTTTATATATTTGCCTAAATAATAGTTATAATAAAGTTAGCAATAATTTAAAAACTTTTCTTGTCAGGAGAGGATTTTATGCTCAATCCTGAAGAATGGCACTTGAACGCCCGAGTAAAGGGCATCCCTACAAGATATTGACTTGATGAATTGATTCAGAAAAGCTGAATTAGGAATTTGAGAATGTCTTAAAGATTAGGAGAGTGTTTTAGAGAGCAAAAACTGGAAGCAATTAAAGAAGATTGCAAATTACAGAAAAAACAGTCTGAAAGAAAACATGCCTAATATAATAGATTGACTAAAAGACATTTGAAAAGGAAGAGGAAGTAAAGCAGAAGAAAAGAAAGAACCTTATAGACACAGGGAGCTATTATCGCTCTTTTGTTTTATGGAGTGTTAGCTCTATTCCAAATTTTGCCAGCTCTCATTGTTATGGTGGATTTAGCTGCTTTCAATAAAACACGAGCCTGTTGTGCTGGCCCTTGAGCAGAGGCAGTTGTGGCATTGCTCCTTCAGCCCCTCAGGAGGGAAACTGCTGATGCTGAGCTTTGTGAGCAGAGCTCCTCTCTGGGCACCAGCATCACCTGGGAGCTTCATCCTGTTACACCATCAGCCCTTGGACAGGGCGTTGGCACGGTGGAAATTGCTGTGCTTCAATTTCTGCAATTTTCTTAGTTCTTCTTTGTTTTACCCCCCACTTACAGCGGGAGTGAACAGGGGCTTCTGGCGATACCTCAGCCAAACAGGAGGGTGCAAGTGCATTAATTCTTAATCACGCTGGACTCCTGCGCACCCTCCTAGGACACACGGCAGCTCCTGCCAGGCTAGTGTGAAGGGAGCTCATATCTGTCAAAATTTTCCAAGATCTCCTGTCAGTCAGCCTAGATAAAATGGGCTACTCCAGGAAGAAAATGGATATAGTCAGGCTTCTTATCCTCACTTTAAAAGTAGACGGTAATTTCACAAATACCTGAAACATATCCTAAATTTTTGTGTTGGCAGCTACACTGTTTTGGAGAAAATAACTTCTCTCAGAACCAAGAAGGTTTAACTTTTACTTATGAATGACTTCATACCTGACTTCTGTATTTTTTTGATGTATGTGCCTCTAAGGTAGAAGACGTAAAACCTAAAATAATTACCAAGCCTTGTAGCCAAAAGGAAAATAAAAAATTAGAATCGGACTTCTGTGCTGGAACTTTAACCTATCAGAATTACATCAGGCTCAGGTTTTCACACTGGCCAGGGACATGCCATAGCATGCTGAATAGGATTCTTTATCTAACAGTGACACCTTAGAGTGTTAAATTACAAAATAATTTTCAAGTCCAACTACTGGAAAAACTGCCTCCACTTGGGTTAGTCACAGTTCACAAGCAGGAGCAATTTCACCATTTTATACTTTCAGTGACATCTTCTTTTAATATTTTTTTTAAAAAACCTGTCTCCTAGAGTTTTTGTCCTGTGCCGTTGCTAGAGGATTTAAACTTTAAATGTCAAAGTCTATCAGGAATGAAAATGTTCCTCTGGAAAGGTGAATCAACTCATGCATTAAGGAAAGCATGACATGAAGAAAACCTTTATATTCAGAAAAAACTAAATCTGGGGTCTGTTGATAAAATAAATGCTCAGTTTCAATGTTTGATTTTCAGCCATAATCAATATGATGGGACTGATCATACAGAAAAAGACGAGCATGAATAAAGGGTTTTGAGAGGCAATTAGAAGCAAGCAACAATGTTTTCAAAGTAGACTGATGTTAATTAACAAATAATTAATAAACTGATTAAGTATTTTCATATGGGGTGAAATGAGAATTTATTTTAAATAAAGGGTATTGTTCTTAGGACTCATACTGGGGGGTTTAAAACAATTTAATATTTTAAAAGAGCCACTCAGGGTTTCTCAAGGACGTATGAACCTATGAGGAGAGGTTCTTATGGAAAATTATTTGAATTAAGCAGTACAATGTCAC
This sequence comes from Struthidea cinerea, assembly GCA_013397865.1. Lineage (NCBI taxonomy): Eukaryota > Metazoa > Chordata > Aves > Passeriformes > Corcoracidae > Struthidea > Struthidea cinerea. Next base: position 36,199 of record VZTI01005622.1, on the reverse strand, counting down.
TGGACTAAACTTTTCTTTTCCTAGAGTTGATGACAATTTTTTTGCCTATTTTCATCCAAAAATCTACTGTTCTTCATTTCTCCACAAACTGAATCAGAGATGTAACTCTAATCACAGAATAAAATAATTTTATATTTATAATGGGTAGTTTCACCACAAAATCTGCAGCAAATTTTGGAATATAAATTACTGTCTGACTTCATTATTATATAATTACATTCTAACAGTCTAGATTGGCTACAGTGTTTAATTGTACTGCTTACTCCACATTTAATAAACATTATTGCATTTAAAAGACTAGATATTTCATATCTATTACAGAATATTTCTTAATGGAAAATAGTATCTCTAATACATAGTGGAGCATCATATTTCACAAGGCAATGAAATACTTCAACCGACATTACCAAATGAAAATTTGACCAAATACTGAACACTATAATTAAATTCTAACTGATGCTATTTAGCAAGATGAATCTCAGGAATTTCATGCCAGTTTACTGTGGCTATGCCAAGAGGCAGTGTCAGTGAGGAAGAGTTACACAAGCTGCATTTGAGATGTAGATGCAAACTGTGAAAGTCAGACCACCTCTGGAGCTCCCCTTGGTCTCTGACTCCCTGTTGTGAGGGCCAAGGGAGGCTTTCTTTTTCTTGCCTTTGCTCAGCATCAGGCTCCTACTATCCCAAGCTTACAGATGATCAAATGAGCTGTATTCTGCTGCTTAGCATGTGCAGGGGGTTATATCTGTTTATATTTACTATATATACCCCTGAAGTCTTGGGTCTGGAAGTACTGCAAGCATAATAAACATAAAAATAAACATATAACTAAGATGTTACATAACCATAAAATCTATGACGTTGCTTACATCTCAGCAAGAACTTGGTGACCTAGTAAAAGTTACATCTGTGGCTCTGTGTTTGAACATTTCACTGAATTAAGATTGTTCCCCATGTCATGACCTATAAAAAACAATCCTGCATCCAGCCAACAACGGCTTCAGTCTGTTTTTCAGTTCTACCGCTAAATATATGTATGATTTGAATGCAAGGGGGCAAAAAGATCTGGTAAGTGCAAATAAATAACTTTATTTGCCCCAACCAGATCTAGCAGAGTTTGTTTGCTTAGAGCTATCGGGCACCAGAATGACCTCCCTGCTCTAAGAGTCATTGTATTCTGGAAATCTTGCCCTTTTGTCACATTCTTTCCATTTTGCATCCTTTGTCTGCACTTTGGACCCTTTCTAATACATGAGGGGACCAGCTGCACGATGCACCTTAGCATGGAACAAAATGTGGCCACTTCTTTGGCTGTTAGTTCAGTTTGTTCTTGTTATTTTCTTTTAAAATCACTGTCTGGAGAGAAGGGAAGAAAAATGCTTTTTGGGGACCTGGAATATCCTGTAGGTCACGATGTTTAAGCACAGTACCACAGCTTTTGCAGTCAATCACAATTGCACATTGTAGCAGAGAAAATGAAGGCAGAAATCTCGCTGCCTCCTCCAATGCCCAGGCATTCCCTCCGTGGAAAACTAGCCATGGTACACACTGACACACACCAGCCTGGGTAAGTGCCGTGTTTTGTGGTCATGTGCACAGCCACAAGGATTTCCAGCCTGCAGATGTGGGATGTAACAGTAACGGAGAGGTCACTTATGTATAAAATTCACAAGCATGCTGTAGGCTATTCATCTCCCTGCTTCCCCCTCTAACCCTATGAGGTTTAAAAGGCTGATATACATTTTACATCCTTTCATCATGCATGAGGTAAGAGCATGGAAAACCTGAGTATTCTCAGGTCTAGGACTAGTATGACACTGCAGACCCCAGCACCATTCCCTGGGCTCACAACAAGTTCAAGTTTTCAACCTTTAAACAGCTTAGGCTCATTCTATTGTAAAAGGCTGGTTATTTGACATCTATTCTTGAGTAATAGAAACTTTAGAACTTAAGGGTTTGCCTTAAAAAAAAGAGAAAAAAACAAATTTTCTGACTGAATACAAAGTGTACCAGTGACCTTGACCTCAAAAACGCCTCCCAAGCTGATTAAACATCCACTAATTCAGTGTTTGACAAAATATGTTACTTGGGGCAGGTGTCAAAGACCCAGACTAGTCCCAACCTTTATACATTATACACACAGCACACAGCTATGATTATAAATCTCCTCTAGATGCAACAGCTAAAGATCTGTCTGTTATGGTGGCTGATTAGCCAGTGGTACAAGAGACAGAGAGAGCTCTTGTAAGAGGGTCTTTGCTGCTGAAGACTTGTCGGTCATGGTGAGGGAAAGGAGCCTCTCCCAGGATGCCTGTTCGGTTATGGTAATGTACCCCAGTTCTGATTTCCTTGGTTGGCTCCTGGTGTCAGCCACACCCCTGTACTTAAGCTCGATCCGTCACGTGTTCAGGGTCATTTGCTTCTACAACCCTTCACGAGCTGAAGCAATAAACTGCTGTTTGTGGAAATCTATGCAAGGACCCTTCTCAGCTCCTTGCCGTCGGATTCTTATTACTGAAGCCATCCCTGCATCTGTGTTCATGCACGTGAGACACAGGACCAGAAGGGACTCAGTAACAGGTGGCACCCAACGTGCGGCACCAGATAATACCGTAATTTTTGCCCGGTTCCGTGGGATCCCACAAGCCCACAGAACCTGGGGCATTTTCGGTAATACAGTCAGGTGGCAAAGAGGCAGGAAGGAGATTCACTTATCCTGCTTGATAGTTTATTCCATGGTGTACAGCCGAACTCCAAAGCAAATCTGAAACCCGATCCCGAGGGCCCCAGTTTACCCGGGGCCAGGGAGAAAGGTGGGATTAGGGAATGGGGACCAATGGGAGAATGCCAGGGGAGTGACGAGGCTTACAGCCAACCGGGAGATTCAAACCGGGACAGACCGTACCAAGGAACAAAGCATCCCAGGGGATGCTTCTGTTCGCCCCTACACAAAGGCATCACCGACCCCCACAGTCTGTTATTTTGAGAAAAGAGGAGGAAGAAAGGAAATCTTAGTCAGTGAACTCACCTGCAGCCTGACAAATCACCTCATCCATTGCCACTAATATGGGCTTACCAAGCTGAATTAATTTCTTTGCCACCATGATCTCTTTTCTAGTCCAGAGATCAAGGTCATGTTACACCCACAGAACATGAACCAGATGTGTATTACTCTTCATGAGACGTCCTAATTCTTATTCTTGAGGCAGTAGCCACTAGTGGCCTATTAACTATTATATATTATAAAGTCTTTCATATATTTCTGTCATTTACAGCTTCTACAAACTGCCCTTGCACAATGTAGTAATACATAAGGCTTAGGAAACTGACCTCTAAAGAATATTAAATAGCTGTGTGGCAGCTAAAAAGCAATTATCTCTGTGACTATTTAGATATACCTAAGTAATTTTTAGCATTTATGGTGTTGGTAATGATCCCTCTTGGTGCTTTGATACACCAAATCATGGCTAATCTATGCCCACTGCTTTGTGCTACAAATGCAAATGTGTTTGCATTGATATAAATACTAGACAAAATTAAATTAATGCCTTGTTATTTTCAAGCTTATACATGCAAAGCTACTTGGAGCTGTCATTTTGTTTTCTATGATCTAATTATAAAGCCTAGAGGGATACAGAGAGGGGACCAAGTATTTGAGGAAATGGGATATACATGCTCCAAGGGTAGCCATGAGCTCAGCGGGCTGCAGGAGCAAAGCCCGCCAAGCTTAAAACAGGTCAACAGTCAGCAGAATGTGTAGAAACGATAATAAATATTGAACTGCAAATGAAAAAAAGCTTCCCAGGAGAGGAGCATAACTGCCATGTGACTGAACCTGCGCAGGACACAGATATTTAATGCATTGTTAACAGGATAAGCAAGAAAGCAAAGTTTGTGCGCCAAGACTGCGCTCCCTTTGTCGCCCCCGTGCCCAGCAGGACCTGACTTTGCTGCCACACTGACAGAAGTGAGATGAGTCCTATTTCTAATGAAACCACCTGTCCTTAATGGTAACAGGCAATTTCTGAGATATTTTACTCCAAGTTAGTGATTCTCCTGTTCTGCACAGATTTTTAAGCATGCCTGGAGACAAATACCATCCAAGTAATAAAGATGATTTGGGTGGTTTGAAGGAGATTGAGGGAAATAGGAAAAATGACATTTTATATTATCAGCTAGAGCAGCATTTAAAGAAAAAGTAGCATCATGAAAAAGGAAGTAGTTAACTTGCAAAATTTTACCTGGGGTAAAAATGATCCATTATGCAGTAATCATGTAGTCTGATTCCTCCCAGCAAGGCCTAGATCAAGGCCTAAAACTTCCCTAAATTTAAATAAAAAGGGGATAAATTTGTTCAGGGTTCTGCATTCCAGTACACAACAGAATCATTTTTTCCCAAAGTTGCCACACAAATATTTAAACTACCTGTAAAATGTATGGAGCTATGCATGATTTAAATGTCTTCCCAACTTCAGAAATTAGCATTGCAACTTGCAGCTCCTAAGCAAGTTGCTTCTACAATAATAGAACTTTAAAACTCTGTGGAAGGATATGTTCGAAATTGCCTGTTCAAAGAAATTTATGATTTTATTATAGCTGCATATTGACTATTCCTACAATAACCTGAAGGCAGAACCAAACAGTTTATTTATTCAAACTGCAAATGAAATTGGGCAAGAAAAGTAATTAGCAAGCAGCAAAAAATAATGGAAAAGCTCCATAAAAGCGGTTTTGAATTTATGTGGGTTGTCAGATAGTTAGAAAAATAACAGCTTAAATTTAAAAAGATCAACTTTTTTTTTTTTTTTTTTTTTTTTACACACAGCACACAGTATATACAGATTAACTATGAAGCTGGTTTTGAAAAAACCCAGAAATCAGAGGGTACTCTGCACATTACCCAGCCGCTGCTGCTCATGAGTGGAAATGTTAACTCAAGAATCAGAGGTGCTCCTACAGGCACCCCTGGGGATAGATTTAAACAGCACCAATAATATTCTGTCTAAAATAAACTAATTTTCTGAAATACAGATTCTGTGGAGGGTACTTGCCAGTATTTAATTTTTATATTAATAGGTTGCATTCCTTGTCTGTGAAAATGAAAACTACTTGGAACTAGGAAGTTTTCTGTAGGCCAATGTTCTGCTCCATTTTCCTCTTAGCTGTGCCCCTACACAGCCAACCCTTAGCTACAGCCATGCACATCTCAGGCATGGTCATGTTCCATAACCAGGACATTCAGTTGATTGCCTCTGACTTCCTTGAACTTCAGGTTCCACATTGCTACCTAACCTCCTCAGGAGGAAGGACTTCAATTTCCTTAATAGACAACAGTTCCTCAAATTTCTGAACCAAGTTTAAGCCACAAGTTAGCTATTTTGGGGAAAAATCTGAGTGTCACTTCATGAAGTAATGTTGCTTGTCCCCCATTTAATCCATTATCTTTTCTGCTATCAATCCTCTGCCTTAACTGTTCAATTCCTTTAACTCTCATTCTAGATGTATCCGTTGCAGCCTTGGTTTAATTCTCCCTCAGCTGTTTCCATTCTCGTGTGTCTGCAGGCCATGGGCTGTGATGCCCTGAGCCCTGGCGCTGCCAGTCCTTTCCCAGCTCTGGCACTCGCTGCAGCTGGGGAGGCCACGGACACGAGGCTGCTGGGCACGGCAAAACGAGCCCCATAAACTCAGGCCAACGCAAGCTCAAACAGCCCAAGGGGCCCTGCTGCCTCAGCACAGAAAATGCACCAGCAGGGGCAAAAAAGATAATGTTTGGGTTTTTTTAACTATGCTAAAACCTTCTCAAAAGACACTGCTTTAATGGGACTCTCTCATTTCCCCATGCCTTACAAAGTAATTAATATATGCTTTTACCCATGCTTCCCTCTGTTCCCCAAATTCAATGCTATCTTTATAAATATTTTCCAACTACTTAATGCAACTATGAATTTCATAATGCTCAAGGTAAAAGTAGCAAGAAACAGCTGGATTATCACTTTTACAATTCCTTTTTTGTGTGGTCACTTGGCTCTCAGTGTGGAAAGGGAGTATATGGTGGCTGTTACTATTTTGATGAATAAGCCCGCAGTGAGGATATAATCACAATTTCAGAAATAAAAGGGTGAATTCTTATGCTTATTTTGGATATTTGTATTCCTTTTAACTGAATGGTGTCTTATACCATATTTTACTAGCAAGGCATATAATTTGTTTCTTTTTTAAATCTGAAGGAGAATGTTCCTGAATAACATAAAAACCAAACTACAACCTCCACCATGCAGCTATGGATTGTAAAATCAGACTTTTCAATAAGCATTAGGATTTCACTGAAAATCATTGCAGACTTTTGTCTTTGATTTTTATAAAATATGCTGTAGCAATAAGATGTGAATCAGTGTTCAAAGTCTTGAAAATCTGTAATCATGAGAATTTAAAATAAGAGAAGGGAAAGAAAGAAAGGATGAAAAAATTATTGCTTCTGATATTTTGTATTATATCAGTAGTTGCAGTACAGTGACCAGTCATCTGAGACAAAGAGCTAAGATCCTCTCTCCTAAAAAATGAGGTGTGAGGAATTGAACTAAATATTTTAGATTTCAAGATGCTTCTAAAACAATTTGAGGAATTTAAAAAAACCCAAAAAAACAAACACCAAACCCCAAAAGAAATGTGCAGAAAGTAGCAACAGTCTTTCTGAACAGAAAAATATCAGCTACTCGTTTAATATTTTATAGTCTCACATTTTCTTCTCCTTTGAAAAACAGAGACAGAAAAAAAGCACTCTAACTGGCAAAAACGAGGTGCATAATCCTTCCACAGACAGACCCTACTTAAAAGCAGAGAAGATTATAGAAGTATTTTAGTACAGACCAAGACAACACTTTTGAAAATGATTGCTTAGTTATCCTCACATCATACAGTTGCTTTTGCATCACCGAGTGAGATTAGAGGAAACAGAAACAAAATATATCCTCCTGGCACTTGGAGTTTAACCAGATGTGGTCCAGGGACCAATTCTCTCCAAACAGACAGTACTGGGTGGAGTCTGAAGTCGTCCCATGCAACTGGCACAGTGTGGCCACTGGCTTGACCACACAGGTACTGGTCCAAATTACTTCCACGTGTAGATGAATTCAGCAATATTTTTGCTTTCAACCTGCACAAATTGGGAATTTCTTTCCCATGCTCTATGAAGTGGTGGCATGTATTTTGGACAGAATTATACAAAGTTTCTAGCTGATATATTCTATTGCTTTTCAATACTTTCATGGGGACTTTCTCAATCTGTGTCAATGGCAGAGTAAAAATTATGTACATTGGGTACTCATGTCTACCAGGTTACTGGTTGTTTATTTGGGTATTTAATCTAAAATAACCTCATTTTAATCTCCCAATGTATACCTTTTAAGGCAAAAGAAGTAACAAAGGAATTTAAAAACTCCCTAACTTTTTGGATGCACTAATGCAAGTTAGTTGCATTTAAGTCCACAATTAAGTTCTTTACTAGAGAGGAGTCTGAGAATATCTCTTGTGTGTTATCTCTTGGTTTCTTTCATGCACTGCACTTTATCTCAATTAGGTTAAGGCTATAACACCTCTGACAGACTACCATTATTTCACATCTATTGTACAGAAATGAATCTGAAGCACAAATATTATCAAGTTTCCTGTGGGAAGTTCTAGCAAAGACAAGTTTATAATACAAGAATCCAGCTCCAAAATCTCTATACTCGAAGTATTTTATGGGATATTAAAATCCATGGATTCAAAATGTATTTCAAAACACAGCAGTGTGCAAGCTTACGGCAGATGGTAACAGATGACTGGGCTCAGCCTCTGTATGTTTGTCTTTTTCCCAGCTCCTCCCAAAAGGCAGCATATTGCTTGTTTTTGTCCTCTGCAGAAAAGCTCACAGGTCCTGGCCCTGACGGTTTACCTACCAAGTGAAATCCAATTCCTGCTAAAATTCTTATTGACCCCAGTACAGCCATGATTTCACCCAGTGACTTCACCACAGAATCTCCACAAGCAAGCCTGGAAAATGACCTTACACTGATGCTGCAGCTCCTTAGATGTCTGCAGTCAAAACTCTGCTGTTTTTCTCAGAAACGCTCCCGAAAAGAAGGGGCAATTAGGTAGTGGTTATTGAGCTATATCTTAATATCTCTGGATTCACCAAGTCTCAAAACACCCACAGCCCTGACACAGCAACTTTACACACAGAAATGATTTCTAAATGACAGACCTTAATCAAGAATACCCAAGCTCAAGCATGAATAGGAGTCAGGTACCAGGTTACTCTCTAATTAAATAGATGGAGTCAAATACTTAAAAATAACTAATATGTTAAGCCCTCGAGGTTTATCTCCAGACAGAGATTTTATAAGTGAATCACTAGATACATAAACTATGGTTCAAGAGAACGACATTAGTGTTTACCAGTTCATTTGCTTTGCTATATTACTTCCAGAAATAACCTCCATATATGTACTGGCCCACATTACACTGATTTGTCATTAAAAGATGATTATTAAGGTTACAGTGTTAAACTATCAGAAATTAGCCATGTGCAGTCCCAGTTTCCCCTTCAGTGCTGACTCCCAGTCTTCCTTTCTTCCCCTCCCCTCCCCATTCCCAGTCCTATTCAGTCTCTCCACAGCCCTAATGCAATCAGCACTCTGGGCAGATGTAGTCCCAGTCCCTCCCACAGCTCTCCTTCTCCCAGACATCACGCCCTGACTCCTCAGCAGTGCATCAGTACACGTTCTTCATCTGATTTCAGAAAGCTGGCACTAACATCATGTGATACCGAGGAAAACAAACCCCTGCATTCACAGATTTGGGGCTCAGACCCCACACAGTCCTCAACAAGCAGAAGGTCTAATGGCAAGCGCTGTCCTGCTCAGTGTTGGAACATGTCCAATGCAAACCATATTCGCAGCAGTCAATTTTTAAATCTGAATATTCTTCCTAGTCTTGTAAGTACGCAGACATTTTCAAACATTCAAAACTTGTCTAAGTTCTGCTGCTCTTTGCAGAAATGGTGAAAGGAATGTATCACTGGCACACAGGGTGAATTTAAGACTCCCTACACAAGGAATCTAGGACTTCTCAAGGAATATATTGTCAAAACACTTTAATATGGTTAATACAACCAAGTTACCTAACGGGCTCCTTAGAAAAGAATACTGCTGTCTCACTTATAAATGTCAACACAAATAAAAACATCTTGGGATATTGAAATATTTCAAATAATGGCTCCAGTTCTGATACCTTAAGAGGACACAAAACTGCCACCCTACCTGTAGAACACTTAAGGAGAGTTCTTCTTAAATTATATGATTTGTGATCTCTGTTTTCCATTTCCACAGAAGCTCAGTGGAAATATTCTCAGTATGCAATATTACCAGCATACTGAGCACAGAGTTACAGAAAGTCACTTAACAGAAGCCAGTAACAGAAAGTAATCTCTGCCACAGCAAAACTCTTGCAAACATGCAATGGGATTCAAAATGAACACAAGAAAATTAACCACCTTTTCTGCTTAATTCTACCTGAGTTCAGCTGGGGAAAAATGTATGCACCAGAATAAATTTAATCACTTCTAGATATTTCTGTTATAAGCAGGAAAGGAAATAGTCAGTGGAGGAATGAGATAATAATGCTGGGGATATCTTCTGGTCAAGAACTGAACCTTAAATGTACCTTGTATGTATTTTGATATTCTTTAGCTATACTAGCAACTCATATTCACAAAAGAAAGTTATTTGTTTTCTAAGGTACAGTAATTTGTGTGGGCCATGCTGACGTATATTCAGGTTTGGGAACATCTGAGTTATCTTCCCTTTCACCTCCCTCTACTGACTTCAGTACTGGGAACATACCAGTAAGGAGTAGAGGATTCCCACAACTTTCTGCTAAGAGGATTAAGACTGCGTTCACCAAGGTCAGCTCATGGTTTATCTGAGGTCACCCAGTAGGTTTGTTATGAGTGTATTATTGCTTTCTCCAACACAATTCCAGAAGGTTTTAAAACCTTACCATGACCAGAGAGGAACTACACCATTGTTTTCCCTTTCCAGTCAAAAAAAAGCACAGCTAATCATCGATAACTGCTTGATAAATGTCATTTTGCAGTGTTATAAAGTAGCTGGTGTTTGTCAAGGATGTCTCAAAGGGTAAATGATTATTTATTTCAAAGTTCAAAGGGTAAACAGAAATTTAGCTGGCACTATAGAGACGCTCTGGCTGGAAGAGCAACCAGCAAATGTATTGGGCAGCTTTTCCCCGTCCATAGTAAGGGGTTAAATTTCACTGCCCTTTGCATGGCCACCAAGAGGTATTTACTGCCACTTTTCTGTTACCTACTAGCCTTTAATTTACAATCTTTCAGTGAGGTTGTTATAAAGGCCTGAGAAGTCATTAGCCAATTCCTGAAGTGCTAAATCCAGACATAGGCACTATCCCAGGGCATGCACAGCAGTAAAACAATTCATAGTCAAACCAATATGAAATGATTTGAGAATGACAGTGATTTAAATAAACTAGCTTCAGATTGGTTTATTTTAATTCTATAAATAAGCTTCCATAGTTTTGCTGACACACAGGTTTTCAAAACAAATTTCGAGACAGAAATTAAGCTCAGAAATGTTTAAAACACAAAAAAAGCCCAAGAAAAACAAAAGAAAACCCTGCAGGCTGATTTAGGAGCAAATTCTGACATCTGTACTCCAATTTAGCATTTGGAATCAGGCTGATAAAAACATTAAGTCATCTCTAACTGGTGATAATGAATGCAATCAAGCCGTCTCAAGAGAATTATGTTTCTGAATAAATGCCAATTATATGATTAGAACTTACTTATTTATCATCACTGTCATCACTTGATTCCAAACAAAACCAAATTTTCTTTTTTTTCTTTTTTTAATGCAACTGCTAGACATACTGTATATAGAATACACCATTAGGAAATTAAAAATCACACAATTGCCTCAGGATAAGATGCTTAAATTATGACTATTCATTTTGCTTCAAAAATCTCTCTCTATTTGAGAAGTAATTTAAACATATTTTAATATGCAATCTCAGCAGAATATGGTGTGCAAATATAGCATTGTATGTTTTGTTAGAAAAAAAGAAACCATTTCTAAAATGCTTCAGTTTCTTGTAACTGAGCTTGTGTAACTTTTGAACTTGTGGTGTTGTCTGCAGTCACTCAGTGTATCCCAACGCAGAGGCTGAAGGGTTCTTTCGTTGGGTTGGCAGAAACCACTGATATTCCTGACTACAGAAAGCTATCACAGGTGTAAGCCCATAATGATCCTGAATGGGCAGCATTTTGGAGTTTTCCCGCAGAAGTTTTCTCTTGCATAACCCCAAAATGCACTGGAAAAGAGACTACTCCCCATGAAAACAAAATGGTGGAAGTTCTATTTTTAAAATTTAATTTAACTTATTTTAATTTTCTTTTAATTTATTTTATTTTACTCACATTAATGGAAAATACTTCTCAAGATATCTGCCAGGATATTTTTCTAGAGCCTCATTTGAATGAAAGACTCGGTCAAAAAGAAAGGTAATGATTAGGTAGAAACAATTTCTCTAAAAGCAGAGGGTGTAAAACTAACATCTCCAGTTCCTACCAACAAATAACAAAATTCTTTTACTAGTAAGAAAGGGAGAGGCAACTTTTAGAAAAGTCTATAAATTAAATAGCAGCAGCAATCTGAAGCAGTCTAGACAGCAGTGACCCACAGGTCAACAAATGATAAGTATTTTAAGCAGGGATGTTTGTTAAATTCAAAGCATTTGAATTTTACTTCACTTCTAAGTAAAAAAAAAAAATAATACATATCCTTTCATGTCATATAAGTAGCAAAGATATCTTACTTTTATTCAAACAGGGGATCCATATGCTCAGGTCTCAGCCATCCTCTGTCTGAAAAGGTCAGAAGCATTGTATCAGGCACTGGAGAGCCAGAATTGAGGGAAAATTTGGATTCAAGACCAGAAATTTTGCATTATTTCATGTTTGACAAGCTCCTGCAGCAAAACCTACCTGTGCCAAATTGAACAAAATAATCTTGACGCTGCAGAGAGTCCTTACCTGTGGGAGTCATTGTAGGAAAACACAATTTCAAGTAATGTGATATTGCTCATGCAAGCTGAGACACAGATATCAAAACTGCCTCTCCAAATAACATACAATGGGGACTTCAAGGTTTGCAGGCTTTTTGCTGAAATCTTGTGTTATGATTATTATCTCATCCAAGCTGGCAGACTAACAGCAGAGCACAAACAACAATACCATGCCATGTGAGCAGTGAGTGAATGACAGTATAACATAGCATTTCCCCTTAAAATAGATCTCTATAGCCAGTTTTCTGTTGTACAAACAAAAACAGTACAAAATTAAGCAAACAAGTAACTCTATCATTTGTCATGACTGACAGGAGTAAGGGTGTGTTTCAAATTTCAGGTGTCCTGGAGAATGCTTAAACAAATGTATTAAATGCCCGCTTATTCGTAAAAATACTTACCTAAAGTGCTTCTAAGATTCAATCAACCTATGGCAAATGTAGATAAAAAAATCTTAAGCATACACTTGCTGAAATAAGAGCACCACATTTTGCTCTTGTTTCCTTAAGCCTTTCAAAAATACCATCCTCATTATTTTTGTTGCTCTTAGTCGACCAACTGACATTCAGTTCTTAGAACACACATCTATGGAAACGCTCAAGATGTTTACCTTTACTGAGATTTTGTCTTGCCAACTGCAGGAGGGTTCCACATTCCTGCAAGCACACTCGGTGGGACTAATTCCACATTGAACTGGAAGGACGATTCAACAGGAAGGAATGCACTCAAACATACTGAGACCTCTTGTTTTGTACCGCTGCAATAAATAATCAGCACAATCATTTCTTTTGGAAGAAAGAATGCCTAATTAGCATGAAATTCACACCTCTGAAGGACATGACATAGTAGGAACACGTAAACAGGACGGAGGAAGCACCTACCAATTCATTTACCTGAGAAAGAGAAGGAACTTGTCCTAGGAATTCCAGACATGTAATATGCCATATGAACCCTTGTAGACTGAGAATGAATTCTATTTCTAGGATGTCTTAACATTTATTAAAAACCTCTGCCTTCTTATTTCTTATATAGTTTGTTGTAACTTCTCAGTGGATCTGATGTGTCAGAGAGCAGGAGGTAATAAGGAAAAATAACTTCATTTTCAGATTCTACAGCAGACATTGTAGCATGCACTGATAATAATTGTCTGACACACCAAAATATGAGGAAATAGATTGATTCTTCTGCTTGCCTCTGGCCATTTCACCTGGTCAGGATTATCATGTTTAATATCCCGTCACCGGACAGGGCCGCCACTCATTGGTTACTCAGTCACATCTAAGCCCCCCATATACTTAGCAAAACCACGGAACTGAAGTGTAAAACACAATTTTAATTATTAGTGTTTAAACTCTTGAGGAGGTAAGAAAAAAGCCTTTCACAAAAACACATTCATGGATGTTAAAATGTTTATACAGTTAGGAGATTTTTTTTCCTCAACAAAATACCTGTAATAAAAAGACTCAGCTGGAAGCTAAAAAAATAGTCAAGTTTCAAGGTATGAAAATAGTAACACATGAAAAAATGAGAAAGTCTCCAAAGTTGAATGAATTTTCAACGAAAAAAAGGAAAGTCATTAAGATAGAATTAAAATCAGTGGAAAAAGAATAGCTTGAATAAAACAGATTTAATCATAAGGTTGATTGAGATGTCTGTGAGAGTTGATAATGGTTGGCAATAAGATTTATAAGTAAATTAGGTATAATAAAAAGGTGTTAATTTTTAATGTGATGAGCTCTCGTTAGAGACTAAAAAGAAATCTAGACTTTTAAAGTTCTACATTTCATTTATGATGGTATCAGAATTTGGTCTGAACCTGTGACACTTTTACAAGGCTTTTTTGTGATTTCAAGGAGGTTTGCTGGCTGTGTAAGTTTGCAAAGCAGTCATTCCTTATTGTACCACTGATGGCTTCACAAATAACACAACGCAGAAATACTGAGATATAAGTGGGTATATTTAAACTCCTCAGCTTTGCAATATGCCTGTTTTACTGAAGCACAACACTAGCCACAGATATATCACATTATCTAGTAGCCTCTCCTTTAGGGAGGAAATACAGAATTATAATCTTCCATAAACAACACAGGATGAAGAGTTAACAGATTTTGAGTTATATTTTTTCATGTTTATCGATAAGTCAATGCTGAACAGGAAAATTATATTCTCAAAATCATCCAAAGTACAATAAACACAGTTTTGAGATTCAAAAGTCAGGCTAGAAAAGAATTCATGAGGTAATTTCATTTTCTGAGTAAAATTTAAGAGGATAAATTTGTGATTTTAGAACTAAGCCATCTGACTGTCATTCTCCATGAAGGGCTATGAAGAGAACAAACACTGCGCAGCAAAGGTGACCTTTATTACCACCCCTCAAACTTTCTTCCCACAAGAGGACCTGATCACAGAGCAAAATCTTAGCAATGCAAAGTATGGCTTCTCTATTTTCCCTTGTTCTTCTATAGTAAATACTATTGGCTTCATCTCATTGATTTTTTTAATGATATGCACAGAAAAAGTGATTCCCAAATGTTCACTCTGTCACTGTGACTAATCATTTTCTCTCCTGTCTAGATTTTACACCTTGAGGAAACAGATTGCATCATTGCATTGCATTGATTGCATCAATGATATTTTCCATTGAAGTGTCCCGTAGATGTCAAGAGCTAAGCATTAACAGCCAGATAAACTTTATAAAGAGCAGGATGCTGCTTAAATACTAAATAAAACCAATAATCAATGAAGAAACTAGAGGCAGAGTATAAATTTGCCTATTTTAAATAATTCCCTTCAGCCATATAAAATGCAGTGCTGACATACTAGTTTCTTTTTCTCTTAAGTTGTTGAGGGAAAACTCTTTATGAATTCCTTCTTATTGCTTCCTTCTAATGGGTTGCTTTAATGTTCATACAAATGTAGCTGTAACACTAAATTCACTAAGAAATATCACAGACTTTCATGATACGAACGAATGTGGCTTTTTTGAACATTATTTACTAAAAAGTTACCTGAAATGAAATTTGGAGCATGGTGTAGAAAGCTGTCTGAAAGGCAGATTGTTTCCAGGTTATTGGATTATTCTCAGTTTTATCTAAGATACTTAAAGCAACGGCCAAAATGGCTCCTGAGTTCTTTATGGTTATCTCACAATGTTGTCAGAAGATGGGAGATGGGACAACAAAGCGTCTGTGTTAAAAAAAAAAAAAAAAAGTAAGAAAGACAAAGTAAAAGTTACAGGCCAGAGAGTTAACTTCAGTTCCCCAAAATTTCTGAAATGACTTATCCAGCTCCTTTTAACCATCTAGAAGGTGGTACTGGAAAAACTGCAGACTGTATAGATATTTCAGCACCAACATTTCTTTTTCAACAGGGTAGAGGATTTTCTGTGTTTAAGAGATGGGAAATAAACCCTCTTACATCCTGATTTTAGAAAAATTGAGATAGCATCTCACTTGAAAATCTCATCACCACTTGACAAGCACACTGGACAAGTAAAAAGAAAACAACAGGTGTAAAACTTGGCCAAAAAACCAAAGCTTAAACCTAGTTTTTCATAGTCTGTTCCTAAAAGCAAAGGAGACTTAGCTGGCAGAAACCTTCCTGTCCAGAATTTTCATTAAGGCTACTAATGACTTAGCTAATAAGTGTGTATTTCCCAGAGCTGAGGATGGCATGAGGTTGAGGACTGCAAGTATATGGTATGTGGTAGAATTCCAAATTGCCTTTTCAAACCGAGGGTTTCCATAAACTGAGGTAAAAAATTAGGATAAGTAAAATTTGATACATGAGTAGGAACATCAGCTGCACAAAAAAGAAAAAAAAGAAAAAAAAATCACTGCATAGAAGTTCTGAAAGTGTCTGTAAGGGGAAATAATCATTGCTAAAGGTGAACACTCCCAAAATTTGTTCTACTTTCAAGACGTGATAGCTGGACATATGCTGAAATCTAGTAGATGGGTAAGGAGTACCATCTCCTTACCATGTAAAGAAAAAATAGAGGAAAATCTCTTTAATATTTTCATAAGTGATAATTTGATAGCTTCTGGATTAAACTATTCACAACTTTCTCATAAAAAAAAAAATTAAGTCATTCTTCTATTCATTGTCAGCAATCTCTCACTGCCAAATTAAAAGCTTGTTCATATAAGAGTTACTTTGATCTCCAGTGGCACCCAAATCGCAATGAGAAACATTCATCAGACTTCAAAGATAAAATTACAAATGTATATAAAATACAGAAAATAAAGTATCTGAACACGGAGACACAGAGATGCAGTACCATCACTTTTTGAGGGAACATGTGTATAGTTTCCAGCAGAAGGCTGACAGCACTCAAAGAACAGCAATCATATCCATTCCAGAAATAACCACTAAAGAAAGAACACAAAGAGAAAAGAGGCATTAAAAGAGCCAGAATATTGTATTCACTGTGCAGAACTTTCACCAGCTGTGGCAAGGATATTACCCCTGTGACCCTGCTGGGTAAGTGGGATGTTATGCTTTGCATGCACCAACTGTGAGAAACACCTTCATCAGAGATATTTAGAAACTAACACTTTAATGCAAATGATCACAAGAAAGTAATCAACTTTATTCTCTAAAGTCTTTCAATTCTAGTTTATTTGCAGAGCTACTTAAAGTATAGCACATAACTGGACTGGCCCACGTGGAGTTCCTGAAAGCACTCCTATAGTCCTTATTTTTGTAACTTCCATCAATTCATCATT
Organism: Struthidea cinerea; assembly: GCA_013397865.1. Taxonomy (NCBI): domain Eukaryota; kingdom Metazoa; phylum Chordata; class Aves; order Passeriformes; family Corcoracidae; genus Struthidea; species Struthidea cinerea. Next base: position 19,337 of record VZTI01005622.1, on the reverse strand, counting down.
AATGAAGCACGGTCTCTGACCAAATTTAACTCCAGGACTAGAAGGGGCTGAAATGTGGAGCCACGGAATTCGGTTCATGCCAACACTGTCAACACATTATCTCAAAGTACACAGATAGAAGAGCAAACCTGCAGCGACACGGGACCTCCTTTCCACAGTTGTGTGATCCTTTCCAGGAAGATTGGTTAGTGGATTTTCAGTCGTGACCACCACTTAGCAGGGTGAGTGCTCACGTCCCCTGAGCAAGGGTACAAAAAGAGATTTGTGCCCTGCATGTGAAACAGTTTGAAAAAGAAGGGCCACTAGAGAAAAATGTGTTTAAAGAAAAAAGTTAACTACTGTTTCTTCATGTTATTGATCTTGTAAAATATTTAACATTATTCACCTGATTTCAGGCAAAACAATTGATCTACACTCAACAGGAGAAGCAAAAGTTTTCAGTAGAGTTCTGCCCTTAACTCTTCAAAACTTACTAGATTTCACTCTGTGAGAAACTAGTGAATACTCCATGAATTATGAATTACTCCGTGATATACATTCTTTCATACTTTGCATTCCTACAAAAATCCTAAGAGATTTTTAGTCTCTTATAACCAACCTAGGTATGAAACCCTACACATGGACCTTGTGGGCTTATATTGGAAGTCTAAGGGAAAATTTTCAGAGCAGCTACCCTATATAAGAGAAAAAGGATGAGCGGGAAAAGGTATCTGTGAGAAAAGAAAAAATACAAAATCAGTATATAGAGTCAATTAATGCATGGGAGAAAACAAAACCAAACCCAGAAAAATGAAAAATAACTCAGGCAAGGGACACACAAGAGATTAGGAACAAAAAACTAAATCTCAGTTTTACTGAACTAATTTAGAGTTTTGTCATGCACCTTATGATTTCTAAAGTGAAGATTTGTTATTTGAAAGCCCAGTTAAAAACAAAAACTCACTCTTACTCTTCTCTCAATTTAAATCCCTTTCCTGGGGACCTACTGGTTTTAAGGAAGACCTGGTCCCTAACTGAGTTCTCACATGGAGATTGAACTGCAAATCACTTCTCAATGTTGTTCCACTGCAAATATAGCTACGTACTGTGAATATTCTATCACGCTTTAATGAGTCAAATGGGTCACGTATTTATGTTTGTGCTCTCAGATCTAATTGAACTAAATAACATAAGTAATAATAATAATAATTAATAATTGTAATTATAATTATACAAATGGAATTACACGAATTTAAGGCTGGTATAATTGTTAATAGTTTAATCCAGCTTTACTGTGCACAGTCTCAAGACCACATTGAGGTTAGATGCATCTCTGATTTCCTTCTAAAGACAGAAACCTAACAGCAATTGAAATCTCTCATGAAAGCTGTTCTGGTTCAAGGGAAACAGTCATACACTGGGAAAAAACCCACTCAGGTTTGGTGGTAGGTCATATAAAGGTTCTGGAACACCATTCTTGTTGTAAATTGTCAGGGTTTTTAGATTATCCACAGTCCACAAATAATTAATATTTCTTCAAATTATTTTCCTGGGGTCATTACCTTATGAACTACACCATGGTTAGGTTTATAAATGAGAATTTGTCACCAGAAATTGAGACGCTAAGGACAAAACATAATCTATTCCTGAGCATATGTGGGACTGAGCAGGGACCTTTTATCCCTGCTTAGAGAGCTTAAAGAAACAATTTTTTACAGGTCCTGTAAGTTCTTTTCCTTTAGCTCAATGTAGATTTTCCTGCGATTTTAATTGGTTTCTTAACATGTGTTCACTCATTAACTGGTTCACTGAGGTTAACTAAAGACTAATGTCTTATTTAAAAATATTCTGTCATTACCCTGCACCCACATACTTCAGCTCAAGAGCAACAGAAGGTGTTTGGCTTCCTGCAGTGTTATTTAAAGACTTATAGAAATAGACATAATTTTAACCTACGTCTTTATTCACTACTTTAATGTGGGCTTACAGCCTTTTTTTTTAGAATGTATTGCAATTAAATAACTCATCCACGTAAAATAAGGATTATTACCAGATTTATTTAGACGTAACAACTTCGAGCTTTTCTTGTTTTCATTTTGAAAACAATAACACGAAAAATTTTTAGTCTTTGTTTAAAAAAAAAATACAACAACATATCTGTATATCTAAAAATCTTTATCTCACAAGAAAAATGTCAGTTAAAGAATCATAGGGGAATAGGGTCCCCATTAAGCTTATTTTGTTAACTCATATTTCCAATCTTTTTGACTTTTTAGTATTACTTTTTTCTTTCCCTTTTCTTGTTTTAATTTTGTAATGTTGAATTAGAATACCCAGTCTAATGCTGTGCTTGTAACCATAGAAAAAATGACAAAATTTTCTAATGGTCTTTTCTCCTTTAAGTACTAGCTAGATAATTACAGTTCTAGATTTAGATCTCTATATGTAATAATTTTTCATGCCAGTCTCAATAACAATAAGTAATAGAAATTAATAAGGATTACAATATACAGAGTCTTACAGATAATGAATCAATTTCCAATTTATGGTTTACTTTGACATAGGAAAATCAAAGGACAAGAGACATTTACATGAAAACAATTAACAATGCTAAGTCGGCAAAAATATTTTGTGTGTTATAAACAATCTGTGTCAGGGAAAAATTACACCAAGTGTTTTTGTAAGTATTCTGCTAAGGGAATTAAGGTTGTGGAAGGCAGGACACTAAGTTTCATAGCTGCACAAAATATCCTCTGGTAGACAGTACAAACAGCAAGTAAGGCCACCCAAAAGCACAAGAGTGGGACATGCACTGAAAGGTAAGTAGAGACATGAAAAAACAGTTCATTCATATTAATTAAGAACGGCACCTTATTGACAGCTTTTTTAAAAAATGCCAACAGCTCCACTTTCCACAACTCCTGCACGTGTTCCTGTATCAACAGCATCTGATCTCCAAGGATCAGGATGGGAACTGCTCAGGCTGTGGAGAGATGTGCAGGAGGTGCTCAGGTCATTATGGACCAGGCACAATCTCCCTTTCGAAGACATTCTAATCCCAACACTGCTGCATAAATCCCTGCTGTAAACACGTGAATGTCTCATTCACAATCTCTTCTAATGTGCAATAAAATACAATAAGGCATCTTTGTGCCCTGGAACTATGCCACACTGAAATATATTGAGCATCTAGGACACACTCTCTCCTGGGAAGGGGAGCACAGGATTGTTTTTCTGAAAAAAGATGGATATTCTTTTTTGGTCCACAATTCATACTTCCTTAGCAAACAGTTTGGAAAACTGACTAGTTGGGTGTAAAGGAAAGGGGTTTCATGTGTTTCTAAAGCTATAACTTAAACTGAAAAGAGCATTTTTCTAAATAAACAAAGGAAGCCATGTGAAAGTAGGACATGACTGGTTTATGCATCAAAATGAATGATAACAGAATCACTGTGCAACAGTTTGTCACTGTTTCAGCTGCTGTATTTTTACTTCATTGCTTTGGCATGCTTTTTTACCATGTGAGACAAACATAAGAATTGTTTCCCTGATGGTCAATATTGCACACAGACTCCAAACAACTGCCATTGACATTTTATAACCACAGTGTGGAAAGATGTGATACTGACTGTATATGGAATGTGACTGGAAAATCCTTTACTGGTACCCTTGACTGAAATTCATACCTAAATAGTAACAATTTATGCCCAATTTTCATTTTTATAAAATAATCACATGTATTGCAGGACATCAGTTACTTGAAACTTATGAAATGATCAGGCTTATAAACACACAAGTTTGAAGAGGGGTAGTCCGTCACTGTTTTTGTTGAGATTGAACAATACATTTCAGAAGCAATGAAAGTTCAATAATTGCAGCAATTTGTTCATGGTGGGGTTTTGGTTAGTCAGTCAGTTGGGTTTTTTAGGAGGTTTATTGTTTTGACTTATTTTTAAAATTCCCAGTGTCCTGTTAAACGTTCAATCTGTTGAATAAAAGATAAACAACTGAGACTCTGAAAGCAGACTGTGTCTGCTGATTCACTAGGTTTAGAAATCACGGGAAATTGTGTTTATCTCTTACCTATAAGCCATTATTCCTGATGTCTAAACTATTTGCTGGGAGTACAAGACTAACACGTGTATCTGTCAACAAAATGGGTCACCTCTATAGTCCTCTGTATTTTCTTTAGTTGAAATCAATAAAGAAGAAATCAGAAACATCAGACACTGGAGGGCAGGAATGACGAAGTGCTTAACATTTCTCCCTGATGTCTGTATCACAAGACACATGGCTGCTTCCCAACTATTTTATCAGTTGCCACATTTTACCTGTTTGTGCATCCTCTGGCTTTTCTAATTCTTTTGCATGCTAAGACTTTTTTGTCTTTGTCACAAGGTTTCAAACAATAATTCTGAAACATATTATTAATTTAATTTTTCATGCTTTGCATACAATTAATATGCAAAACACACAGCTACGGATCACATCTCCGTCGGTATCCCACATACAGAAATCATAGTGCAGGAAAAAACCAAACATGTAAACAATGTAGTATTAATCCTATTGTAACTAATGTGTATTGTTTTCATTGACACATAAACGAGGGATGGGTTATAATTACTTCATTGTAAAAATAATCATTATAAATAACTTATATTTTTCTAATAATTTAAAAGAGATTGCTTTATGACTTAGAATGAAAGCCAGCATCAGCATCAGATCACATACAGAGGAGTGAAATATAAATCAGTATTAATGCAAAGTAGACACAGCAGCACCAAATCACAAAAACAGTAAAGGAGACAAATTCTCAGCCTTTCAGAATGTGTCTCCTGAGTATGCCTTCACTGCAAGGTCATCAACTCCAGATATAAATCCTGAAAGAACTGCTCATTGGCAGTGATGTCACTGCAGATGATTAACCTGGTAATGGGTTATGACACCTAGTAAGACACAGAGGTAGGTTTCAAATATTCTAGGTGACTAAAATAGAATATTTATGGGAGTTCTTCAGAAATCCAGCAGAAAACTGCTCATATTAAGATGCTTTATTAAGATGAGAACAATGGAATGTATACAGAGAGCATGTATCTAGTTTACTATCATTTTTTTTTCTGGGTTTTTCCCATAGGAGAAAACTCACATGGAAGTAAGAGGACAGTCCTCCCAGAGAGGCAAGTTCATATTATATCCAAATTCTATATATTTAGCTATATAAAATATATATCAAAACATATATTTTTAATTAATACATATTCAGGATCAAAATCTCAGCAATTCCAAAATTTGGACCTGGATTTCAAACTAGTCCAGATATCAGAGGGATTGAGATATATGCATTTTGATTTAGAGTCATCTCAATGAATGATAAAAGCACTCTTCAATTGCCTGGACAGGTTGCAGATATCCCATCCCTGGCAGTGTTCAAGGCCAGGCTGGATGAGGCTCTGATCAACCTGGTGTAGTGGAAGGTGTCCCTGTCCCTGGAACGGGGATTGCAACCAGACCATTTTAAGGTCCCTTCCAACCCAAACCATTCTATGATCCAATTAACTGCACACACCTAATTTTTTCTCCAACTAATTACCACAATGACAGCATCCACTCAAAAATATTACTGCAATGATTGTTTCTTTGAGACAGAAGTAAAGAAGCATTGTGTAAGCTGGTTTCTTTAGCAATATCTGTGTCTACACAGGGCTGTGGAGGGCAGAAGAGCATTGTTGGGCCACCCTGAACTTTCAATAAAACATATGCAAACTCTGCCAAAAATTGTATTTAACTGTTTCAATCTTTGTTCTTAATACCTCAATATCTGTCTGAATTGAAAATATCCAGTTCAAAACCTTTGTGTCTCTGAGCCATTTCTCAATTTTGGTAGCAATTTTCACAAGTAAAGGGAAACAATTCCTTTAGCAGATCCATATTGGTATTACTCATCCCCAGCTACCAGGAGACCCAAGCAGAACACAGAGAGCACCAAGGGAGAGTATTTAATAGCTTAAAATTTTGTTTATCCTAGTGGGATTTTTAACACTGAAATACAGAATTCCCAACTGCTCAGATATATTGAAAATCCTTACAAGGGTTCAGAACTAAAAACTTACATGACTTTATTAGCTCAGTTTAAGCACTAGAAACCTCAGCACACTGAACCTTCCCCCATGACTGGAAACGTATCGCAGTGCACTTTTCATCTGACAAGCGAAGTGGCTAAAATATCTCAAAAAGATGCAGATGTCAAACATTAATCATAACCAAGGCACACTGCTATGGCCCAGTAACTGTTGGTACTTAATTTCAACAAAATCACAGTACTCTCTCAACCTTTTCTACGCGGCTGTGTAAACATGACAGCAACTTTAAATCTTGTTGACAGTGACTCCCCTACCTGTCAGCAGGCAGGCAGCTGCAGTTCAAACAGTGCTGCACACAAAAGCACTTTTGAATTCCCACCCTAGGCTCAAAGCTCAACAATGTACTTTGGGACATGGTTGAATTTTAAGTCAAAAATGTCCCCGCTTTACAAGCAATTAAACAATTAAAAAGTATGTCTGTGAAGCAGGGAGCAAAGGTTGATTAGAAAGGAAAATCAACCGGAATTTGAAACAGGACAGAAAACTTTTTCGAAGATAATTAAATCAAACTTGTAAAACCACAAATATGAGAAAATTATATCTTCAGCAGTATAACCAGATTATCATAATAATTAGGGACATGATAGGCAGGTAAATACTTTTACATATATTACACCTATCTGCCTACATACATAAAAGTTGCTATCCAAAACCCCCATTAGTAAGTGAACTGGAATTCAACCATGCCTTTACTACACGGATTCATTTGAGAAGTCCAAGTAGAGTCAAAGAGTAGAAATAAATTCATTAGCCATCCTACAAAATTCAGTTGCTTGATTTTCTTTAATAATATCTCTTTAGATTGTTCTCTGAGTATGTGTATTTTTTATTTAGTAACATTCTGTTGATTCAAGTAACTCCAAACAGCAACACACACAATAACAGGTTCAAACATAGAATGACTTGAAGGATTTCTGAATTGTCTGCAGGCAGAACAGGATTAACTGATAAAAGATTTCAGGAGAAATGTCAGATCAAGAGGATACATCTCTTAAACTGGTCTAAACAACATATTTAAGCCTACATTCTCTATATACTTTTGTGTTTGGGTTTTTAATGTCTATCCATGTGAAAAACATGAAAGATCAAACTGAAGTGTAGTAGGGTTGTTTGTCTTTAATATCTCAACTCTGCTGTATTTTAAGTCATCTATCCCTAGAGCAATTTTAGTCACCAAAAGCATCAGTGCCTGCAGACTTCTGGTTTAGAGAATTTTTGTTGAAAATTACTGGCGTATTTCTAATTATTTTCCAATCCTCTGGAGAGAATCTCTGTATTGTAACTGCAGCCTGACATTACAGTGTGCAGTTTCTTGAACCATATAAAGAAAACATTAGCAATTTGCTCAGCAGAACCTGATTGCTTTCCCTTTCTCATTTACAGTTTGCTAAATGAGAAGCTGCATAAAACAAATAAATGAAGCAGGTGCATGTCAGGTTCTGGTTTGGAAGAATTCCAGCTGATCAACTCCACCAAGGTTTTATTATCTAACCGGAAACATTTTGTTGGTGCTCAGATCTTTCCCTCAAGAATAACCTCTGCCAACTGGAAACAGCCCAATGAACAAAATGCTGTAACTACTGAAGATTCAGGTAAATGCTCTGTGACAATCATTGTGCCCAATAGGCTCCTATCCCTCTGTATATGCATACGGACACACATGCAGGCTAGTCTGAAAATATATTCCAAATTTTATGTCAAAAACACACAAAAAAACCCCAGCAGGCCATCAAAAAGAGAGACCATGTTTTTCCACAGACTTTGTGATAAACATTAAAACAATGATTGAACAGAAAATCTCATTTCTGGTAATTTGGAGGGCATATTTTCCAGCTGGAGAGCTTCCTTTGGACCCTAGTAAACAGCTGGAGGGGATGGATAGAATATTTGGTAATACTGTCCATTTGGCCTTTCTTCTGCTTTCATCAAACTTTTAAATTGTTTGCAGTGGAAAAGCAGGATTGTAGCATCTTGTACTGGTGCCCAGTGCATATAATTTGGAGGAATGTCAGACAAAGTGATTTGCCATGCCATGAATGTTAACAGTCGTAACTGGTGCTTTATGCCGCCCCGAGTTCCTGTTAAGTACGTGTTGCAGCATTGTTGAAGTCTACACTTGCACTGAATTTCAGCCCTTGGGCACTGCTTTTAGCCCTCCTCCCAGCTTACATGGGAAGATGTAAATCGTGCAGCTAACATAGAAGCTCAAGAATTTGCTGTCCTAACAGGACCTGCAGATTTATAGAGGAGCGTATTTTTAAAGCATCAGAATTGCTACTTTCAGGAGTATTTAAATCAGTTCAGATGCTAAGGTATTTCTTCCACTCTGCATTATAAAACATTTCAGCCTGTTTACTGCTCCTCTTTTTAGCTCAAGGATAGTACTCAAAGCATGGGAGCACCTAATAGTGTGCTTTCCCTTGGGAAAATATTCTATGAATAATGTTTAAACTTACTTAATTTGCATACATTTTACTATATATATATATATATCATTAAGGGGAAAATTTACAAAAACAAGTTTATGGTAGAATTCTAAATTGAATTGTTCTTCAGCAAGGTGCATGTACTTTTGCAAACTGTATGTCAAATTTGATAGTCGAACCCATGTATTTTTATTATTGCAAAACAGTTTATAAAAAAGAAATCTATAACTTTTGGGAGAAAAAAAAAGCTTAGTCCTGATTGTTTTTTTAATATATGGGTAATACTTATGGAAAATAATAGAAAAAAATAGTTGGAAGAGACTTCAAGCAGTCCTGTACTCTCAGATTCCTACCACAACAAAGGATTAGAAGTATCCAACCTATATTTGGCAGATGGTTGTACACCCTGCTCACAAAATCCCTTAGTGATGGAGATTTCATTGTATTCTATGAAACTTGTGTGAGAGAATATCTCCCACTGTCCTTACTTTGGGAAGATTTTATTAAGGCTTTATATAAATCTCACCTTCTGCAACAGAAGCTCAACTGTCCTTGGAGGCTGGGGGAGCTTCTTGCATTTTTCTTCAGTTTTCTTTAGATCATTTGAAGACCTACCATGTTTCAAGTCCTGTCTTCTCTATTCTTAATACCAACAATAGCCTTCTATTTCTTTTTCACAAGTTACATTTGCTACACTTTGGATCCTTCCTTCTCTGCGTCACTCGATCCTCCCAATTTGTCCTTACATTTCTTGAATTTTATGTCGAAAAATAGCAAAAAGACTCCAACAGAGGCTTTATTCACCCTGAGTGGAACAGAAGGATTATTTCCTATTTCTGAATACACTCACAGCTTTCACATCCCAGAATGAGGCCTGCCTGCCTGTTTCCACAATAGCAAGACAACACTGATTCAAGTTCAGTTTATGATTTACAAAGACACTTGTAAATCACTAGGCTTGTGACCAAAATACTGCTACCTAATAGGTCAGTCTCTAAGTTTTATACATAAATTTCCTTCCTTAAGAGTAGTACTTTGAACTCTCCTTAATCAACTATAGCTTTGCATATTAGACCAATTTTTCAATTGCTGAAAATACTTTGAATTGCAATTCTGTCCTACAAAGTGCATGGACCCCCTCCCATTTTGGTACCATCCGGAAATTTAGCAAACAATCCTCTATACGTTGAAAGCCATCCATAAAATGCACTTACAATATCTTAACAATCCCTTTTTCAGTCTATATCTATTTGGTTTTTTTCCTGAAGACAGATGACATTTGGAAGGAAGAATTCTGATCAAATTCAGTCGGGTTACACAAGAAGATACTGCACTGTTTCAGTAAGAACACCTTACTTTAGGGTAAAGGGGGTTAATAAAACTGATGAGACAAATTCATATTAAGCACTAAATTTGTATGATGGTGTTTCAGTGTTTTCTTACTGGTGCAACTGCTGTATGATAAGAAATGTGAAGATATGGCAAATCACACAGTGCTGTGTTTGCAAATACCATGATAGTGCTATGCAAGATGGAGGTCAGGCTTTGCTCACCCATCACAAAATGCACCACACCGGTCTCTCAAATTTTTATAATCCCAACTATAACCATAGGTCAGGGAATTAAGCAGTAGATGAGCTCCTTTATATACCATGATCTGATTTTTCAATGTAATTAACTAGTACTGTTTGTTATTAAGAAAAAATTAAATTATTCAAGAGTTTAAAAAAGTCATCAATATGCTACTCTGATTAAAATTCTTAATAAGTTGCTAACATTCTTGAAGGCCTGGAAATGAATAAAGGACTATCTGTATATGACAATAATTCTTAAACAAGGAAATCTTCCTGTAAGGAGCTCTTCAGAGATACATTCTGAAAAAAGTCCACAATCTTACTGGTAGCATATGGGATGAATGAAATTAAATGAAATAAGAACATAAGACCAGCTGTGCTGGGTAAGAACAAAGCTCTGTGTAGCCTGTATTCTTTCTCTGACAGTGGCCAGAAGTGGATTATCAGGAAAGGCAAGTGTGTAGTGATTTTTCGTTCAAATTCTCTTATCCTTTAGCAATACAGTTTTCAGAAAGTTCTTGAGGCACAGGTTGTGTTGTCCTCAGTGGATTTGTCTTTCATGAACTTGACTGGTCACTCTCTCTTTCTGTATACTCCAACTCTAAAGCAAGAAAATAATAAACTCACACCTTTAAGTGTTTATTCTGCCTTTCATTCCAATTATAACTCGAGTTGAACCATTTCCCATATCCTTTGGAGCCCAAAATGTTCCAGTTGCAAGTATGGAAAGATGGCAAGACAAAAAAAGCAAATGAATTACACTCCCAGAAAAAATTTTTCCTCATTTTTACTCCACCTCTGTCTGTCAAGAAGCACAATTTTAAAAAACCTGATAGCTTAAGTCACAAAGGTTTTTAGAAAGACAAAATTCATGTGTTTTATAGCTGATATAAAGCAAGTTTGCTCCTTGGGCCAAGCCCTTTTCTGAGTATGCATGCCGGGGCCAGCTGCATATTTTGCCCCTCTGTGTTCTGATTGTTTACCCTGTAGGAAAGAAATACAGACAATTGCATTTGAGTAATGGCAGAATGAGTCATCTGATCCATCACCTTTTCCATAGGACTGGTCTGTACCACACACTCTGTCTGCCTGCTTTGCACTCCACTCTTAGCTGATGACAGAACTGAAACGCCCACAGTGACAGAACATTCGCTAATCTAACAGAACCGAGGTTTTCCTCTTTTGCAGAATTCCAGTTTCACGTTTCTGTACTGATGGTCCTCACTGCCCACTGAGCCACAGCTCTACCCACAGGCTGCATAAAGGCAAGAGTCACTGTCAGAAATGCCAGTGACTCTGTTGTACCCAAGACACCCTTCAGCTGGGGAGATTTGTTCATGACATTTACTGTGCGATGGGGGAAGAAAACCTATCATTTTCTCACTTTCTAAAGCACTAAATTCATAAGAAGAGAAATTGTTACAGACAAAATGTCCTGGGGTGTCCCTCAGAAAATTGCCCTAGAACATCAGTTGCAGTAGCCTGGACTCCTTAAACAGCAGGAGGCCTTGAGCAGCTGCCATTTCTCTGTCACCTCATTTGCTGGCTGGCAGCCTTTCTTAAAAATGCAAGAAATGCAGTCAACACCCACTGCTAAAATTTTAAAGCTACTGTCTAAAATAATGCTTTCACAAGGAGACAGTGCTGTAACACCTCTACATAAATGGTATCTGCCCGCATCAGCTCACTCCTCTACATAGTTTGAAACGAACTTGCTCACCCAAACTTTCTGCATTTGAATTCAAGCAAGATGCTTTCACTTCAAACTGAAACCTAATTTAAAAAACAAAAGATGGCCCAAACTGTACCTTCAGCTAGGTTTGCAATGCATGGATGTAGCTTTGCTCAAAAGTCTTCTCAATTTCCCTTCAAAAGGAAGGGAGAGACTCATGCAACAAGTGTATGACAAAGTGAACTTCACCTGGTGTACGCTTCTAAGTAGAAGAATGTGATGTAGGAGCGAGCTCAACCAGGAAGTTAGGAAAGATCCCTAACAAAGGATAACCTTGTTTTGGGACTCAGATTTCCCTGTTACAATCTGGGTATCCATTCAGGGCTGTAGCCACACTCCTTATTTTATTGCTCTAAGCAGAGGGAAAGAAAACCTCTACCTTATATTTATTATAAAATGATATAGAAACTTCACTTTCAAGATCACAATAGATCATTTCTAAGAGGCTTTCTGAGACTAAACTTTTCAAACTGTTGGAAAGAGAAATCCTACTGAGAACTAACTTCCTTTGGCTTAATAAAAACAAATTCATAGTTTTGGAACAGAACACCATGAACACGTGGTGTAGAATCAAATAGAAAGTCACATGTTTCTGGTGTGTCCCCTGACAGGCCAGGCTAAGCAAAAGGAATTTAGAATTCATGATTCACCTAAAATCTACGGGATCAACGATTCACCTCCAACAATAGTCATTACAGTTTAGCTTAAGGGCACACAAACTTTTGCATACACAAAAATTTAAAATATCAAAGGTATGAGAGGCAAAAATTATTAAGAAAAAAGAGATAATCTCTATCTATTAAAAAAGAACAGTAATGATAAAAGTGGCTTTTTCAAAGACATTTTCCTTCAGTATCTGGCTAACAGTTTCCCCAGCATGAATCTGATTCAGGACATGAATATTTTGTTTGCAACCTCTGTAATGATCCACTGACTGCTGTCCTTAGTCTGTCTTTCAGAGGTACCCCAAGCTCAGTTTTTATACAACTGCTACTTCCTCTACTCTGGGACAGAATTGACCAACTGGTAGACAATAAAAAACAATTTATGCCCTTCTTCATCCTCCTCTTCACAGACCATCACCAGGGATTATGACACTACCTGAGAGGCCCTGATGAGTAATGAAATCAAGCCAGTCATGATTCCCACAGTAAGTCATGGAGCATAAACAGGATTCAGTCTGGAGAAGTTTGCCTGGTATATGGTTTCATATGGAATGTTGAAGTGCCTCCTTCCATCCCTACCATTCACCCTCCCTTCCACCCCAAGAAAACACAATAAACTGTGATTTGAAGTTGGTCCATGCTGTCCACACCACAACGCCTTTGCCACTGGAAACATGAAATTGTGTAAGGGCACCGTTTCTGTGCTGTCTCTGAAAGGACACATCTCTCTGCTGAATCAAACCCCCAGTTTTCTGTATGAAGAATAGCAAAAGTCACAGACATCACTGCCTTTCCTCTCTTTTCTATTTATGGCACTGACAAAATGACAATATCTATTTTGCATAATCAAACACTTTATGGTTGAGTGGCCCTATTGTAATTAAAAAAAAGCCAACAAAAGAAGTATCTGGGCTTGTGAAGATAGTGGTTTAAGTAACCTGCTTAGCTGTGGTTCATTTTCAGACACATTAAAGCACCTAGAAAGGGTTGCTTTTCAAAATACAGCTTATTCCTACAGTGTATTCATAATGCATGGTTTCATTTGGGATTTTATCCCAGGAGTGGGTTAAGCTGAGAAACACAGAAAAGCAACTGAGCGACATGAACTTAACGGGTAGCAAAAATTGCAGTGAAGGGGAAAAGATAAGCATCTTTATACAGATTACAAGAAAATCTATTGCTCAGGAAACAAACAAATATCTGAAGATAAGGATGACTATTATGATGATCAAGGGAGAAGAGCTTGACAATAAACCTAACTGGCAAACAGGACAAACACACTGGTCACCTCACACAAATTCAGGAGAAAAGATGTTTTCTAAGCTTTACAATCACAATGAAGCAGACCAGGACTGGGATGATATTCTAAAAAAGGGCTGCCTACTCCTTCTGTTGCAAAGCACATGCATTAACCCATGAATCCACAGAGAGCAATACATGTGTATCTCTGATGGTTTTGTATTTACAAATACGCTTTTATCTATGAAGCACTTACACTTGAAAACTGTGAGCACCATAAATGTAAGAACTTGGCCAATTTACAGGACTGGTTTAATCCACAAGCAAAGAAATGGCAAACGTTGCTATTCCTCCTTTAGTAGGACCACAAGCAAGACAAACTGAAAGAAACCAGGTGGCTGATTGAGAGGAAGGAAAGAAAATAATATACTTTTTGTATTAGAGGCACACATCATTATCCTAAAAATGCAAATCTGATACACATTTGAACATCAAGCTGAGATCTCCTGAGTCAGTTCTGTCCCAGTTTCTTACACATACTACATCACACAAGCTGCTGTAAACTTTTGCTAAAACCACATGCTCTGCAACATTTTATATGTTTTGTTTAGATGGTTGTCAAGTTAAAACTTCTAAGTTACATAACTCCTGCCTTATGGAATCTTGGGAAAGAGAGATGTTAATTGTAGGGAATGAGATGAGCAATGTAGCTATTTTTAAAATGACTGTCCAGAGGCTTGGCTGTGGCACTGAAAACTGGTTGTTGATAAAAGAACTGGATAAATATATTTACAAACACATCATCATGATTCTTGCATATATGGAAAACCTGCCTTCTGAAGCAATAAAATCTCTTAACTATTGAGACTTAAACAAACCAGACCCCTCCTCAAAAAACTTACAGTAATAATGTCAAAAGCTAAGAGAAGCAAATTGGAAGCTCATGATTAGCCAGTTATAAGAATTTGCAGCCCTTAGCCTATTCAAGCAATACCATCTTCTAGTACAGAAATATCAGGCAAGAACATCTGTTTTGCAAACATAAGCTGAGTCTATCTAAAATGAACTTGCTATAAACAACATACACCACAGCAGAGTTAGAACATACATAAACACACTGTGTTTCTAAATTTCATGTAGCTCTGAAAAGGAGAAAATACATAATCTACTGTAAAGTGAACAACCATATCCCATCTATCCATACTGACTCTGCTTCTCTATTATGAAAACACCACTGCATTTTGTAAAGAGTCATAACACCTCTGGAGCTGCTCCCCTTGTACCAGTTTTGTTAACAGGAGGCAGGTCAGAAAAGTGGAAAGCAGGGGACAGGGACCAAACTTGTGTTAGAGGATCTGTTCCTCTGTGAGAACAGATCCTCTTTCCTTCTTCACCCTGTCTTTTGATCAGTACAGAAATGTTCATCTGCTGCCAAACCCCCTCACATATTCCAAGCACCTCCTTCCAGGCTCTTGGTGCAGCACAGTTCTGCCAACATGAAGCACGCATAAAAACAAACAAAAACCAAGTTCCCTAAAACCGTAAGAATTATATAAACCAGTGACTTTTCACAACCACTACCATCTAGGCTTCTTTTTGTTTCTAAGCATGAAGAGAAACTTCTGATTTCTGAGTATATAGAGAATTCTTGGTTTTTTTCTAGACAATGTTTTTATGTCTAAATGTATCCACATGGCACCAGAAACCTGATGGATTTTTACAATTATGCCCTGTCATTCAAAACCACCTAAATCCACCAATAGTGAGAACTGGGAATTTTCAAACACTTCCAAGTTTGAAAGTTTTGATTAAGAACACTGTCCCTCCTGAAGGTAAGGAAGGGTCAGTCGATTGAATTACTACTTAGCTTATCCAAGGGGGGAAAAAATGAACAAAACCCAACTTTTCTTATCATTTCTAATAATACAATCAAAAAAGAGAGGTTCAGAGGATGAGATCTACCAGTTCTATAGCTCAGATCTGAGTAGCTCAGCATTTTAACTCTACTATAAAACTCCTGCAAAACCAATCAGTTTTGGCATAAATTTGTTAAATTTTATTCAACTTAACTCTATGAACACATCTAGACTTTTTTAACTAATAAAAAAAAGCAGAAAATAATTCTGTAATTCCATCTTAATTTCCATTCAAATACCAATAAAAGGGTAATTAAAGAAGACTTCCACGAACAGCAGACAGCAGGAAATTAAAACATATATAAAGGCAAAATTGCTTTAAAAGATGAAAACCAAAGTAGTGCAGCCTCCTGGGTAGGAAAAAAACTTATGGTTTTTTGAAAATTTCTAGTGAATATTTATGTATTGGAAAGTTCTAACCAATGAGAGACTAAAATTACTACAGAGAAGGGAAAAATAAAGCAAGCTACCATCAAAGAAAAAGGTCAATTGAATTATTAAAAATCAAATTCCACATCACTGCTGTACAACTTGACTAGATCTGATGATTTAAAATAATCCACATCTTATTACATAAAACTGTTTTTAAGGTACAATTTATAGATAACTGAGCATTCAAGGGTTACTAAATACTTCTGTATATGAGGACAGACAGATATGGGAATGTTGTGACATAATATTTAAACTTGCAGCACCAAAGGCAAGACAATGCCAACCTGAAGATTCAATGCATAATCTAGAAAGTAATTAAGCATACAGAGAGATTTATAATCTATTGTACAAGTAACCAATACTCATTCTTTCCTTGAAACTCCAACAGCTAAAAAGCACTGTATTAATGGTGTTTTATAAGACCAAGAGGCCGCAGAAGGCTGCAAGACTGATTGCATGGTGAATGACTGGGTGCATGACTGGTGAATGTTTCCACTAGAACTGAAACCATTTTCATTAAAATTCTACCAAAAAAAACCCCAAACAAACAAAAAAACCAAACCAAACCAAAACAAACAAAAAAAACCCACAAACCAAAATCAAGCCAAAAACCCATACAAAAAAAAAAATATTTGCAAACAAAATCCAGAACAAACAAAACAAAAAATAACAAACTAAAGCTCAGAAACCCAATCCAATCACTACTAAAAACATTTGGGATCATTTACATTTCCTGCATTATCAGATTTGGTACAGCTGGGCTTTTGTATCCCTGTGCTCAAAGGAGACACAAACCACCAATGTGCTCCTCCTGAGTTTGTCAGCACTGAAGCCCTGCAGTTCCAGATGGGCTGGAGGTGGTGCAGAGCAGGGAACCAAGCTGGAAGTGCCTCTGGTGGCACCCGGGGCTGTGATGCAGCCACTGCTTCCAGGCACAGAGCAGAGGATGCACCAGCAGGTGTTTGAGAGCAAAGCTGCCCAGCCAGGCCTTGCAGAGGGATCAGTGGAGCCAAGCTTCCCCTTATTCAGACGTTAATCAGCACCAAGCAGCAAGGCTTTGCTCTGCCCTTCTCCATTCCAACAAGGAAAGGCCCAGTAAAGGCTGCTCTTCCTTACAGTGTCTCGGACCTACTTCTCATCTCTCTCAGCAAAAGCCACGGCAGAAGATCAGACTGCCCTGTGATCTCCACGGCAATAACCACGCTTCATAAATAGGTTTATACACAATCAATATAAAGATGTGCAAATCGTTAGTGGAGTTTTTCCTCAGCTATATGGGGTTTGAATTTTAAAACATCAATTAAACCAGAAAAATGATATAAGCTTCATATGACCTGCTTCTCTACTGGCTTTAACTTTGAAAATAATTTATGTCTGCTCCAAATGGGTTCAGAGTACTGCCATCCTCATGGGGTAATGATTTATGAAGTGTTAGCACACAGGTGAATATGTGTAGTGCAAGAACTTGCAGATTCAAACCCTTTGTTTCCCTTTGTTGCTATTTAATTATGAGTGAAGTGGAAGCAAAGAGTTTAAATAAACCCAGTCAAGTATACACTGCCAAAGAAACACTGGGGATTCAACAGCTTAGTATAACTTTCCAGGTACTTGGGCTTGATTGCTTTTTAAATTTGGGTACAGCCCAAATCATGCAACTGTCCCCACACTCATTTCACTCTGTTCTTTTCTCTGTCAGATTATTTTCTATTTATTTTGCAATTCTACTTCACCCCCATCCCCAGGAATGAATGTCTCACTAACACATTTCTGAAGACAGGCTCAGAATCTAAGGGGTTTAGTCTCCCTTAGTAAAAAATGCTGCCCTTCCTCGATTTTCAACCTTCAAAGGAAACCACATCTTAGAAGAGCATTCAGTAAGAAGTCAAGAAGCCAAACAATCCAAAGACAACTTTTGTCGTGTCTAGTTCCTGTTGGTCTCCAAATTAATAAAACTGCTGCCTTATCCTGTTGAAATAATGGGACATGCACCACTGCTTTGCTATGCTAATAGGCAAATTTTACAGTCATTTGTCTTATAACTAACCAATAATAGATATCTCAAACTTTCTGTAAGATTTTCATATATGTCAAAATAATCCATTGTGAAAACCTTCAAGAGAGAACAGATTTTAATTTTAGAAAAAAAAAGAAAATTGAACATGACAAACAACATGGGCAGTATCATTTCACGCTTTATTCCTGCAAGCTAAAGGGTTTGCGTTTTAGATGATCTGTCTTTAAAATGTTAGGGTGAAAAATAAACCTAAATCACATTTTCTTTAAAGGGAATAAATTAATTGTTACCATCAGTATACCAAATCATATCAATGAATCAATCCAAATTCTCTATTCCATTGCATTATCTAGGATATAAAACTGTTTTCATTTTAGCCTATAATTTTATATTCCAACAAATGTTATTTGGGAACTAAGATTGAAAGATGAAGCATGGAAGAAAATGACATTTTGTGTACCATCTAATTACCAATTATCTGCCAGTGGAACTAATCAAATTGTATAAAATTAGACTGCAGATTCATCAACCAATTACCTTAGAGAACATGTTATACTCCTCATCAGCGATTCAACCAACAGTCCAAGTATTAAACAACTTACTATGGATGTTATAGGGATCTGTTTTATTCAGAGAAGACAAACACATCTCCAAGCACAGTAATTAAAAGCTGCTGCAAGTTATAATATTGCTAAAATACTACTGCTGGAGTAAATGTGTTTTAAAAGTGTCTAGTGTTAATTTAAGCTTTTAACTTAAGTTACAAAGAAAATAAGTGATTTACTATACTGGATTAAAACAAATTGAAATGGACATAACACATTCTACAAAATCAAACCTTCCATAACCTCTGCTTTTTACAGTCAATAAAATGATGAAATACAGGTAGAAACTGGCTTCTAAATAACTATTCATGCATTAATTTAGGTGCTTCATTTAGATTTAGAAGAAATTGTTTGGAAATACAGCATGTCAGCTCTTACCTTGAAGTCCTTTTATTCACATATCAAAATTATAAATTAAGTGTAATTCTATTTTCACACCCCCAAAATTTTACTTGAATTAACTGCAGACAAAAACACACCATGGTGAATGTCTTTCAGGATATATTTCAAAAGAAGAAAGAGAGTAGCATGTTTCCTTTCTTTTCATCAAAACACATAGATACACTCTGGTTAAAAGCACTGGGACACCTACTCGTGTGGGTGAGGGTTCCCTAC
>VZTI01005619.1:0-70355 GCA_013397865.1 Struthidea cinerea | reverse complement strand
CAGGCCGTGCAAAACCAACACACCAGGAAAAGCCAAACAGTTCATAGGTGGTATTTTATCTCTGTAAAGGCCCTTGGATTTCAATTCTGGCTGACCTGAGTGGAAGTCGTGGGGCTGTGGCTCCCTGAGGAGCCCTGCGGTGTTGTAAACGCTAGGTTAGTTTGACATGCTGCAGCTTTCTCTGGGAGCTCTGCGGGGCGCCTTAGGGCAGGCAGCCGTTCTGTCCTCCCGTAGTCCATTCCGGATGGCCCCGCACCCTTCCTCCAGCCAGCTGCCAGCCTCACAACACAGTGATGGCGAAGGAGGCGAGAAGGGTCTCCCCACAAGGGTTCTAGAGGATCTTTAATGATCACATCCCGTCCCAGCGAGCCCCAAAGGCAGAGATCGACCCCGTGATCCCGCTGCAGGGGCTTTTTCTCAGGGGCGGTACAAGGGCGGAGTTGGGGCACAGAAACAAATAAGGGAGAGCCCGAGGGAGTGCCCTGGGCTGGGGACAAGGGAAAGCGCGGGTAACAATATGGGGTAGGAAAAGCAATGGATGACGAGATCAGCGCACTGCGAGGCTGTTCCTTGGCAGCTGTGTCCATCAGCCTCCACTCGCCCCTGCGGGGCAGTGCTGCTGAGCGATGGCGTTTTGCAGCAGTGACAGCAGAGTCCTCTGGGGCCACAGCCATGAGCTGCAGCACTGCCCAGCTCGTATGCAGTGCGCAGCCAGGGCACCCCGTGTCCCACTGGAACCAGGCACTGGTGGTTCTGCTGCAGCAGCTGCTCCTTACCCTAAATATCCACTGGAGCCAGCAGCCTGGCCTCTGCACGTGCCCCTGGGCCCCACCACAGGCATGGGGCCTCAGAGGTGGAGCAGCACTCTCCAAGGAACCTTCTCCTGTGTCCGTGAGGTGATCAGAGATGGGACAGCACCAGGAAGGGCTGGAAGAAGTGGATAGGTCAGTGTAGTTTACTGAAAGCGGGGACACGGTGGCCTGTGCGTAAGTAAAGGGCCATGGTGGTGGGAAAGTGTTCAATTCTCCCCATCCTCAGGGAGAGGACAAAGTGTAGTGGGTTCCTCTGGGCTGGAAGCAAGAATAAAAGTCTTGGTGAGCAAAGAGGGTGACGCTTGGGAACAGAACGCCTGGGGACCTGGTGGCATTTCAGCTGCTGGTGGTTTCAAAGGAGTGTCTGAAACATGAGTCTGTCAAATCTGACAGACGTATGATGGGCTCCTCTCTTCCGGCAGGCGGATGGGTCAGGCTGGCTCTTAATTCTCTTTTCCCTCTGCTCTCTGTATGTGGAAGTGCAAGCCAGAGGGAACAGAAATGCTGGGATTTGCACATACATCTCCCCTAAAGATCAAAACAAAAACACAGAGTAAAGGTTTTGACACACACAGAAAAGAATAAAATTCAAAGACATCAATCGTTTATGACGGAAAAGAATGCAGTCAATAATTGCTTGTGGAAAATAAGGTATTTACTTATATTTTAAATGACATCTTACAGATTTATGTTTTCTTTGCTTTACAGTTCTTTGTTGGGGAAATGGTTACTTTTTCCTAACATTCCTTCAACCGTTTTAGAATAAGCTTTTTCATTAATGGAAATGACTGTCTACATTTCTTTTAGCATCTTGTCTGTGTCTTATTTTATCTTGTCAGAGGAAACTAGCAGATAGCAATTCTTAGGGTTTTTCTTGTCTATATGATTATCCAGACAGGATTTTGACAATTTCAGTACAATAGCCTCCTCTCAGGAAGTCTTTGATTGAACTAAAACATACTCTGAAGTGCTAATTTCTTAACCTTCTAGAGTTCATTATTTGGACAGATAAAAATTGAGTTTAAAATGACCTAAAAGGTCATCTTGCCAAGGTATAATCTAGTTAAAATTCTCTCAAATTGAATTAAGTGGTCTGTATACCATGTATTGATTAAAAAAATCTTCTTAATGTAGTCATATTATGAAACTCTTGACACTATTTTTTTTTCTCCTTTGATGGAGCTGTTTTTTTACAGAAACTTCAGCATTTGGTTTTGTAAAACTGTCACCATCTTGATGGCTTCTCAGTTGTATAAGGCTTTGACCTCTAGACCAAGCCTGTGTTTGGGGAAAACACAGCTGCAAAATTTTCTACTCCTGTGCCACTTGTGAATAAGTTTCTCATATTACATTGATATGAAGAAGCTGAAGGCTGCTTTGGATTACCTCCTGAAGGACTGATGTCGTGGCCTTTATTCAAGATGCATCCGTTGCACTTTCAAAATAGAAATTTTGATAAGTTCTGCTTTCAAATGTTCTTTTTGCCCTGATAATTATAATTCTTAATTCAGTTCTTTTTTAGTTTGGAACAAAACCAAAGAAAGTTAAACACATGAAGAGACAACTTCAGCTATGACTCATGTTTCTGGAAGGTGGGCAAAAGTCAGACAAGTTGAAGTCAAGAGTTGCTCTGTGGTGTTGGATTAGGAGGAGGATCCCAACTTTATTGCTACCTTATCCATTCCCATCTATGGCTTTCCTCTGCAAAATCTGAGTTTTGCGGATTTGGGAACTCTACAGCCATAGCCTCCTGTCGGCCTTTATGTCCCTGGGTTGTTCAGTGACCTCTCATGGGAGAACAGGAAAAAGTCTGATGCCTCAGCATCAGTTAATTGCCAAAATATGTGGCAAAAGAGAAACAAAAGGGAAATGGAGTCTGTTTGTCTCACAGGGACAGTGTTTTAAGTCTTCCTGTGGACCTTAAAATGTAATTTGAATGTGCACAAGCATGGTCAGTATTTGAACTTTGACCTCCTCTAGTTGCTTTGCTTTTAAAGAAAGTAATTTCCAGAGTGATACTGGTTTTCTGATGCTTTTTGGCTTATCTACAAAAACTGCTCATCTGAGTTGACTGAGGAGGAAAGGAATAGGTTTTTCTGGGCTGGGTATTAAAAAAACATTAAAAAATTATTTGGGTTTATTTCTTAGGTGTTGAAACTACCATACAAAAAACCTTTTCTGGTATGCAGATCCTGGTCATTTAAACAAAACAATTACTTGGTTTCAAAGAAAAAACAATCCAGTTGTGCTTTCTTTAGAAAAAGATATTTTATGGCAAACCTGAAGTTGACAGTATTTGTTCGATTCACTGTAATTACTAGAAATGCTTCATCTATTCAAAAGCTTTCATGACACCCTCAGGGACTATTAGGCTTTAATATAAGTTGTTTTTATCTCTGATTTTTCTCTCAGATGATTTCCCCTTTTGTTTTCTCAACATGTCTAGATTTCGTTATTATAGTGTTAATTTTTTCACTTGAAAAGGTAACAGCAAAGCAATGGTGTTTCACATCTCTTTTCTGAATTCCTAGGGTCCAATTCTTATGTAGAGCTCAGCTATTTCTTGCTAAAATAATGTTGCAGTTTTGCTAGTGAACAAGCTCATTTAATCAATAGTTCCTGTTTGATAGACTAAATAAATGATGTTGTGCTATGCGATAATCTCTGAGTTTTCCCACCACCTGACAGAAGGCTCATACTGAAGTGGGAGTGCAGAAATGGAGGAATTGACAGGCCCAGACAAACGAACAATTAAGATGGTGTTCTGAGGTCTGTGGCGAGGCAATAGAATAAGGTAGAATACGTGCCTGGAATATCAAAATCTTACACGCTACTTTAAAGTGTCCCAGGAGAACTGCTGGACAGATACTGCATGAAAAGTGGATGATATTCTTGTTACAGCAGATTAGGTGGCTTATCAGCAGCCTAAAACTTGGAAATATGGGAAAATGAGGCCAGAACACTTTGAAAAAAGAAACCTATGTATGTATATTTCTAAAGCAATAATCTGCTTATTATCAGCAAATACATTTTGAAGCAACCTCTGGTCCAAGAGGAGGAGGCCTGAGGTGTTGCGAGGAGCGAAATGTGGGAGTTTTCAGCAGCAGGTCCCTTGTTCCCAGGTTGCAGCCTGGTTGGTGGTGCCAGTAATTATACAAGTCACAGATTTCAAATGTCACCATTATCCAGCCACATCTGCAGTGTGACAAGTGTCAAAATGACAATGAGAAGTGGGTATATTCACAGTATCTCTTGCTTCTGTCTTACATCCATACTGTAAAATGTTTCATTCTATTGGTTCTTATTTAAGTAATTCCCACTTCAGAAAAAGAAAATGTGTTATCAACAAAGTGCACTGCCTTGCACCTTCAGTTGGGACAGAAGAGATGCATCAGCAAATGCTTGAGCAGATGTAAAAGCATTGCTAAAGAAATGGGTCCTTATGAGGATCTGATTTCAATTTTGGGATAAGTAAATGTGTTTGCTTTGGCATTATTTTTTTTCTTCTGGATGTATTTTTTCCCGTAACTGCCAATAAACTGCAAATAGGATGATAGAAAAGAAACTGCATTGTGAGTCATAAATAGGATTATTGACTAAATAGCAGTTGTAGGATCTGCGCTGCCAGTGTGTAAGTCAGAAAGTGTATCTTGGCTGTACAATTTTATTTCTATTTTCATAGAAGCAGCAGTTAAAAAAATTATTAGCACATGCGTCTGAGCCGATCGTGTTTGATTTGGATGTCACTGGGATGCAATAAACAGGAAACCCCAGGGTGCCATTTTACTAAGACAGTTTTCAGAGAGGAACCACAGTTTCTGCAGCAAAGCACCGCGGATTTACATGGATTTTCTTGTCACATGTTTTGGCAAAATGTATCAGCTTGTGCTTCTTAGCATCAACAAATAATACTTGACTTGCAAACGAGCTCCTTGGCAAGTACCCAGCCACAGGAGGCTTGGAGACTTGACTGTATAAAAAAGACTTTCATTTCACCAATTTCTGAACTGGCACTATCCCTGCCATGGTTGTCTGCAGCCACTCGCTGATCCCTGCTCTTGATTCTTGGAGATTGAAGCTATTCAGCCTATTAGCTTTTACTAAATTCCAATGAAAATTAAACATTTATTTTTTCAATTTCCATGTAAATGCCTTAAAGGGCTCTCAAGCTCATTTGTGCTCTCATGTTTGAAATTAATCTTTTCTACTATGTGACACTGGTATCTTTACCCTCACAATGTAGGCCTTTCAATATTCACCTTTTAAAGAAAAGAGGCAGCTTACTTTGTATTTTTCCTGTGCAGCCTTCTTGCTCATAATGAGCTTAAATGTAAGGAGCATAAACCCATCTGGAAATAAAATTATGCACTAGGTTCACTAAAAAAAGTAATTACATTATAATCAAACTGTCACTTTATGAGATAGTGGGAGATGAAAAACACTACAAGCTGACAAAAGAAGAGGATGGCTTGCTCTTTTAAACATCATCCATGGCACAAAGCAGTGAAGAAAATCTGAATTACGTACAGTGTAACCAGGAAAGCACCTGGAGCCAGGCAGGTAAACCTCAGCACTAGGACCAGGGAGACAGATGTGATTTCTTGTGGTGGAATGGGGGAACCTTCAGCTTATGCAGCCCAGTTCATGCACAGGCTACTACTGTCAACAGACTGACAGCCCAAGGGTGTTTGGAGATACGGTGGGAAACACTGACCTGTGATTGGGAAATGCACTGTATTCCTGAGTCATGTTTTGCACGGAACTTCAGTCTGTGCTGCTGTGCTTGTTTGCTTCACCTGAAGCAGTTGTGCCCCACCAAGCAGCCTGCATTCAGCAGAGGCTGATTCCTGTCTCAGGTTAAACATGTGAGGAAATTGGGAAAATCTGAATGTGTCTTTGTTCACGTTTTGCTGTATCTTATGGCCCTCTCTATCTGCCTCACTGTGATTGGAAATGCCTTGGTTTAGGTGAAATCCATGGTCCCGTGTTGCCCCTAGGTAGACAACAGCATTAGGTGGGAGTGATTTTCTTCAGTCCTTCAGACCCTTGCCATATGAGCTGTTGTTGAATAAAGTCCTTTTACCCTTCTGACATAATTTCTTTGAGATCTGAATCTGTTCCCTGTTTCTTGTTCTCTGTCAGCAACGGATCCTTTTCATGGGCAGATCCTTGCTCTGACTCTTGACCATGGGTTGGTGGCAAGTGGTGGGCATGTGTGTGGGGCACGGGGAGAGGGAGAGGAGCTGGTGATGTGAGTCTGGATGCCCGCCTTGTCATTCCATCAGGAGCCAGGGAGGAGGCAGGTAGGTGGCTGCAAGTTTATGCTCCTGGATGGAGCGAAGCTGGTGAAAGATTGGTGCCCAGGAGAACTGCTCTTGCTGCCAGTAATGCATCTAATGAAAGAGAAATTTGTTCTCAGATACGGGCTTTCTTCTGGTAACTGAAAAAAAAAAAAAGCTTCAGAAATATGAACGGGTTGAAATTAATGTTTTTGTAGTCTCAGTTTTTTTGTGTTCTAGAGATAGAAATGGTGACACACTGAGAGGTCCGTGCTGTGCAAGTGGCACAGCTGATACCTTTATTCAATGTCGTGCTTTTCATGCTATGAATACAGTGACAGAACAGCACAGGATTACTTTCCATACGCAGTGGATAAGACCCACTTTGTGTATTCATGACACATGTATCTGGCAGGGTCCTGAGAGCCTCAGGAAAGCAGAAGTGGGGGAGCTCACTGGAGATTTGCTGATACTACACCTTGCTTTTCAAATTTAAATCCCTAATTTGTTTAAGTACAATTAATTTTTATTTCTTTTCTAAGAAAACTGGAAAGATTCCAGTTCCAAGAACGGGAACATGAAATAAAGCTTCATCAAAGAGAAATAATAATAAAACACCTTGTCCAAATGCTTATGTAACTGTGTAGCCTCTGTTTTGACAGAAATAGCTGTCAGAAACAGCATTTGACAGCAGCTCTCCCCAGGTAAAAGTAACAGTTTTAAAGCTACTGTTCTTAAATTCCAGCACCAAATCTCAGCACAGGCAACCCCACTCATGAGCTGCCAACAGTGGTTTACTGATGAGCTGTTAACTTGTGTATTGAAGGCCTCATGGACTGAAATTTAGTATCATCCTCATTCCACATTTTGCTGCTGTTCCTGGCAAGAGACTTGGTTAAATTGCCAGTCTTCTTTTCATTAAATTCATGCTTCTATAGCCACCTTTATCATGCAAGACACATAAGAGATTTTGAATTGCAAAAAAACCAACCAACCAACCAACCAACCAACCAACCAACCAACCAAAAAATCCCCTAACAAGCCTCAAACCAACTAAACAAAATAATCAATAATCTCATGACAGAAGGTACAGGTAAGGTTTTCTTTGACTGTGCAGATACTTCCATGAGCCCACAGTGGCCTGTTGGGCATAACGAGGCTGTTTGGAGCAGAAACTGCACTTATCCCAGTGTCTTGGGCAGTCTCAACTTTCCCCGTGTCTGTTCTGCTGCAAGGATGAGGGCAGGGATGCTGGTTTGTCTCCATGCCCATCTTGCTGCACACAGCAGGGCTCACTGTTCAAGCCCTGAATTCACAGCAGAGCCAGCAGTGAAATTTGTGCTCCCTGGTGGATTTGAGTCCTTAAGAAAGTCGGAGGATTAACATATGCCACATATATTCACTCCCCTTGGGACCCATTACCTTTCTGGCTCTTTCTGCTCATATTTAAATTGACCTCAAGTTGCAACAATGCTGCAAAAAAACGCTTCTAAATAGATTAGATGGTGCTTGTCTTTTGGGTTTTTTGGTTCTTGCTGTTTTTATTATTCTTATTAATAATAAGAATATTTCAGGGATATTTAGTTGTTTGTTTGAGGGTTTTTTTCTATAAAACTGTTTAAACAGTTGGAGAGGTCTGTTTGTGGTACAGGTAAGCATCATTGCTACTACAGGGAAAGCTAAGTTGAAGCAGGGGTATAACCTTTTAGAAAACAAACACAACCTTTGAATCTAGTATTGCTTACCTCTAGCACAGAAATATGTAAGGCTTTTCCTCCTGCTCCTAGTCAGGCACAGAAGGTATGTTGTTCAAAGCTAGCAAGCAGCTTGGGAAGTGTTGTCAAAGAATTAGCAATACAGTGTACTCTCTGGCTTTTGATTTAACCGGAACTGGTCATCATAAGAGTCCCATAAGCAACTACACCTTTCTGCTGATGTACCTCCTTGCCCTGTGAAGATCATAGCAATGCAATAATTTAGCTCAGACAGATGTGACACTGTAAGGCTAAACGCTTACAGTGGGTAAGCGGGGGGTAGTAGTAGCAGTAGCTGCTGCCTAGCAATGTAAACACTATGCATGATAAAGAAGAAAATTCAATTTTTCTAATAAAGTAAGGCTTTGGGGTTTTTTATAAGTGAAGGCATGGAGAAAGACAAAATTACCCATCTGGGCCTGGAGTGATGTTCTTGGGATGTATCACAGCTCTGGATGATAACAGGTGACATTGCTGACTCTTCTTAGCCTGAAAAAATAGTGGCAAAATTACTGCAGTAGCTTCATGACACTGCTGGTATTTAAGGATTCTGTACACAAGTTACGAATTCTGGCCTGACTCAATGAACTTGGTGTTAGGTCTTGACAATGTTATTAGTTTCTTTTCTTCCTTTTTTTGTTCCCCCCCTGTGTTCCTTCCTTCAGCTACTGTTCTGAGTGTAAAACAGATACCTATGTATGAGTTTGTCTGTTAAGGTCTTTTCAGGGGCTGATGATTTTTCCTGATCCTGAAAGGAAGAGAGTTATTAGACCTTTTTATTCCTTCTCTGCAGGGGCCAGGGCACAAAGTGTCTGGCACAGCTTGACACTGAGGTATAGGGACGAGACGTGATTAAAACGTACTAACAGAGCAAGATTATTTTCTAGTATCTGGATGCATTTTAATCCATGTTTTTGTTGGAGGTGCTATAGGTCCCTCAACTGTCACCAGAGGTCTGCACTTTTCCCTGTAACCAGGCTTTCATGCACCAGTCTTTTTGAGAGCTGAAACCTGCATCCTCATTTCTGAAATGGCTGAGCATCTTTGTCTCCTGAGATTATGTTGCTCCCCACTTCTCTCCCCACCCCAGTGCTGAGGTACATCATGTGGGCAGGGCAATACAGCTCTGAAAGTGTTTCACCATTCTCTTCACAAGAGCCCATGTGAAGAGTGGTGATGCTGATAACTTGTAACTTCTTTTGAGCTTTTCCTGCTTCTGGCATGCTGAGATTCAGGAAAATTAATATCACACTTGTTATAAACCTGTCCTTGTGGCAGATGCAGACCTTCCTAAAAGCATGTCAAAACAACTTGCTTAAGTGTGGCAATTGCTCAAAAGTAATAGAATGGGAAACAGGACAAAATCATATGAAGACTTTGCAATTTCAAGATTTTAAATAGAATATCAGCTCAGAGGTGTGCACTGAGTTTTGATTGCAGAGAAAGCAAGGATGTAGGTTTTAAGAACCAATCTCTTGACACATTTTAAAAATCCATCTGTGCAGTGTCTGCCTGCAAGAAAGCAGCCTTCCATGTGATCCCTGCTCTTCAAGCAAAGGCAGCAAGGATTGTTGAGCTGGATGAAATAAATCACTGGTCTTAGTACAATATTGCAATGAAATATCCTCTAAAATCTAACCTGCTTAGGCCTAAAATAGCTTTCACTTGCTCAAGTGAGAAGCAATTTTGATTGCAAAATTGAATAAGAACATTTATTCTGACATCCCACCACAGGTTTCTGTTTGTCCCATTTCGTACACTCCAAGCATTCCAAGCAACTCCAGGAACAATCTTGACAGGAATTCTTTTGAAGGGTCTGCTATCCTTGAGCACCCTGAGTTTAGTACTTTTAACCCAGATTCTGTACATGGTCATCGGAAAGCTGTAGCTGTTTGCAGTGTTGCACCAAATTTGCCACCTCCACCTCCCTCCAACTCACCTTCAGACAGTGATTCAATACAGAAACCTAGCTGGGATTTTGACTATGACACTAAAGTAGTAGATCTTGACCCCTGCCTTTCTAAGAAGCCTCTGGATGAAAAGAACTCCCATCCTTACAGTGCTAGAGAAAGCATGTCTGAGGTCCAGTCTCTCAGCTCCTTCCAGTCTGAATCATGTGATGACAATGGTTATCACTGGGATACATCAGATTGGATGCCAAGTGTTCAGCTGCCAGGTATCCAAGAGTATCCAAATTAAGAAGTGGTTGAGGAGTCAGCTCCCCTCTACACAGATCCAAATGCCATCAATACAGACTATTACCCTGGTGGTTATGACATAGAAAGTGATTTTCCACCTCCACCTGATGACTTCCCTGCACCTGATGAGCTTCCACCGTTACCATCTGAATACAGTGACCAGTTTGAGTCAATACAGCCACCCAGAGACATGCCAGCCGTAGGTAGCTTGGGTTCTTCTACAAGGAGCAGGCAGAGATTTAACCTTAATCAGTACCTTCCCCATCACTACCCTGCAGACATGTCAGAACCTCAGACTACACCCAGTTGCTCACCTGCTTGCTTAGTTTTATATTGTAATTATCCTTGTCTTCGTAAAAATACATTACTTCAGTTTTTACTCTGTA
Source organism: Struthidea cinerea (assembly GCA_013397865.1). Taxonomy (NCBI): domain Eukaryota; kingdom Metazoa; phylum Chordata; class Aves; order Passeriformes; family Corcoracidae; genus Struthidea; species Struthidea cinerea. The sequence continues at coordinate 59,926 of VZTI01005619.1, read as the reverse complement.
GATTAAAGCCAGAATTGGTAATTTTAGTAAGTCAGGATTTTATCCTGATTAATAAATCAAACTTTTTCTGTCTCGCTGTAAAATGCTCATGGCTTTGTTAGAAACAATGTGGGCTGTTTACACTCCTGATCTGACTTAAAGTGTACGTGTAAAGCAAAACAAGAACAATGGGAAGGATTCTCCCATTCTCAGTTAATGTGTTTAATAAAGAAGGAAAACCCCTTCTTCACAGCACCTCATAGTAAATTCAACTAAAAAACATAGAGACTTGAAAAAGCCCTTTTTTTACATGGCTGCAAACTTTCTTGGTCCTATTGGCCAGCACTGGCACCAAGTTCTCTCTAATCCTGTAAATTACACAGCACTTCAGTTCTGGCCTTAAGGATAGGTGGAAACCTGACCTCAATAACATTTAATCAAATTTGGTTGGTTGGTTGGTTGGTTTGTTTTTGGGTTTTTTTTTGTTAGGACTAAATATATTTTTCCAGTGGAGTCATTGCACTGCATGCTGGACCTAAATTTCCTAGTAGAAAGTGGCACTGTCCCAGAGTTTGTCATGTGCCTTCAACTCTATTCAGAAGCCTGTGTTTACCCTGTCCTTATTGCTATGCAAGCTTCAGTTCTTTGTGTCCACGACCATATCTGACCAAGGTGTGCTATTAGTTATCTACAGCAATGCAAAGGCAAGAAGTAAGTCCAAAATCAGAGACATAGACGTAATGGCTATGTGGCTTTGAGTGGGAGTTTTTGTTTTAGATTTTCCTTCCCTTCAGTGCTATTAATTTATTTGATGAACCTCATTGTTCAGTCTTGCCAAACTGCTTACTTTAGTGCATGATACCTGCTTGTTACAAGCCTGATTTGCACTTGTATATCCCAAGTGCAACCATTCCAAAAGGGGAAATAAGATAAACAGAAAGAGAAAAGTCAAGAGTCAAAAATAAAAGAGTTTATTCAGAGGCATAGAGTCCCACGGGAGCTTTTTATGTACAGAACACAAATCTAGCAAGTCATAGTTGCTAAGACACATGGATGTCAAGGCTCAGGAGAAGTGACTACCTAGACCATTAATAACAGAAGTAAATTGCACCCAGATATGAAACTGCAAATGCAGTCAGAGTTTATCCCTTAAAAAGGTTTTGCACATTAGCACCATAACCTTGAAATTAATCTTTCTTCCTTTAGCATTCTCTATTGCAAGTAAAATTGCTATATTTGCTGAACCATCTTTCATGCCAATGCTCTGTGGCAGCCATGCTGCAAAGATGCTGATGAAAAGAGAGTTCATTTTACATGGATCTGGTGTTCCACATGAGTCTTGCTCTTATCATGTCCAAAGACTTGATTTTATGGAAGCTGCCAACAGACCTGGTTGAAAAAACACAGTGATCTGAAAGACAGCCCCATCTTTCTCATGGTCTGCCTAACTAAAAAGCTAATTGAATACCAGCTCAGTATGAGCTTTCTCCCTGCAGACATGATCTTTTCTCAGATTTCAAGTGATGCTTTTGAAGTGGCAGTGGTCAGGGACCAAGTCTGAGAACACACCACACCTATTTGAAGCCTCAGCAGGACACATTTGAGAACGAAAGCCTGGACTGATTCAGTCTTTATTTCTCCTAAAGGCAACTTGGAAACATAGAGCAGTTTATGGGTTTTCCATCACTAAGAGATCTGAAAGCCATTGACATGGAAATTAAATTTCAGGTTACAATAATGAGAAATATATCATGAGGACATGATAAGTACCCAGTAAAATGCATGAGCTTTTTAATGGGCCTCTGAAGGAAAGAAGCTGTCTTAGGCAAGCCATTATGTCCTTAAGGCTCTGTACCAGAGCAGGTTCAAGTAGTAGCCAGAGAAAAGTAAGTGAGGTCAGATGGTAGAGCCAACATTTTTTATGATAAAAGAGAGACAGAAGACAACCTATAACAAAAGCACAGTTGCTGTTGTTGCACAAATTTCCAAATGAATAACTGTGGTGAAACCACCCAAAGCCATGTCAGGCCACTTTCTGAAAGTCTCCCCAAGTTAGCAGCCTGAAGTCCGCAGTATTTCCTGTGAGCAATGTACCTTTTCATTCAGAGCTGCACCTACATGCAAAGTCTGTTTCAGAGCTGCAAAAGGGGTTGGGTGAAGAGTAAGGTTGACCAAAACACCCCTCTCTCTGTTAAAAGTTGTTGCCTGTGCAGTAGGACCATGTATTTTTTTTCCCCAGCACACAGCAGTGCTGCAGCCTCTCTGTCACTTTTGCTCAGGGTTTGAACCCTCCATGACAGACCCCACTTCAGGCAGGAGGCTGGAGTGGAAATACCTGGTTTCCCCTCCAGCCTGAATTATCCTGTGGCTCTGTGTCAGATCCCACAGGAAAAATGCTGGCTTGAAGCCAGGCTGGCTTTGAAATTGGCACTTTTACTTGGTGTAGCTTAAACATGAAGCTTGTGTGGGATGTCAATGTCTGGAATAACCAGCTCTGTCAGGCTTGGTAGCTAAGATGGAGGGATCCTGTCCTGAAGGAAAATAGAGGGGAAATAGCAACTCAGATTTGTATGTGGAAAGCTGAAGGATGGAGAGGTGAAGCTGATTCGCCAGGCTTACCAAGCCTGCAGGAGCTGAGAACAGACTTGGGGTATTTGGAGTCTGAAAAGTATCTCTGTGTTTCTTCTTCTAGCTACACAGAAAACCAGATTTATTTTAGGAATACAAGCTGCCCTGGCTTGCTTGTGGCAGGACAAACTGTTTGCTGAAGCATGGAAGATACAATCATGATTTCCAGCTGAACTTGTTAAAGACTGAGCTTGTTATTTATTAGTTACCTTATTTAACATATTTTAGAAGTACTGTCGTAATGTCTATGGAAGGACAGATGCATAACAGTCAATCTGATTTATGCAAATTAGAAGTGGAAAATGGGCTTAGGTAATGGGGATGTCATAAATATCTCTGAGTTATGAAGTGGTGTATTATCAGAAAGGTCAGGAGCAGGACACAGTGATTGCTCACGACCTCATATTCATCATAAGTCCCTTCACTAATACCTTTGCACTGTTCCTTTTGTACCTTTGAAAAATACACCGATAAGCAGATAGCAGGAAATGGTGTCTAGAGTGGATCACACCACGAGTTAAATTAACTCTAACAGACGTGGATAACTCCAGTGGTAATTCTTTCCTGTGTGTTGATGTTTTGGTGTCAGCTACAGAGTATATTCAAATGCATTTCTCCAAGGAGAAATGACACCAGTGAGTGATTGTTGTACCATGTAATCAAATAAGTGTTTTTCAGCAAGCTGTGGATTGATTGCCAGGAGGCACTCATACAGGGAAAGCAGCAGTGTGTGCATGAGAGCCACCACAGCAAACCTGAGATCTTACCCCAGGGTGGGGTATAAGGATGAGGGGCTCTGTGAGCAGCCCCAGCAATACCTTAAGGTTGTAGCTTGCTTTAATGGATTTTTGGGTTAGTCTTCCTGAGATGCTGGTCTGAGATCATGCTCTGCCTCTCTCAGGAAAGCCTGTGGTGATGGTTGTGTTCCCTGCACTGTGTTCAGGTTGAGGTGATGGCTGTAAGGAACCAGTTATTAAAGGAGTAACTCTCACTTAAGGTGTCCCTGTAGGGAAGGAGTTCAGATGGGGAGGGCAAAGGGCAGAGATTGTGGCTGCATTTCACAGAAAGGAAGCTGGGTCAGCAGAGCACATCGGGATGTGTGCTTACACACATTCCTGTCCTGGGAATGCATCTGGCGTGTAAGTGCAATAGATTTGGATGCTCATAATGCCTATCGCAGACCTCCAGTGATGGATGGTTATCAGGCACGTGTCTTGGGGTGAGCATGCATTTCTAATGTTTATAGCACAGACTGCAGGACTGGGGGGAAAAATTACAATGATTTTTAGAAATAGAAATGGCATATGATGTTTCATGGGCAATTGCATTGTCATTTTTTGCTGCAATATGTTAATTAGTAGAATCTTTGTAAGCTTCTGGAAATCCTTAGATGTAAGAATATCTGTTTGTTTCTTTTGAATTTTCCTTCATTTGCTTTTCCCAATTATTTTACAGCTCTGAGAGCATCAAGTAAATTTAAAAAAATTCAAAGAGTGTGTGGATGGGCACATATAAAAATAGTTCTGTATTTGAGAATGCATTTTTCAGACAAAATTGTTGAACTATTTAACCATAATTTCTGAATAACGTTGTTGTATTTGTGGTTTAGAGTTTATTTTGCTCAGTTAAAATTCATCATAATCAAAAGTTGTGTCTCAGGTTTTGCTGAGGGGCATAACATTGTTAATTAGTAACTTTGTCTCAATGAGAACTAAATCACTTCAGGAACCTCAAAGTTTATTTTAGAGTTAAGAAAGGTAACAGTGTTCGGCTCTACAGGGATCATTTTGTTCCACATCAGTTATTAAACAATTAGGAAAGTGTGGACTGTCTTTGAAATAAACTATTCTACTCAAGGGCTTCTTCTACTCAAGAAGCTGATCATGAAGATCTGGCACCTAATGTTTAGCAGCTGATTCAATGTCAAGAGTGATCAATTTTAGGCTATGGAGATTATTTTTAAGTTTAAATTAATAGGAAAGATTGACTTTTCAGGAAGGTTTCTCTATGTGATTTTTGTCATTGCCTTGTTGACAGTAGCTTGCTCTGGAGTGTGATTTATCATATGTAGATGTTGATGAAACAGAGAACCCTTCTGGGATGTCCTGGTTCAACAAACCTGTCGCTTCACATTTCTCAGCTTTGTTCTCTTAAAAAACTATGGTTTTCACAATCTGTTGGACTTTTCTGACTAATAGAAAACTCTGTTTAACGTAAGACTTGTAGCATACGCACAGACTTTCTGATCCAGTGGAGAAACCACCCAGAGGAGAGCAGTATGTTCAATCCTGTCGCACTCAGGTGATGCCGACACGGACATTTTTATTTTTTTATTAGGGTTATGGTTATGGTTGGGTTAGGGTTAGGGTTTGGGGTTAGTGTTAGTGTTAGTGTTAGGTTTAGTGTTAGCGTTAGTGAGTGCTTAAAAAAAACCAGATCAAAACAAAACCAATTTTGAAAACTTATTGCATTGAATAGTTTCAGAATTAGTCATCGGATTATCCTTTGAGTAAGTGTAATGGCTGTGGGGGACTTGAATCTCTTGAACAGGATGGTTGTTTCTAGTCTGGATGGCAACGGGACTCTCCACTGCGTGGGCCTTTTTATCAGCACCGTATCCATTGCTATTGAGTATCTAAACTACATTCAGAGCACCAAACTGTTCAAGCAATGGGGACCATTTCTGCACGAGCAGAAAACTTTCTAGTATCTCCAAGAGTCTCACCTATGAATAAATTGTTCAATTATGCAGCAGGAGATGCCTGGGGAGTCCCTGGGACAGCCAGATCCCCACCTAGGGTGCTCATCAGCACACCGAAGCACAGACATTGCTCTACCCATGGCAATCTACCTGGGGAAATGCAACATTTTCCAAAATTCCTTCATGAATAGCTCCTGAGAGAGTTAGTTGTGTTGCTGTGATACAGACTAGGAGTTGGGTCAGCACCATACCTCAGATCCATTGTTGTCTTAGCAGTCCACGGATTTTTCTGTGCAGAATCTAACCTGTTCTCTTAACCTGAATCTGTTAAAATCCTGGAACCCAAGGAATTAAGGACATAAAGACACTGGATGTACAAGCAGGCACAGATTTAATTACACCACAATTATAATTATAGAACAAACTTGAGTTTCTTTCTCATGACTCACAAATAAATTAAATGCAATGGCTTTTGCCACACAATACACATAACAGTAATTTCCAAGGTGTATTTCTATTCTTGCTGGTGCCCCCGGGAATGGAAGATGCTTGCCTCCAAGCTCACACATCAGGAACTCCTTCATTTCTATCATCACTAGCTAAAATAAATCATTTGCATCACCAAACTGAAGCTCAGGATATCTGCATGCAAAATATTGTTGCACAAAGCACTGTTCTCGTAACCTTTGTAAATTGAAAAGACAGCTCCTTCTTAAACTGTGGGTTGAATTGCAATGTGAATTAAATTATAGTAGCAATATCTTCCAGTTAAGCTTATAAATTTACCAGTAGCTACTTCACCTTTCAAGTCTTGTTACGTGTGACACTTGAACTTTTGTAACATTAGTAGCTGTTTATAACAGTTAGGTTGGTGAATAAAAACAAAGTTCATAGGGCATTTTCTGATAAGAAAATATCAGAAGAAATTACTGGAAATGTCTTGACAGTTAAAACATCCAACTTAAGATGCTTTATAAAATGTTAGTAATAGTTCAGTACTTTTGATCTGCACCTTCATGTGGCAAAGGAGTAAAAAAGCCAAGCTAATTTTAAGTAGCCTTTGGCAAACATAAATGGATGTGTAGAAGCCACACAATTCAAACTGACACTTTCTACAAACAAAGGCAACTCTACACTGTTCAATAATTGAAAAATCCCTGTGGCATGAACACACATAATGATGGGCAGCAAAAATGCTTCATCTTCCTTGCAGCGCTTGCTGTGGGTTTCCTGGAGCTTGCTGAATTATTCATTGGAAACAGTTAACAGTTCTTATTGTGGATATGGCTTCTTTTTGCATTCAGAAGTCAGGGATGCTATGGATCACTTAGAAGAGGATGTGATATGATACTCGCTGGGTCATCTCCAGATGCATAACGTTGGGATGAGAGACTCAAAATGTCCTTTTGTAGAATCCCAATTGGAGCTTTTCAAAATCGTGTCTTCTCCCTATTTGTGTTTAGTCAGTAGTTTATTGCACAATTAAATGCCATACAGCTTTCTTTTCATCCGACGTGCTGCGCAGCTTCCTACATGGATTTATTGCTCCGTGGATGTGTGCTGTATCTGGACACACATTCATGGGTCTTCATGTGCACATTTAGTGACATGAAAACTCAATAAGGATTGAACTCAAGGTGTGAAGCTTCATCATCATCGTGCTTTCCCAGATATGCTCCTGACCAATTCAAGGCTTTCTCTGATAACCTGAAAGACAGACAAACACTTCTTTCAAGTGTATGTGAAACCTGGTCTCACATAACCAGTCACTACCATGCCTGTTCCAACTAGTCATTGAGGAGTTTTGTTTTCTCAGCCCACAGATAGTTTTGCTCAGGTCACCAGCTTTAGAACCATAGCATTACTAAGGATGGAAAAGGCTTCTACATTCCTCCAGTCCAACCAGTAACCCCGTGCTGCTCTGTTCACTACTAAAACATATCCCCGTGTGCCACATCCAGACATTTTTCTGAATGCTTGCAGGGATGGAGATTCCACCATATCCCTGGACAGCCTATTCCAATGTCTCAACATACTTTCAGTGAAGAAATTTTTCCTACTATCCAATCTAAACCTTCCCTACCACAACTTGAGGCCTTTTTCTCCTGTTCTGTCACTTCTTCTAGGAGAAGAGACCAACTCCCTCCTTCCAGGTAGTTGTAGAGAGCGATAAGGTCGCCCTTGAACCTCCTTTTCTCCAAGCTGAACAACCCCAGCTCTCTCAGATGCTCCTCACAGGACTTGTGCTCCAGACCCTTCCCCAGCTCCATTGCCCTTCTCTGGACTTGCTCCAGCACCTCAATGTCTTTCTTGTAGTGAAGGGTCCAGAACTGGACACAGCACTCAAGGTGTGGCCTCACCAGTGCCCAGTACGGGGGACAATGCCTGCCATGGTCCTGCTGGCCACACTATTCCTGATACAGGCCAGGTGCCCTTGGCCTTCTTGGAAGCCTGGGAAGATGCAGGCTCATGTTCAGCTGGATGTCAACCAGCGCCCCCAGGTCTGTGCTTTGGAGCACAAGTTCCTTGTGTCAAGGGAAAAGTTGTAGAAACTCCTTTATAAAGTGTTGGCAGTGCTCTGCTGGTCATCGGGCAAGCTATCCCTGTCAACTGCTGCACAGTCTCCAAAGCAATGAATCATCCTTGTGGCTGCCATCACCTTTGGTGAAGTGTAACTGCATTGGGACCCTCTCCTATCTGAACAGCACATTCAGTCAGTCAGCAGGGAGGTGGAGGAAGGTTCATATTTTTGGTTATGATGTCAGCAAAGAGCTTAAGTATGTCCATCTCTTCCGTTTTAATTTATAAATAAATGGCCTACAAAAGCCAGATTCTTGTTTTGAGTAGTCTTGTAAACCACAAGCAAACCACTGACTTGAGAGAAACAAGCTTACCCACTGTGTTTTAATAATTCTTTTGTGCAACTACTTATCTTTTCCTAGAAGAACATTTCTAAAAAGGGCATAACATCTTCTATCATTAAACTTCACCAATCCCTCTCTGCAACACGTCTTTTTTAAATTGAAAATGCTTTTTTATTTTGGCACATTATTGAAAGCAGGGTTTTTATTTAGTACATGCTAGAGTGTCTTGAGAACTGCATGCTAAATTACAGGAGTCTGCAAGGTACCTGAATTTTCAGAAGGGTTTTTGTGATATTTTCACACAGTGTTCAGTGATGGTTTTCAATTTTTTTGGATGTGGGGAGGGAGAACTCTCCATTTTTCCCAGTTCTTTTTTAGAATTTGGTAAGCCATTAGAGGCTTGTGTTGTATTATAAGCAACGAAGTTTAATAGTTAGGGAGGGAAAGGGAAGGTCAACACTAACAAATACATGCTGTAATTGTGAATGGCAGATATAAAAAATTATTTCTATTCTCTTGGGGTGGAGGAGAGCAAATCCTAGGAAAAAAAATTCCCCGTCCAAGGTATGTCTTTTTAAGCCTCAAACATTCAAATATGTTCCTTTCTTCATTGTGTGTATTCTTCACTGGTTGTCCTAAAATTTTCTGTTCTCAGTTTTTCAGTGCCCTGTGTTGTGTGCTATTATCTTCCTTGAGCCAAAAATCACAGATAGCTGCTCACGTACACATTTGTCAGTGAAGCTGGCATGTACAAGATGTAAGGATTCAAATGAGAAAACGTATTGGTCTGGCACGGCCTGGTTTTGGGTAGCAGGGGGCCACAAAGCTGGCTCCTGTGAGGAAGCTGCTGGAAGCTTTCCACCATGTCCAGCAGAGCCAGTCCCTGATGGCTCTGAAGATGGACCTGCTGCCGGCCAAAACTGGGCCAATTAGAGAGGCTGGTGTTACAGACGGTTTGACTTTCATGATGTTACAATGTTTATGAGTTTATTCAGTTATGTTAGGGCTGAGCCTGGTTAATTGATTAATTGGTTAATTAATTAATTGTAGCTATTCTGCGCAATGTACGGGTGTAATACCTCTGTAAGATCACTAAATGGCAACAACAGACATGAGAGGGTGTAATGAGAGCTTTCTAGAAAGCCTCCACAGGCACCATGACATCACCCCGAGTGTGGATTGGTGGATTCAAGGAACCAATGAGATGGAACAATGGAGAAATGATTGGTCAGGAATGCACCCTGGAAACGAGCCAATCAGGAATCCTCTAGAGGAGGCAATCAAGGAGCAGATTGACAAACGGACCAATCTGGGTTGAGGAGAGGCTATAAGAGCTCTGCTGGCGCTTCGCACCCGCTCCTGCCTTCATGGTAGACGGCCTGGCGGGGGAGCAGCCAGCGTAGCACACGCTGTATTCGCTCTGACGTGCCGTTTTGTCTTGGGCTACTCCCGAGTTCTAGTTTTCTGCCACCGTTAATAAACCAATTAAAATTGGCAGCGGTGTCAGACCGATATTTCTGACAGTTGGTAACCTCTGTGATGCCATATTTAAGAAAGAAATCAAAACAAAGTTACAGTATTTTGGATTCTAGTCAGAGAAGAGGAGGTGAGAACATGTGAGGGAAACAACCTGGAGACACCAAGGCCAGTGGAGAAGGAGGGGGAGGAGGTGCTCCAGGTGCCAGAGCCGAGATTCCTCTGCAGGCGGGGGTGATGACCATGGTGAAGCAGCTGTGCCCCTGCAGCCCATGGGGATCCACGGGGGATGCAGAGATCCACCCACAGCCCGTGGGGGAGATGCTCACACTGGAGCGGGTGGATGCCTGGAGGAGGCTGTGATCCACTGGGAGACCCGGTGGAGAGAGAGGGCCCTGCTTCCAGGCTGGAGCAGCCTGTCCTCGGAGGACTGCACCCCGTGGAAAGAGAGACCCACGGCGCAGCAGTTTTGGGAGGACTGTGTGCCCGTGGGAGGGCTCACGCTGCAGCAGGGGCGGTGCGGCTGCTGCTCGTGAGAGCGGACCCACGCCGGGGAAGTTCACGGAGAGCTGCCTCCCGTGGGAGGGACCCCACGGCCTCACAGGGGAAGAACTCCTCTCCCGGAGCAGCGGAAGGAAATGTCGGTGATGAACCGACCGAAGCCCCATGCCCTGTCTCCCTGCGCTGTCGGTGGGAAGGGCTGGGGAGGGTTGAAGGTGTTCTAAGGGCTTCTTTTACTTCTCATTATCCTCCTCTGATTCTGTTAGTAATAAATTCACTTCGCAACTTACGTTGAGCCTGTTTCACCTTTGAAGTGTTTCTCACGGTCCTTATCTCACTCATAAAGCGTTCGTTAATTTTTTTTCCTTTCTCCTCCTTTGCCCACCTGTGGCAGGGAAGGGTGAGCGAGCGGCTCTCGTGGGTGCCTGGCGCTGGGCCAGCGTCAAACCATGACAATCTTTTTGGTAGCAGAGGATGGTTTTGATCCATCCACCTCTGGGTTATGGGCCCAGCATGCTTCCGCTAAGTTCGCATCCCAGTGCTGTGCTTTGCATTAGTAGCTGGAAGGGTGCTGATAACAGAGTAGTGTTTTGGCTACTGCTGAGCAGCGCTGCCTGTCTGACATTCCTTCCCCCATCAAAGGGGATGGGAGTGGGCAAGATCCTGGGAGGGGACACAGCCTGGCCAGCTGACCCAAATCAACCAAAGGGATATTCCATACCGTATGACATCAGCTCAGATATATATGCTGAGAGAGAGAGGAAGAAGCGCGGGGCATTCATGAGCTTCCAATATTTACCTTCCAGAGCAACCATTACGTGTGCTGAAGCTCTGCTTCCTGGGAAGTGCCCGAACATTGCTGCTAATGGGAAGCAGAGATTGACCTTTTTTTTTCCCTTTAGCTTTTGCATATGCAAATCTCTGCTTGTACTTTTTTTTTTTTACTGTAATAAAACTGCTCTATTTCACCCTGCTGACTGTTCTCCATCTTACTCTCTCCCCTGTCCCAAAGCGAAAGGGAGTAATAGAGTGACTTAGTGGGCACCCAGCACCCAGCAAGGGTCAACTCACTACAGAATATCAAACAAAGCATAGGAAAGAGAAAGAGACTTACAGCACTTGGGACATAGAAGAACTTTCTTTTAAATGTCATTAAATGTTAGCAAAAGATTCATGAGGAGTTTCAAATAAATGTTTGAATAGAGATCAAGTAATTTAAAGATGACCAAAGTAACTGAAAAATCCAGCTTTTAGTTTAATCTGAGGAAGGGAAGTATTTGTACAAAACAATGTTATTTTTCAATATAAGAAAAAGAAAATTACCATATACTAGTATAGGCTTCAGCTTCTTTTAATATTTAAAACCATCCTAAATATAGAGTTTTCTTTACATGAAGCAAAATTAGTTCCCTTTTTTTCCCCCCATATTTGTGTGAGATGGATGAACAGGGGAACCATTGTTTTCCAGACTTCACTAGCTAGCAAAAAAATGGTCTGGTCCAGCCTCAGTTCTGATGCCTCATGGAGCAAATCCAACTGAAGTGCAACTCCAGTCATGGTGGAGCACACCTGTAGCTACTGACTGGTGTTGTTGTCATCTGGTCACTGTGAGAGGAACCAGCGAGGCACAGCTCTGCCCCTGAAAAACTGCTCTCTAGCATATTTTTGATTTCTTCATCTTGCCATCCCTGCAAGTTCCCTCTGTCATGAACACCATGACCAAGGGGTGTGGGGTGGCTCTGTGCTAGGTTAAGAGCAGCTTATTCTCGGTGCTCTTTTGTCTCTGGACTTTTTGCTCTTGGAATACAGCTCTCAAATGCCTGGGAACTTTCCCTGTCCTCAGAGCATCACTGCTGGCATGGAGGGAGGCCCTGGGACCAGCTTTCTGAAGTCAAACACCACCAGAAACCCAATAGGAAACCCCATGAGAAAGACCTGGTACACAAAAACAGTGGTGTGGTACTCTGCTGTATCAATCAGTCCCCCATCTATATCCTAAATCTTTTGTTCAATGGCAAGAAATGAAGGGTAAGTAAGCAAATAGCACAGTCCATATACACTTGTGAGTGTAGCAGCTGAAGTTGCCTCATAGGGGACCATAAATCCAACTGCCGCCGACATTTAAAAGGGCAAAACTAGTAAGGTCCATTTGAAATAGCACTGTATGCCAATACCAGTGTCTCTATATATGTCAGGAATGGCATTTGAACACCATAAATCAATCCTCTAGATTGCCAGAAGGAGAAGAGGTTTGGTCAGAAGATGTCAAGAGATACCAGGCTGCAATAACTCATACGGGCATCTGCCTCACATTCACAGGTAGAACATCGCCAGAGATAAATATCAGCATAACAGAGTCATTATCTAGGATTTTTTGTGAAGAGGAAATCCTCAAGTATGGGGTTTTGGGGGTTGTGGTTTGGTTTTGGTGTTTGTTTGTTTGTTTGTTTGGGGGTGGGATGCTTTTGTTTGTTTTGTCCCCAAGAAAAGTAGTAAAAGAGAGATGCTGCCCTTGGTGCTGTGGCCTGCTGTAGAGGCAAACGTTGGTGTTCAATGCTTCAGACAATGCTTTTGAATAGTAAGTTCAGTTGCTATGAAAAGGGGAGTCTTCTCTCCTTTCACCACCACGTCCCTTTCCCCCAGGCAATGTGGATATGCAGTAAGCAACAAGACTTTCTTTACTCTGCCCTTGCAGCGTGGTTCAGCGCTGGCTTTAGGCACCAAAGGCATCCGTTCCCATTTGTGTCATTTATCAAGCAGCTGAATACATTGAAAGGTGTGGATGCAGATTCCAATGTTAGGACATAGCGCAGGAGATTGCCAAGTCTAAATGCTGGCCTGAGACATCTCTGAAAGAGTTCCAGTTGAAGGCAAGGAGTAAAATGGAATAAATTGACTTTTCTACCACAGAGTAAACCTACTGAAACCTTCATGTGGTAAATCGAGGTACTGGTGCAGTAAAATGCCGCATACTCAAAAAGAGGACTTCAAAAGTACTCAGTACAATGCAGACCTAAATTAAAGTGATGACATTTCAGCAACTTAGATTGGGCTGTTATGAAATAAGTTTTTTTGGAGACAGGCGCATCCCTCATAGAAAGGGACATGTTATTGAATTCGCGTTGTACAGGAAATTCTATTGATCCTTTCAAGCACTCCCAGAGAGGTGTCACGAACTGGAGCAGGCCCTCAAGACTGTATGTACTCTGAACAGTTTTCAGAAGTGGTTCATTCAGGGTTAGGATAAAGGCATGTTATTGCTTTTCTCCTGGTTTCGTTTCTTTCCTGGTTAAATGAATATTTCTTCATTTCAAAGCTGTCAGTCTGATGAACCTCGCCAGAATTAATACATCTTTTATGGAAAATACGATTTTGTTTAATTGCGCCATGAGGAAAATGGGACAATAGAGGAAAACAGAATGGTAAAATGATGCCTTCAGAGACATAAATATAACACATAGCATTTTTTTCTAAAAAAAGGGGGTGGGGGAAGCACGTGCAATTTTTCCTGACAGTAGGATTAAAACACCTGATTACATTTGTGCAAGAGACAGTTGTGGTTTCTCGAGTGAGGTTTCAAATTTTTCTTTAAACAAATGTTTTTTTAAAAAAAAAAATTCTTACAGGAAATGTCTCAGAAAAATTGTATTTCAATGTTTTTTCCCTGATGGGGGAAAATATAACTTCAGGAAAATGGTTGGAGCTGTAGCTTTCCTGCTGTGGGAGAAAGCAGGCTGTCTGAAACATGTTCAGGTCAGCTGTTGAATTTACGTATTACTCAGATTTTCACTTACAGATGAGTATTATTAATTCAAGGCTTAAAATCCTGACTTTTTGCCACAGCCTTTTTTTTTCAAAAAAATTAATGGTGCTTTATGAGGTTCTTTTAGGCTTTCAAGCAGAAGGTGGTGAGAGCAAACAGGTTTTACATAGATCTACAAATTTCATAAATGTAAAGCATACATGGGACAAGAAAATGAAGGTACCATGTTTCTTTTCTCCAGCACTACTACAAATAAAATGAGTGTTTATCAATAAATACATAATGCACTTTATGACTGCATTATAAACAGTGGGAGATGAATGAATTTCAATTACTCAGACCAAAGATATTATGCCATTCATTATATAAATCAAACCTAGGCAGGGGCCTATAAGCTTTTGCTGCTTCACTGATTTTTATTGCCATACAAAATGATAACTGGAAACCATATAGAACAAGGCAAATTAAGAATCTATTGGGGGAAAATGCAATTGGAAATGAACATCTTCCTGGAAGCTACATTCACGAGTCAAATGCCTTGTGAGATTTTATCTTCCATACAAAACGTGATGACATTCCTGGGCATATATGGTTAAATTAATTTTCCCTTATCAGCATAAAAATGTAGCTGGCCAAAATAGATTGGAACTGCATAATACATTGGATCACATTTTATTTAGGTGGAGAAGAGGAAAATATTTAATTTCAGTGTGGAATGATATTGAGCAGAATAAATGATGGAGTTCAAACAAAGAGATCATGCTTCCCGGGCGTTTTTTCTTTTGTTGCATGAATGAAATGATCTGTAAATTCATGACAAGATGATGATTTTCTCAGTTGCAAAACAGTGAAAAGAAAATAAAATTATTTCTCCGTGGTCAAACAGAAACCTCTGAACCTGCTGGACTCCAGTCTCACCCTTTGAAGGATTATTCAGTTAGTTCAGGAATTATTATGCGGGAATTAAGGGTTTCAGCCAGTCAGCTTGTGCATTTTGAAGCTAAGGTGGGATGAGGTGACCTGTGTCCCGCAGGATTTTTCTGTAAATGAACTCATCTTCTAAAGAGTTCACCTGTAACCAGTCTGAGCAAGTGGCATCAGGGCAATTGGTCGAGGGGTGCCAGATTTGTCCCTCTGCTAAACGTATCCAGCAACTCTTGGGGGCCAAGGATGCCCCTGCACACAACCCCACATAATCCTGAAATGGAAGACCATGTTGTTGCAAGTTAGAAAAAACAGTAAGAGGAGGATGGTATTTTGAGGGGGGTTGCGGGATTTTTTTCCTTATTCTACTGTTTTACTTCTCCTTGCCATCTAAGTGTTTCTTGAGGTTGGTCAGGGGTTTTTTTGGTGTTTTGTTTTTTTTTTTTCCAGCCACAATGCTGTGGAGAATTATTCAGCCTTCAGCTATTTTTTTATAAAAACTTTTGAAGAAGATATCTAGCACATGTCTTAGATGCACGTTTCAATGACAAAAGCACCTTCAAACACAACAGGCAAATATCTGCAATAGAAGATTTATTTTGATGGCTACTTCTTGTTTCAGTCATATAGATATTATTTAATCTAATATTAAAACATTATTGAACTGGTGATTGTTTAACTTTAAATTGAGATTTAATTGCTTTTTCTAAAATGTATTTTCTTATTTTTGGTGTTAGGTATTTCACTTCACCTCTTCAGTAGACCAGATTTAATTTATACCTGTTTCTACTCAAATCATTGAGCAGAAGATAACTTTGTCTGCTTTACTAAACTTTTTGTCCAGTTTGCCCTTCTGTGGCCAGAACTGAGTTCTCTCTCTCCCCTGTGTGGTGGAAACATCCCAACATCAGTCTGCACTGAGTAAGTCCCTCAGAGGTTGATGGCACAGCTCCCGTGTGCCTGGCTTCCCGCAGTCCTGAATGGCTATCTCAGCTGAGGGAGCCTGGGAGCTAATTTCTGCTCACATCACCTCATGAGGATGGAAAATAGCCTTTTGAAACTGCACTTTTAATAAGACAGGTCTAGCCTGAAAGAGCATTGAACAAATCCTCTGTTACTGTTTATTGTGCAGGAGTTTATGTAGTGAGTGCTACAGGTGAGTGGAGCCTGCAGAAGAAATACACACCCCACTATAAAAATAATGAAAAAGAGAGGCATTTTCTCAAGATGCTGCAATGTCATCTCTGTGCAAGACCATCAAAGCAGTGGTAAGAAGGCTTCTGAGCCATGAAAGGGCTGAGCCTGTTTATATGCAGGGAGATAGATGTTAAATGGCTTAACAAAAGAAAAATGATTCCTTCAGATTACAGGATTTTGCTGAAGCCATGAAAGGAATAGCTAGTGCTTTGTAAGACTAGACTGTGTTTATTAAACAACAGCCCAATCTGGCTTAATAAAAGATATAAGAACAATGAAACAGTGGTTTGTCCACTGTAATTTCATTTTTACAAGTTTTGTATATCATAATTAAAACTGTTCATAGCTTCTAATACTCCATACCAGAAGTCTCATGTGCTCAGCCGTGTGCCTGGTTCTTGTGGGTTTTTTAGTGTTTTATCAACTGGTTTTGTGAAAGATACTCCTTTTCCTTGCAGGTGTCACTTATATCTATGGACCACTGTATTTCGAAGAAACAGTAGTGCCTTCCTAATTCAGATACCTCCTATGTGGGCAACCAGATGCAACGAGACACACTGAAACAAACAGTAAACAGTGGTAATTCACCTAATTTTACCAGTAACAGCAATGTCTTAGGGTAAGTTTAGTAAGTTAAATCTAGTTGAAATCATTGTCAAAATAAATTTTTCAGTTTGAGTTCTTTGTGATACAAAGCAGGTGTTTAAACAGCCAACACTGATTTTAGCAGAATTCTAAATGTCAGTTTAAAATGCGTGATTCCTATATTTTAGGGACAAGAAATAAGAGGAAAACTCTTCAGGGCAGTAAGGATGTAGTATATAAAATTAGAGTTAATTTAAAAAATTAATTCATGGACAAAATCCCCACTGCTCTCCCTCCACCCCCTGGCTTATGCCCGAGTGGAAAGCGGAAGTGGCAGCTATTGTGGTAAAACGTTCCTTGGTCTGTCTATGTTGAGTAAATGAAAAACCATTAAATGGATAATAGAAGAACAGTGCAATGAGATGCTCTGAGAATCCATCAATAAAAGGATGGCAAGCAATTGCTAAAGACAACCCTTTCTAAATGTAGCTTTATTGCCAGAGGATGGAAAATTGAGAGAGAATGTGCGAACAATTGAATTTATGGTAATGGCATGTAAGCGTATTGTGTCACCAAAGCAAAGCACGGAGCAAACGTAAAAGAAAAAATACACCAATGTCTCATGGAAGCCCTGTGTTTCACCCATTATCTCTTGGTACTGGAAACTGTAATATTCTGATATTAAAATCTAATTCATTGTGAAATGCATTAGGAGGCAGCGAGGGTGATATTCTGCTCTATGCCTGCTTTAAGGTGAATTGTTGGACTAAAAGCAATTCAAGGCACAAGCAATGAGCAGCTTGTTCCCATGTACTCCAAGTAGCTTTGTTCCTTTAGCTTCAGTGATATCTGGACAGTCTGATGCTATTACCTTGGCAGTTTATGGGTAAATTACCTTGAGATAATTTGAGTCAATTTGAATTTTAAGCCTGTTTGAAAATGCAGTGTCACTATTGAACCAGCAGAGGTGACTGCTAAATGACAGGCAGGAAGAAAACAATTCACTGACAGGCTCAGAGATGGAGCCTCCAAATAACCAGATAAACTGGAAGGGGGAAAACCAACTTCTGCTGCAGGTCACAGACACTTTCTCTGGACAAAGCCCCAGACAAAGCTAAATGAATGAGCTAACCCTGTGGCTGGAAAACCACAGGCACCAGCAAACTTTAGCTTTGAGACAGACTGCACTCAGCAGTCAGACCAGCCTTGAGGGAGGGATAGGGAAGGCTTTCCAGTAAGGCTTATTTTGATTTTTATGTGCAAAGAAATTGCTGGCACGTTTTCAGAGGTTATTTATGTGTGGGTTTGGTGGTTTTTTGCTCCATGTCCCCACCTCGTGGTGCCAGCAGACTGTTTTCAGGAGCTATGTCTCCCCTGAGGACCACGGGGGTTCCAGGTGTCCCTGCTTCTGCCCTGTCCACACTGCTGCTCCCATATAACCAACCCTGCACAGTACTGCTGGCTGGACCGGGGAAATGCCCCAGCATCAAAGGAGGTCTGGGATTTTTTTTTTCTTTTTTTTTTTTTAATGTGTAGAGAACAAGCACAATGTGTTTGGATGCACTCCGGATAGAGCAGTGGGTATGGATGGGGTTACCTGAGTGAGTGGCTAATCCTTGATGAGTTGAGAGTCTAAAGATAATTCTCTGCAAAGCACTGAGGGGATGCAGGGTTTGCTGACTTTATCTTCTGTAGATTTTGGGTTGACAATAGTGCTTGGAAACAGAACAAATGGGAATAAAATATCCTGGGTCAGTACATGTCATTCAGGAGCACCTGCTCTCCCTGAATGGGCACAGACACTGCTGAGCCAAAGTTCAGCTAAATTGGTTTTTTGTCTAAGTCCGCTGCAAAGACTGAACCTGCAGACAAATTTCCCGTACTAAAAAGTCCTGGACTGGAGGAACAGAGCAAATCCATCTTTGTAAAATAATAATTAAAAATCTAATTTCTGGGGGTTACTCCCCAGCTCTCAATAGCAAACACTAAGAATGGAAGATGGGGAGTTTTGAAAATGGTAGAAGGTTGCTGTGAGGTAACCAGCAGTGAGAAACTTGAGGTTTCAAAGCAGTATGGGCCCAAGGAGAGCCCAAAGAACATAACTGGAGAAATGAAAGTAAGTAGCAGCAGCCTGTCTCAACCTAGCCCCATGGAGAGCTGAGCACGGAGAATGCCACTAAGTGGGAACAAAAATCCAAGAGTGTCCAGCTGATGGCCCTGCTGAGATGGTGGGAGAAACTACCACCAGGCAAAATAGCTGTGGTGTTAAAATAGCCTCTGTTTTAAAGGTAAAGCCTTGAATGTTAGTGGCTTGGGTTGTGGCACTGCCTGTGTCACTTTCTATGAAAAGATTCACCAAACATGTAATTAGCACATATTACAGTGTTGCTGCTATTCATGACTCTACCTTTCTTGAAGTAAAATATTTCTGATTTATGAGTACATTAGGTTTTTGTTGTTGTTTTTGTTTTACACTGTTTTGCCCGAAGCATAGCAATTCCTATATCTCTGAAAAGCCCATAAATGACAGAGGCACAGCAATGTGAGTTCTCTTGAAAGATTTAAGCCTGTCATTCCAAGAAGTGTAGTTGTCTCGGCAGCAAACAAGGATTTAAGTACCTCTGAGACATTTTCCTTTAATTGTGGAGGAATGGCATCGCCAGCTGCAAAAATGTTTAACCTTCAGAATTGCTTGTCTTACTCATTAGCATCTCATTGAGGCACTGATTACAAATATGAGGGCTCGGAGAGATACCTGTAGGATGGCTGCCTTGGCTGCGGAGCAGGCAGAGCCCTGGCGTTCAGCTGAGTCTGGCCGCAGGGGACCTCCAAAGAGTCTGTTTCTCTGAGTAGCTAAAGGGCTGAGCATGCTAACATAATGTTACAGGCAGCAGATACCCGTACCTTCGGCGGAGAGGGGGAGAAGTCACAAGCCTGATAAAGCTGGGGAGCACCTGTGGGGATGTTGAGGTCGGGGGTGGTGTCTGGTCACGTCCCTTTATAGTCTGTACCCTTTTTCTGTACCACCAGAGCTCTTGTGATAAAAGGTATATACCTGCAAATTATTTTTTGATTTTTAATTCCCTTTTCCCAGATTATTTTCTATACTAAGAAAAAAAATTGGGTAGTCTGTCTACTTTATTTTTTAAAATCACCAACAGAAATTAAAATGGATAAAAGCTTTATGACTGTGCAGCCTCTCTAATTATACGTGCTTCAAACCTTGCTTGTCAGGGAGCTGTGCTGGACTTTGCAAGCGCTGCTATGCAGCCACGGCTGCTGCTTTCTCCCCAGGAGCCGCCTCCCCCCAGTCACCACCAGCACGGTAGTGATTTGGTGAGCTCTGCCAGGCTGCCTGCGTGAAATCACAGGCTGGTCATAAAGAGTGCTCAGCAGGCTGTCCTTGCCCCTTCTGCCCCCTCCAGTTCCCAAGCCAGGATTCCTAATTTAGTCAGGTGTCTTTTAGCACAGGTCTGAATCAGTATTGTATTTATCATCCCCAGATTCAATGGCTGAAAAGCAGCAAACACAACACTGCACCTGGTGGGGTCCAACACTGTTGAAATGCCTGTCTAAAGGCTGGAGCTGGGCCTTCCTTTTACATAATTTGAGTAAGTTATTTACAGGGAATCTTTTCTTACAGAGAACTCTGTGTTTCCTTGTCAATCACTGACTTCTGCCAAGTGCTCAGATTTCATTCCAGGTCTGTTCACCATCAGCCCTGTCTTCAATTTATTCCATATGAGTTGATATGCTGTAATTGGACTTCTCCAAGTCTACACAGCCTTGTCTTAAAGTACGCCAAGTGTCTTATCCAGGCTTTGATTACTTCTGTGACGGACTACAGACATCCTGTTTGTTTGTTTATTAGGCAGCTTCTTACCTCAGTTGTAGACTTAGGAAACTCCATCATTTTAGTTGCACAGCTCCAGCAATTAGGCTTCCTGCTTTTCTGGCCTGGCTGCTGCTGCCTTACTGTGTATAAAGAGCAGAAGAAGGAGGTGTAAGAAGGAAAACATTACCGCTGGGAGCAGTCAGCAGTATAAGGTAAGAACCCTACTCATAAGTGTCCTACACTGAATCCTATCAAGCTGGGTTGTTGAGCAGAACAAGCAAAGCAAAATTGTCATTAACATAGATTACCATTAAAAAAAAAAAAAAAAGTAGGTGAATTAGAATAAAAGACTTTTTTTCAGATTTTTTTTCCTAGCAGGACAGGTTGAAGAGTAGCAGAATGCCCCATTCCTGGGAAGTAGTTGATCTAGTTGGGTGGGGCTTTGAACAACCTGGCCTAGTAAAAAATGTTCCTGCCCCTGACAAGGGGTTGAACTAGATGATCTTTGAAGGTCTCTTTCAACCCAAACCAGTCTGTGATTCTATAAAAACTGCTTATTGCCTTTTTCCATTGTCAACTCGTACCAATTACATGTTCACTAGAAGATGAGCTTGGCCTGGGGTTGCAGATATACATCTGAATCTTCACCAAATGGCAATATTCACCTAACAGGCTGCTAAAGTACAAATACTCTGATTTTTCACCTGCAATAATACCAGAAGTTAGAAAAATATTGAGGATTTATAAATGCCATTTATCCCCTGGAGAAGGGAACCTGACTTGAATGCATTTGAAGGTGCTGCAAATTAGAAATGTTTTAATCATGTATTCCCACTGGTGAGCACACTTAACAGCAGCAAATATTTATCCAGATGGATGAATGCAAGAATCAGGTTTGGCCTCAAGCTGTCACTGCTCCTAGCCAGTCACATATGTCACTGGTGGGTCTTGCTGGCATGTCATCTTCCCTGCTGAGAGCATCCAGGTGTCTTCAGCTGCTTGCCAGCCCTTCCCTCCCCTCACTGGGTTGCTCCCAGTCACTCTTCAGGCTGTGCCAAGTACCTCAGCCACTGGAGAAGATCCATCTGCCAGCCTTTCACAGGGGAACAATTTGGGGCTCTTTTTCTGGAGGTCAGCAGTATTGCCATGATCTCGTATGATTTCAACAGGCTACAGGAGCCTGACAAAAAGGTTAAATCAGACACTTGCCTGGCACAGTTTTAATTGCCCAACAGGACAGTGCAGGGTACTGCCTGCCAGTGCTGCTGCTCATTTAGCTGCCCTTAAATGTTTTTCAGGCAGTAAGGAGTTTTAATAAATTATTGCTGAGCAAGGAGCATGGATATAGTGCTGTGTCATAGAACAGGACATTTTTAAACTAATTCCAGTCTTTCTGGGTCACAGTTCAGCTTCTTTCCTTTGAACTCTTGAAGGGGAGTCCAATCTACACCCAATGTTAAGGTCAGTTTTCTGAGCCCTTTTGACAGAGGCATGAACGCCTTCATTTTTCACATAGAGAGCCTGATCCCATAACTCAAATGAGGAAGCCACCTCTTAGGCATGGCACAAGTCAGCAGGGGAAACTGCCCTTTATGTTCGGAGTTTGAGACCCAAAAAGTGTGACTTCCATATGTAGCTTCCATCCTCTTGACAAGTTTCTGTTGTAAGATTAACTGTAGCTGACATAATGTTAAGGCTAAATCCTGAAAAAGTCTCGAATAAGGCAGGTGAAGTTCTGCTGTTAAAAATGCAATGGGCTGTTATGGAAGGGCATTTTGAGAAGGATGATCATAATGAATGATGATCATAATGGCAGCAAAAGTGCATTAGGACTATGTTGTCAGAGCAATTTTAGGGCAAGTTTTGTTCCTGCTTTCTAGTAGAAAAAAATTCCTATGTTCTGGCAAGCTTATTCAGACCCAGAAAACTGGGTGCTTAAAATTCCTTGAGAGCTATGTAGTTATGGATTAAACTATACAGGCACCAAATGTTTCCTTTGGCTGATTCTCTGTGCAAAGGGTGGGGCTCATGGATGCCAGTTGAGTTTTCTCACTGGAGAGTCGCAGGAGGCTGCGAAAGGCGATGCCACAGGTGCCCAAACCAGCCCTTCTCCCCACACCACAGCAGGAGCACCAGCCTTGGCGTGCAAAGTAGCAGCTCTAAAAAGACCCCCCCCCAACATCAGCTGCATAATTCAGAGGTCTCTCTGTTTAATGTACTCAGGAAGGATAGGCAGGGCACAGAGTCCCAAATGCCTGGAAACCAAGGAGGCTGGAAAAGCCCTGGCATTGCTGGCCAGAGCAGGTGGCTGTTTGCACATGGCAGGGGCCAAATGTGCTCCATGAAGCTTGTTCCCAGTGGCCTGGTTGGCATGGCAGTGGCCCTGCTTCTTAGCCTCTCTCTGGGTTTACTGCTTTGGGCTTGAAATTAATATGATTTGTCGTAAAAAATATGCACACTGACCATCCGTGTTAATAATTAACTTAATGAGGGTCTAACTGCCTCTAGCCCATCCCAGAGAAGTTAATTGAGGAGATTGTGTTTATAGTCTGCCTTGAGAGTCCTAATCTTCGCTTCCGACTCTGCCAAGTCACTGATTGATTGATTTGATTTTGGTCTCTTGGAGCAAAATAACAACCTCCTGAGACAGACTTTGGCAGTTTCCCAAAGAGAAAGTACACAGCATGGGGAAGCAGGAAAAGAAACTACAGGCCTCTCTGTGGTGTTTGAATGTGGGTTGCTAAATCCTGCTTCCTAGAAATTGCGAAGCAGTAAATGTCAAGCTTTTAGGTGCACTTCAGGTCCTATGGAAAAGCTGTTGCTGTTGGTAAGGAACTTGTGTTGTTTTGTACAGACGATGGATGGTGAAGTTTTTTTCTGAGAATTGGTGTGGGGGGTTAAATAAAACAAAACAGAAGGTCATGCCTGCCTGTTGGGGGGTGGTGGGTGAGGTCTTGCAGAGGTAACTCCCAGGTCTGGGACCCTCCTGTCCAGAAACTGCCTGGCTGCTGGAGCTATTCTACACAGAGCAGGTCAGGGGCTGGCAAAACATGATTCTGGTGAGGGAAGGAAAGGTCAGCCATAGAGAAGTACTCCTGAAAACTGCAACTGAAAATGGAAAGGAAAAGAAGAAATTGCAGGAAAATATGCTGGGGAGCCTGTCAAGAGATCTAATTCTTCATGTTGTGCCAAAGCCAGACTAACTGCACCTAAGCTATTTTTAGTCAATATTTTTAGAGGTAATAATTCTAATAATAAGATAGCTAATATACTTGCTCTGTTCAGTATTTTGTCCTTTTTGGAACAGCTGATGACTTCCCTGAAAAAAAAAATCCTAGTTCTTTCCTGCAGGCAACCAGTTTACCAGTCCCATAAAGCTGAGCATGTACTTTTTCTGTTCAGGAAAAGTAAGCAATCCTCCCTCGGATCCCAAGGAAGACACTTGTTGCACCCAGACTTTTCAGATCTGGGCAGCATCCACACTGGTATAATAAAACTTACCTTCTGGGTGAATGGACCACATTCATAGATTGCTTCTTTCCCTTTTTGTTTCATATATGTGTTGTTAAAAGCTTCTATTGTACAAGCCACTGAACCATATATGAATTTTCTTTGAACTTACAGTTCTCTCATTATTCACTTCATTCTCTTCAGCTTCTTGGGAATGAGAGCCAGTGCAAAGCAGGAAGCCTGTCAGGGAAGTCCAATATCTGAGGGTGTTATGAGATTACAGCCCCAATCTAATAAGGATAGATTAGTTTTATTTCCAATTTAGCCACGAGCATTTCTGGTTGAGCCAGATATTAAATCAGACTTCCAAAATTGTACCTGTACTCAGAGCAGCTGGTCAGCTGTACTGATCTCCAGGCTCAGTACTTGCTCTTGCATCTTGAAAGACCACAGCCAAGACATGGCAGAAGCACTGCAAGCCAAATGTGTCTCTGGTGTATTCAGGTAAATCACTGAAATGAGCCTGAAGCGATTTTGATCCAGCCTTCTGCAAACAGATCCATGGCTTCTAAGCTTGTGTTTTTCATGCACTTCTGTGGTGGGCTTTTTTTATTCCTCCTTGACAAGCTCTTTGCTACACAGTATCGTCTGTTAGAGAAATGTGAGTCAGTGCAATTTTATAGGGAGAAAGGATGACCAGCAATGGCCACAGCTGCCATAGTTTGCATGATGTTTGATGCTGCAGCTGCCAGGCAGCTGAGCAGAGGACAGGGGAGGAAAGGGTTCTCTGGAGAGTCTGATTCACACAAGTCAACTTTGTTCAGTTTTGTAATGAGAGATTTTTTTTTTCTTATTTGCAATTAAAATGTCAAATAGACTATTTGATTTGTGCTCAGTCACAGTGCAATTCTCCAGCTTAGTGGCTTTCATAAGTCTTGCAAGATGCTTTTTTTTCTTTAATCCAATTACAGTAACAGACTGAAATTCATTTACTGAAATCATTGATTTTCCAGGGGGCAGAAGGTGACTTCAACCTTTTGGGAAAGAAGACTTGGGTAACATGAGTGGCTTCCCTTGTCTACAGAGTGGTGCTTTTTTGGGACACAGTCTGGAAGCACCCAGGAGCCACCCATCAACTTGGGCAGTTAAACCCACCAAGCCCCATTCATTTTGCAAATGGAGGCAATCATGCAAAATAGAAGTTAACTGCTCTGCTAGAGGTCTCAAATGATTTCATTGCCATTAGCAGCATTGCTAAGCTTAATCAGCTGTGGAGAAGTTAAAGCATAACCTCATTTCAGGCAGAGGAAGAGCGGTGTTCAGTCGAGTGGTGCCTGTGTGTCAGTGGGTCACAAGCAGGCTCCTGGGAATGGTTGGGGTACACATCAGTGACTGGGATGGAAACAGTATTGAAGACAAGGGGTCGGACTGGGAGGAGGGCTAGAGGAGATGACTATTAACCTACTCTTTGTTCACAACCAAAACTCCAGGTGACACTCAGGGATGATTTTCATTACTTGGTTGTCCTTTCTCCATTTTATGCAAAAGATGTGTGAACAGTGACTCTTTTAAATCCCCATTAGCTGAGATATGAAGTTTCACTGAAAGAAGCAGCAGCAGTGCGGGCCCTTGGCTACTATTGTTTTGGGAGGTGACAGATTCAGCTAGAAACTGAAGACGTATTTCACATGGACAGTGACTTGTACAAATCAACCTAAAAGTGGAAGTCTTTCTTAATTTTAGTGGTGGCTGAAACTTCAGAAAGTCATATTGAATGTTGAAAGAGAGGTTTTCTGTTGGAAACCACCTTAATTCTCCATCCCTTTCTTCAACTACTTGGCCAGGAGCGCTCTGGAAGGACTCTGTGTTCAGTGCAGGTTGCCGCGCTAAAAACTCCTTGCAGGCTCCTTCGGGCAGGTTCATGTTATGCCTTCGAGCACGGAGTGAACCAGAAGGATTCACATCTGCAGTAGCTACATGTTACTCTGCTTATGGTGTGGAAAATAACATTATGCAGAAATATCCAAGAAGTTTTCCACTCTCCATTTTACCTTCTAGCTGCTGCTGTGCTGTGTTTATCCCACCTGACTGCAGGCTGTTAACTCTATTGAGATACCCAGATTTAGGAATGCATTCACCCCATGCTGTGCTCATGTGAGGAGCACTCAGCTCTGCGCTGCCTTCTGGAGATGACCCACCTCTTTCCAGGACCTGGGTGAGGCGTCCTGCTCTGCAAGGCTCCAGGCTAAAGCACCTCAACAGTCCAAACACAGGCTCCACTGGGATACACTTTCTTCTCTGCAAAGTCAGGCCCAACATGAGCAACAACCTCTGTTTTCCTTTCCTCATTTGTACTTCACCGCCTTTTCTAAAGAGACAGGGAATTACAGTTTAGTGGACAATTTAATAGATGATGGATGTGATGGAAGTAGTACCTCATTTTCCTGTCGTTGCTACTGACTTGCTGATAGCGTGAAAGGTATTTATAGGCTACAAAGATACTGTATGCAAACAAATTCATTAACATACAATGCTTTCAAAATATTTTGTCAAAAAGAAAAATCCAAGTTATGGTTCTCAATGTCACTGTAAACTTGGCCTTTTGTTGCTGTAAATTATTTTATTCTTTTTTTTTTAATAAAGACAACTGTGCTGCCCTCAAATTGTCACTGCTACTGTATCTGAAGTTAACTTTCACACCTTTAATCTTTTCTATTTGATGTGTTTCTTCAGTGGTGAATTCTAACCAGTTTGCCGTGTTGCACCCTGGCCAGGTGGCTGTGTGCCTTCAAGAAGGTATTTGCATACAATAGTATGGATGAATTTAAATGAGTTGGGGAACACAATCCATTGGAGATAGTCTGCGTGGTAAAATGAGCCGTACAACCCATCTAGGTTTATATCACTTCAGAAATGAACGTAAGCTTTTTGGTTCTGACCAAGTGGTCTATTGCTTGTGTTGTTAACGCCCTCTGTCATGCACCACTCAAGACAAAGCCCCACAAGCTGTGTCTGAGAAAACTTCTTTCACAAGCAGACTCCTTTTGCTGGAGTGATTCACAAAAGCTGCTCCAGGTCTCTGAAGCTGCTGCCAAAGTGACCGGGGGATGACATGGCCCTTCTTTGTGGGAGGCTTCAGTGGAATCTTAACCTTGTAGTCTCACATGAGCAGGTGTTTCCCAGCACTGGCAGTGGGTTATCCTTTCCAAACAAATGTCTTTTTCAAAGCTATGGGTGCCATTATATTTTGTTTCACAGTTCTTAATCTACTTGGAAACATTTTCTTACAAAACCTGGAAGATGAGATGTACAAGTGAAAAGCCTTTGCTGATGTTGTTGAAAACAGTGGGGAAGCACAGCTTGTGCTGTATCTAGAAAAGAGAAAGTGACCAAAGAAAGCAGGTCTGGTCTCATGTGTGCCTGTGTCTGTGTAGAAGCTTTAATTTTGATGGAAATATCTGCCTGGCTTTCACACTGTGGTGTTTCATTAGTATTTCATTGTTGTGTCAATGTGCCTGCTATTTGTTTTGTTTTGCTCATTGGTTGCACTTTTTGTACTTTGCTTTTTCAGTGACTTGCACTTTGCACAACGAAATGCTCAACAGCTTACCCCAGTGGAACATCATTGGTCAGAAATGGCATTAAATGGGAGCAGAGGACCACAGGGACCTGTGGCTGGAATGGCAGAAAAGGTGAGGGAGCTCATTCTCCTCTGTTTATCACCAAACATATGCTCTCTTTCTCTGAAACATGACCTGTAAGTTAGGCCTTCTAATTAGAAAAAGTCATTAAAAAGTTGAGGCAGGGAGGCACCCAGGGTTGAGCTGTTCTTGGTTTTCTCCCGTACTCTGAGCTGTCAGTGAATAGGGAACAAAAATTGGCTCAGAGCATTAAACACCTTTTAGATGGAGAAATTGCTGGTGAGAGGGAAGTGTGTGTGCCTCGCCATGCTGCCTCCAGACCCTGGCTGGAATTGGGGCTGGATTGTGTCATACATAGGGTGTAGGTGTGCACATGCAGCCATGAGGGAGGAGGAGTACGAGGAAGAAGCAGAGGAAGAAACCCTCTTCCCTCTTGTCCCCCACGTGCAGAAGAGGCAATGCTGCGAGCAGGAGAGAGGCACCAGAGCTAGGGGTGGGAAGGAGAGACAGAGGAAGCAGGGGGTCACTGAAAAAGCCCAGTGGGTGTCCCACTGCCAATTCAGTGCCCTGTCCCCTGCAAAGCTGCCCCCCCATCCCCTGCCACCCACTCATCCAACTCCCCGTGAGGTGCTGTGGTCAAAGGTGCCCGCCGGCTGTGGAGCCATTAGTGCAGGTTTCAAGGAAGTTCAAAACCAAAACACAGTGATGAAGTGGGAGTTTCTGTGCCAAGTGCCAAGCAAACCTGAAAGGTTAGTTTACTCTTTAATGAAATTCCTGCTTCAAAGTCTCCCTCTCTTTTCCACCAGGGACCGGTGCTTTCTTTAAGCAATGTTTAGAGGACACCAGTCTGCAAGGGTAATCATCCTCGCCTCTGGCAGGAACGGCTCGTGCACTAGCATTTCTAAAAAGGCTCTCTTTGTGAATAATTGAATTTGTCTCTGGAGTTCAAGATTTCTTTTTCTGTGGGACTGACTGTAGCTGTGCTTCCTCCTTAGGTACAGCTTACTGTAATTGAGGCAGAAGAAATGTATTGCAGTGGAGGGTTTTGTGAGCATGACACATAATAGGGTGATTGCCATGGAAAGAGTCATTTGTAGTGTTTAAAATACCTCCTCCAGTGGTGAACAGATCTGCAGAAAATAATTAAAGGATCCCCCACTGCCATCCCCACAGGAGTGGAAAAAAAAATTATGCTGCATGAGATGTGCCTGTGCAGTGGGCACAGCCGACTGTCGGGGACCCATCCTGGATGATATTCAGAGCCCATCTGTTCCTGACACCCCCTGGGACACTGGGGACTATCAACCAGGTGAAATGCTTGTCCAGCCTAAAAGAAAACACGGTGGTTCACACATCCACTGACAAGGTGTGTCACTTGCTTGGGCACAGCTTCTTTTCCTCTGAAACCTCCCAGCCTTGCAGCGATTTCTGGGTGTCTCTGGAATGGCAGGAAAAACCTGCACATCCCAACTCTACAGTCATCCCTGTAGCTTCTCCATCAAGGAAAAGCCAAATATAGGTGTATCCTCCCTCCAGCTACCAATGAGATCCACTGTCCCTGGATATGTTTCAGTACCTCCTCTCACACTCGCCATCCGTAACCTGTTGTGTAACATCCATCCACGGCATTTGCAAAGCTGCCTGTAAGTAACTTTCCAGGAAAGGGGTAGTGGGGGAAGAAACTCTCATAATTTGTATTGCTGGACCTCAAGTCTGGCTCCAGGGAAGAGATGTCTCCCTGCCAGTAGGCTGAGATAAGTGGTCTGTCGCAGAATGGGTTTTGATGTCATTTGCAGAGGCAGGACTGTGCTGCTCACGGACATGAATGTCAGCAGCCTATTTCGAGACCTGGGCTGAAGGCAGGAACTGGGGCAAAACACAGCTCTGAACTGAACAAAACTCCATCATGCTGGGAGGTTTCTTTCTTGTCTGTCTTTAATCACCAAGCACAGCAACAGAGCTGGGTGGCTGCATTCAGCCAACACAATGAAACATGGCAGCAGTATATTTTTAGGATGTTATTTTAGGGGGGGAAACAAATTCTAAGGGCAAGATACAGTGATCTAGTAACTCAAGCAAGCTGCTCAGGGATTTCTGTGTCTCTTGAATATGCTGCACAGCACTTGGGCTGTCTTGTCAATTTGTGATGTGTGTTTCAGATCAATAAAAAAGCTCATTTAAGACAAAATACATTCTCTCATGGTACAAAGCTTACATGACCTGATCAGAAGAGAAGCTAAGGTAACTACAACCATAAATGAAAATCCAAATTTTAGACTGAAGTCAGATTTTCTTGGACTCTAGTATCTGCAGGTAATCTCTGGGTTCTTTGTGGTCTTTGCTCTGAACTGGAAACCAGAGCATATCTCTAGTATTTTTACCTCCTTCTGTGCCTGTCAATGGCTTCAATATTCTGTTTATCCTCAGCTTCAGGACCTCTTGATCCTCTGAGACAGATCTCTGTCAGGTGTCTGAATGACAAGCAGAGATTTCATCCCCAGGGACAATTCCTTTAGCAGTAACCTGGGCATCCAGTGCATTTCCTACAAGTGCTCTTAGTGCATTTCCTCAGGTAGAAGAGCAATGCAAACAAAGAAAGAACTGTGCAGCAGCATTAATTCTCCCAGACGTGTGGAGCCCTGACGTTGCCTGGCCAGCACTACTAGCTCCAGCTGGAGCCTGTTTAAATGTGACACCAAAAGGTTGCATATGCACAAATTAGGGAAGTGGTTTACACCTGGCAGGTCGCAAAATAGGAAAATGACCAGAGAGCCTTTATTTTTCACCTTTTACTTTGTACCTTGCATGCTGGAGGTGTGGGGAGCTCCATGGTTAGCAAAAGTTAGGAAAAGACACGTCAGGACTCAGATCAGTCAAGGACTCCCCCCTGAGGGAGGGCACTGCTGGCAGAGAAAGGTGCCTGTTTAAGGGACTGTGACACTTGCCTTCTCTTCCCTGAGGAATGAGCTGTAATAGGCTCTGTCCCAAAGTCCAGATGGTGGGTTGTCCTTGGGCCCCCAAGGATGGAGCTATCAGGGGCAGCAAGCGTCCCGCCCATCCGTACTGCCAAACACCCACATCGTGAAGAGCCAGCAAATAACATATCCACGCTGTGTACATGAGGTGTCCCACCCTGCTCTTTTTGGCTTGGGGGAAAGAAGCATGATAAGCAAGAACTCAAACCTGTTTCCTTCTGAAAAGCTGCCAACAGCAGGCCCAATTTTCATGACTTGCCTGCAATGAGTTGCTTTGCTGGCAGGTGTGTGCCTAGCTCATGGAAATGCAGTGTGTTTCCAGGACAGCTCAGAATGATGTACAGGTGACCTGCAATAGAGACAGGTGACAGGACTGCCAGGAACCATGCTCCTCCACCTGAGGGTGCTGCCATTACCAAAACTGACAGCTGAAGGACAGTACAGGGATTAACCCCATCAAGGGACGTTGTCACATGTGATGCTGTAATTCATCAAACTGCAGAAAGTCATTCATGTTCTCCTTCTTAGGAAGAAAAAGAGGAAAAATAAGTGAATGTAGAAACTCTCATCTCATCTGTTTTAATTTCTGGAGATTGTTTTTTGATATTTCACTGTGTTTTTTACAGATTCTGAGTGTAGAGACCCTAGAAGTAGTATATGTGAGATGTTTTGAACTAACACATGAAGGAAGAAAAAAGTCAGCTTTTTTTTGTATGCGGTCTACCGTATAGTACACAGGAAATACAGAATCATGAAGGTTGGAAGAGACCTTCGAGAACAAGTCCCACAGCTAACGTGGCACCACCATAATCACTCCCAAACCACATCCCCAAAAATTGTATATTCAAACTTATGTACCTGACATGTTTTGGGGAGTGTGTAAACCAGTAAACTGCTTAGTCTAAGTTAATCTGAAAAGGCAAAGGAAAAAAAATTGGTTTTCAACATGGGCTTAAAATGTAGGTAATGTTTTAGTCTTAAAGGTTTCACCGGCTGTACTTATTTTATCGCTCCAGCAGGAAACTGAGGCTTTCAGTTTAATGAAGCATTTCTTTGAAGTCATGCTAAGTGACTGTGCTGCACATCTGCCTGTCTGCACGGGGCAGGCCACTTCAACTTCCTTTTCTGAGGGAGCACCAAGAGAGCTACTTATTCACCAGAACTTCATCAAGTGAAGATGAAAGCAAGGTGGCTCTTCTCTCTGTTTTGTTTGCTCTCAGTGCCCAGTGTCACAGGTAAGAGTGCCAGGAGGACACCTTGACTCAGTTTATGATGGAGGGTGGTGAGGGGCAGGCTGGGATTAGTGGGTCTCGGAAGGGCGAGCTGTAGCTACTGGAGATGATTTTCTATTTCCTGACAACTTTCTAATAACTCTGATTATAATGTGCAGCTAGTAAGGAGTAAATGGCTTGTGCTGACAAGCAGATTACTTAATTCAATATGCCTAACCTGCCAGAAGAATCACTGGGATGAACTCACTTGAGTTAGGGCAATGTGTGCTCCTCTCAAATGGGCCAAAAGGAAAACTGCTTTCAATGGGAAAACTAAAAATACCGTTCTGTCTCTGTGTTACATACCTGTATATGCAGAGAGAGGAAGAATTGAAACACTTCAAGGCAAGGGTAAATTGTACAGCTGCAACCCCTTAAACAGATTCTTCCCTTCCTCTTCTCCACCTATAGTGCCATGTGCTGTGTTAAAGGCTTGAGAGACAAGTTTGTCATTCAAGTAAAACACTCAGAAAAGTTGACGAAGGAGGGCTGCATCTTTGTCATAGGGAGTTTAAACCGAAAGCAATCTGAGGAAAACCAAGAAAAAGTATGAGGTTCACAAACCTGCACCCCCACCCCTTCAAAATTCTGACCATGATAAATGCAGGAATGCTTATTACCAGCTAGGAAGAACAATTTTGTAGGATACAAAATTTTCCACTAAGAAGGGAAAAACTGCATGTATTTGACTAGCATGGTAAGATGCATCTCAAAATCTGGCATAGGCTGTTCTTTTTTTCCACATCACTGAGGCAAACTGGTTCTAAAAATAAAGGAAAAATAATTCATACGTGTTGTCATAGAAAATAGAAAATGTCAAATGCAAAGAAAGGAATAGAAGCCTCAAAGCATGCACACATAAGAAAGCAATAGTAATTACAGAAAAGTAGGAATTGGGGTTTTTTTCCCCCTGAGGATGAAATCCTCACTGAAGTCACTCAAAGGTGAAGGTGGAGGCCTCTATGCCCTTTGTGGAGATCAGACACCTAAAGGTCTGGGAGTTACTCTAAGAAATTTCAATTGGAGCACAAGTATGCACTAATGGACACTCTTTGATTTTGAAAAATAAAGTTGACATAAAATGAGATTAATTATATTGGGATACTAGCAAAAAATTAAGAACACTTTTGCACAAAAGGTTTTCAGTTAAAATAATCCAATGTGCTAGGCTACTAAGAAACAGTGCAAATTAAAATGTTGCTTCTACATATATTCCTTTTGTAACTTAATAGAAATTACTCAAGTGATTCTTCATAGGCATTCTTTATATGATCCTTAGACCTAAGGTAGCATCAGCATGAATATGAGAGAAAAAATGCTGTGTGCCTTTTGCCTGATAGTCTGATTGCAAGATTCCTAATTGCTTTTTCCTTAACTTTTACTGATGCAAAACTTGTGGTGAAATTAGGGAGCATTTCCTATAATAAGCTCCTTGGACTAACAAAAATAGTTTTAGTAATTTTTCTCACAGCACAAGGCTGTGAGACTTGTCATTCAGGCTTATTTTTATTTACCCCCTTACATCATCACATCTCTTAGAAAAAAAGTAGAAGATGAGCAGAACACATGCAGCAATGAAACAGCAGAGATTAATGTTGGCCACGGCCATTCAGTAGCTTTGTTCTCCACACATCTAGTCTCCAAGTGTCCAGGTCACCCTTCGGTGGACAGGTACCAAATCGGAGCCAGCTCTGTGGGGATGTGTCACTCTGCCCTTGCGCCTTTTCCCCTGTCAAGCCAGAGCTGAGGGTGCACAGGGTCCCTGTCTGGCTCCTTCCTGGCTGAGCTGGCAGAGTGTGGGGCACACTGCAGCACAACTGAGGTTGTCTGACCCTGGCTCAGGTGCCCCAGAGCCCTGTACCACACAGCAAAGCAAAGGATTGGTACCTGGCTTTTTCAAGTAAAGCAGGTGAGCGGTGGGCACTTGCAGCTGGCAGGACTGCAGGGCAAATTCCCAAAGCAAATATACAGTGATGTTATGATGCACAGGGAGGATAAAATGCAAATGTTTGTGGGGGACAAGTCCGTACCTAAGGACGACTGCACAACTCATTTTATTCTGTGGACCCGCAGGTCCTTTTGGAAAAGGGACTTTTTGTGTATGGCTCTATGGGAGTGATTGATTACTTGTCTCACTGCAACAACCCCCTCCATAAATTCTTCATCTCCTTGAGTTTGTCAGTGCCCTGCATTCAGGGGTTTAGGGACTGTAAGACTCTTACACAGAGGAGGGAGAAAGGGATATAAATCAATTTTACTACAACAGCAGCTAAACCAAGTAGTAGAGGCTCCTGCTGAAAGCCCCTTCATTTCATCGATCCATTACTCCTTTATATGGCACACTAAGGACTGCCACCTGCTTTATGAAATTAATTGAGGAAGAAACCACACACACCAGAGCAGCTCACTCTGACACTGAGACAGACACTCCTTTAGGACATGCAGGAGCTGTTTAATAACATGAGAATGGCTTTCTCTGCCAAAGCCACAAAGGCAATGGGCAGGGGGACAGTGCAGAGAATTAGCCAGCGGGGATAGCTCATTTGTTCTTGCAAAAAGAACTGGGGAATAACTGGGCCCAGCTTCTGTTTTATTTATATTACTTGAAAGATTTTCATTTGCGCAGAGGCCCTCAGAGCTCTCATTTGTTTCCCACAAGTGTGACAGGACCTCCCTGGCCTCTTCCAGACACACATGCATTTGCTCTCCCAGTTGTCTCTCTGCAGTCTGGACTGGTGGAGATTTTCTGTAAAGCTCCTTGCTGGACAGCCTGTGGTTATGGTTGTAGAGTCTTCATAGTTGTCTGTGGTTAAGGCACCAGGTCATCTCAAAGGTGTCTTAGGACAAGCTTTGTTTAAACAGTACTTGCACTGAAAATGATCCTGTTTGTTTTCAAGGCCAGACTGCAGATGTCATTACCCAGACAGAAGTGGTCCATGCTCTGCCAGGTGCTGATGTGACCCTGGTGTGCGTGTTCCCAAAACCACACACCACGCGCATAATACAGACGCAGTGGTCCAAGACTGATGGCAGCCTGTCTACCAAAATAGCTGTATATCACCCCACTTATGGCACCCATTACTTCAAGTTTTCTGCGGCTCCTTACAACTTTTCAGTGTCCTTCAGCACGAGGAGGTGCTGCAGCGGGGATGACACAGAGTCCTTGTGTTCCACCAATCCAGATGCCTCCTCTGAATGCAATTGGTGGGCTCTGCATCTGAAAAATGCTACTGTGTCCCTTAGTGGGCAGTACAAATGCACTTTCACTACTTACCCATATGGGACAAAGGCTGCAAAAATTCAACTTATTGTCAAGGCAGAAGGTAAGTGATTGCAAATGAGATTTTGCTGTTTCCTAATGGGGTGGGGGAAAATATCAGGATAGATGAACATTTTTTGGTTGGTGTTGGTGACTTGTTTGGGATTTACATTGGTGCCACTGAATGTTGCTTGTACCGTTTCCTATTTACCAGGCACTCTTTAGCTGTTTTATCTAGCTTCTGATTAGGAAACCTTATTTGTTTGGTGGAATACAAAGTTAAATAGTGAAGTAAAAAAAGGTGTTGAGGCGGGCAGTTTCTGTGTTTTCATTTTGGAGAAACATCGTGGAGGAGACTGGATGAGCAGCTCAGGATATGGTGGGACTAAGGGTGTTGGATCTTCAAACCATGTTGTGCTACTGCTGTGGGCGTGCAGCACTGGGCACCAGAAAGAGAAAACATCCTTGTCTGATTGAGGCTGAGGGCTGGCATCTGCAGGGCATGCTGGGTGTTAGCTCCATGGAAGGATGTGTGTCCCCACCACCAAAAGCACACCAGAGCAAAGGGGGGAATTGCTTAGGAGAATCACAGGAATGGAGATTTGGCTGCTTCTGTCGGCCAAAAGGAAGCTGGAAAGCAGCATGACTGCTCTTGGTAAGTAAGCCTCAGGGGAGAGTGTGAACACTAGGGAGGATATTTAAATTATCCTGGTAAAGGAACAAATTTATTTAAATCAGATGAGAATGGATTTGACTGCAAATTAAACAACAGTGGCAACTGTCAGTGCAGCAACTTTGGGAACAGCTATTTAGTGTCAGCAGTGAGGGCAAAAGCCCAAACTGCTGTGAAGATGGAACTTGGCAGTGGTGTTGAGCAAGCTTGTTGTTGTGCACATGGGGAACTGGATTTAATGACCCCAGAAACCTCTTTCTGACCTAGGTTTCTGCTAACAACTCAAGAAGGATTGAAGTAAATACAGCAAACCTGGCACTGTTTCAGTTCAGAGCTGCAAGGCCAACGTGCTCACTCTGCTTGTGCCCAGGGCTGCAGACGCAGCAGATATTCAAGAGTTTGGAGCAGGGTGGGTGCAGGTTATTTTAGGGGTATTTTAGTGTGCTCCCACTGCCCTTTTACCTGCATCATGAGGCCAGACTGGTCACCCCAAGACATCCCCACTCTGGACCCTGTTGCTCCTTTAGCAGGAGGAGGTCCTGTGCAAGACTCGTACTCAGGATGATGGCCCCTGCATGGCAGTGGCTCCAAGCATTTTGGTGCTGTTATCCTGGAGACACATCTTGGGCAACCCTGTGGCACCCTCCTGCCCCAATGAACTTGCAGAGGCAAAGTGAGAGCTGGCACCTCTGCCCAACTTGCAGAGGATGGTGTGTTTAAACAGTGGATGCTGGATAATTGTGCCACAGATGAAGCTGCCACTCTACCTGCTGTGTGGGGGTGTGTTGTGGTAGGCTATGCTTTTGGAATTTTCCTGTGCTTCACAGGGCAGAGGGATCAAGGGGAGTGCAGTGAGGTTCAAACCGTGCTGGTAACCCCATGAAACCCTCCCACGCTTCTGTTCTTCACGCAAAGTTTCTCTGTCTGTTCCTTAGTACAGTTGCTGTGCTAATCAGGCATTGCTTCTTTTCTCTTGCCCTTGGTGGGTACAGACAGGTTCAATGCTGTTTTGCTGTCTACAGTGTGGGCAGCTCTTGTTCATATCGGCATCATTGTGGCTTTTTCCAGTAACTACATGATGTAGCAAGCTGTGCTACGATGACTGTTTGCTAGAGAGAACTAAAAAAATGCGTTTGCTACCTTTTGCAGGTTTGTATTTTAAGGTAATCAGATCTTTTGCAATGAGCCCCTTCCACTCAAAAGAAGGCAAAAAAACTTAATCCAGGCTACGAGTGGGATAGATAAAGGTGATAGACTATGATGAAGTACAGTTTTCATTACGTCAAAGTGAAGTGAATCCAGATGCACTCAACTTGTCAAAAGCCCAGAGAGCAGCAGGCCTTCATGGGACAGACAGACAGACACAGAGGACTTTAGCCAACAGGCTGTTAATGAAGATGCGAGTCAGAGATGGGAGGGGGAAGCAAGCAGCTGGGACATGTGACTGTGAGAGTAAGCAGAAGCTGTTTCCAGACTGAACTCCTGGCATGACTACCCATCTCCATACTTATATTGTGTACAGCACTTTCACATGGTTTGTCCCAGCAAAATCTCCTGTACAGTTTTGTTCCTGGAGAAACTAGAGATTTGCTTGCTTTGTCCTTTCATTATCCTCTCTGCACTGTCCAGTCCTGTTAGGGCTTCTTCACTCTGTGTCCTGCTGTGAGAACTGGCTCCTCAGGTTCTTCACTCTCATGGATGGGGAGGAAGCTGCTTCTGCTGCTTGCTCTCCTGGACACAACACTGGGCACTGCCTTTCTTCAC
Source organism: Struthidea cinerea (assembly GCA_013397865.1). Classification (NCBI taxonomy): domain Eukaryota; kingdom Metazoa; phylum Chordata; class Aves; order Passeriformes; family Corcoracidae; genus Struthidea; species Struthidea cinerea. Next base: position 22,440 of record VZTI01005619.1, on the reverse strand, counting down.
ATCTCCATGGCACAGGCTGCATGCTGGCACCATTGCTCTGTGCTTGGGTGCCAGATACAAAGGAAGTCACAGTCACCAGAAAGTCCCCACTGACAAATAACATGACAGTCTGGGACAGCTGGATATTCTCACTCCCCTCCCGATAAGAAACGAATGAAATACATACCTGTTTTATCTCAACATGGAAGCCAGAGCTACCAGGGGAGCAGAGCTGGGGAGTTTCCCTGCAGTGTGTGCTGGTTCCTTGCCTCCAAGGAAGAGGGAAGGCAGGTTTTAGCGCGGGGAGGATGGCAGGATGCACCAAACCCCCGCCTGCCCCGTGGCCAAGGGTCAGAGAGGTCAGTGCTGACCATGGCACTCACAGCATCTCCCACCCACCACCACTGCTCTTGCTGCTTAAATGCACACATGCACACTCACAGACCCAACATATGGACCACAGCAGTGCCCTGTTCACTGCATCACTCTGCCCAGCCTCCACAGGTGGATGGAGCCCTGAACTGAGAATGGGTAAAGTAAGAGATGGTGAAATGGATTTTGAAATGGATGAGAAAGGAAAGAGTGACAAGTTTTGTGGTAGGGGGCAGGTTGAAGAATAACAAAAGGAGCACTTACACTGAAAAACAGGGTTAATCTTAGCCTGACTGGCATGCTGAATAGCTTGCTTAGTGAAAAGAAGGTCTGCAGATATCTCCAGAGAAAAGGAAATAGAAGAGCACAAAATTGATGTGAAGGTTTATTGCCACAGGAAAAAAAAACCTGTAAGATAAAAATTGAAGCTTCAAATTATTCTCAGCTCCAAAAGGAGACATCGTGATCCTGCAGTGAAGAAAAGCTTTTTTAAGAATTGCCAAAAAATTCAGGTAATGCTGTGAATTGAGTCATGAAACTGCAACTAGAATCAGATGCAGGGCTTTCACTCAAGAAATGTGTCTATGGGTAATGGTTGAAAATTACAGTTCCCTTCTAAACAAAAAAGTGCCTGTTCCTTGAACAGAAGACTAGTCAGCAATGGTTTTCAAATCGTGTTCCTGATTTTCCTTCTTGGGCTTTTTTGTTGTTGTTGTTCCAATGACAAAAGAGGAGAGGCACTACCTGAAGAAAGTGTGGTTAAACGGGACTTTAGAAATTCCATGCCTTGAGGACATGACCTCAGAAAATTTGTCCACTTATCCTTTGAAATGGCTAGTGGTAAGTATTTCTCATCTCAGATATAAAGTTCAGAAAGAGCTACAGGGTATTTTTGCAGATTGAAATGAAAATGTTCTACACTACTGTGTCCTGTACAATCTACTAAAAAACTTATCAGTCATGTTGGACTGTGATAATAAAGGGAAAAAGTATAAACATAGGGTTGCAACATATACACTACAAAATAATAGCTGTTAAAGAAATAAAGAGGAAAAATTCCATCTTAATTGCTTTGAATTTTTCAGGAGCACATACAGAGCAGGTCTAGGGAAAGTGGCTAATGTAACAAAACTAAAATATTTCTTGTGTTGGATTTCCAGCAAGTTTTTCTGTAGTGAAGCTTTAGTATCTGAAAAATACATGGTTACTGTGTCGGACTGACTAATGTTTTTGGTTTTGTTAACCTCTGTGTCACAGATGCCACTGAAGACATGCAAACCCAGTTATCAAGCTAACCAATGAAAAACTATTTTTAAGCCATTTTCTGTGAGATATGAAGCTCACTATATTTTTGTACTTTATCTCACTTTCTGGATATTTATATGCATGTTTTAATGTAACCTTTTAGCATTCATTTTGGTGTGTAGAGATAAATATCAGTGAGCAGTGTCCTCGAGCTTTGCCTGTTCATTTATATATGTTGTCACTGAGGAGCTGTAGCTGTTGAGGGTTTCCTTAAAGGTGACTTTCAAATATTTTAGGTTTTTTAACCTTTTGTCCTGGTTCATTATCTATTTAGATCTCCCTTACGCAGGTCGTTCTTAATATTAAAATTTTAAATCTTTTTGTAGGGAGCACCCTTATCCTTACTACTTCAGTTTTGCTGGTTCACTCTACAAAGTAGCAGAGGAAAGGGAAAACAACCCCAAAGGTCAGCAGAATGATATATGTGGGTCACCATGCATCATACAGAGTTAAGCTTGCAAATATGTACTGAGGCACAGATGTCCAGGACATGCTGGCTGCACTTACAGCTAAGGGTGGCTGCCACACAGACAATAAGGGGAGATAAATTTTAGTTATTATTATCAGGTTTTTCTGCTTAAAATTCTAAAAGAGCAAAGTTTTCCTTGAAATTTCAGTCGTATTTAATATGTATGGGATGTTCAGCATAACTTAAAGACTGGTGCAGTGAGAAAGCACCTCTGTTGCTCTCTCTGCAGGCTACAGAGATCAGGATTCACCAGACACAGCTATTTATTCCATATTTTATTGTCAAGATGATGACTGCTCCTGGTATTGAAGTTCTGAGAGAGAATATATTTGGAAAAAAAGCCCAGATGTTGCAAATGTCCACTTACTGCTACACAATGTGCAAAGGAAGTTTTTCATAGTGGGAATAGAGCTGGTTTAGAAAAATATTTCTCTCTGTGTGTGTCCAGACTTCACAATTTTGTGGGTTTTTCTGTACACAGGGTGAAAATGGCAGGAAAGAGGAACTTGTGACCAAGGAGCCCTCCTGTCTTGCTGTGTACAGGAACAGCAGCGTGCTGTACAGGCAAAGAGTCCTCCTGGGTTTCAACAATGCCCTAAAGGTTTCCCCCCCAAAAATCACTGATGATGGCAGAGTCTTTTCCTGCCACGTGCTGTACCACCCGGAGAGAGTCCAGAAGAGCAGCACCACTGTGAGAGTGTTTGGTAAGGGGCTTATGCCAACTGCCTGCTGCCTTGCGCTTGCAAAGCTGACACTCCTGTCTGGTTCTGAAGCCAATAACTTTTGACAGATATTGGGGTTTTTTTTAATATAAATATATTTACCTTGTCATTTTTTCAGCTGCAATAAGGTAAAAGGTTAGTAAATAACTCTGGAGTTCTTAGAAGAATTTGAGTCCATTCCTTCAATTTCTGGTATGAAAAAATAGTAGGTTCATTGCACATATATCAACCTCACTGCCGTGCATGTGGCCAGTATCTTACCCTGATGTGTAGGCTTATGTTGGGATTTTGTGGGTTATGAGGAAGCACACTGGTCATCAAGATCTCTGTGTCCCAATGGCCATGCTGTTTGTGGTTAGGAAATCATGGCCAAAATTTAGTAAGCAGTTTGAGACTACTGTTGTAGCAAAGTCACATCCTCAAAGGCATGTGACATTCAACTGCTGCCAGAGGCTCTGGCTCTGAAAATGAAGGTCCTGGTGGGGGTCTCATACTGGTCAGGAGTGGCAGGGCCTGTGTACTGCAAACATTTAGGCTGGCATTTCATTCTGTAAGCCTTCCCCATCTTTAGTTTCTTGCCTTGTTCCCTTTCAAGTGGCTCAGGAACTGCTCTACAATCACTAAGGTACAACTGTATCAGAAAATTGCTGCCCACTTGAAAACCAGACTTTATTTTCTCTTTATAGATCAGTTGGTCTGGAAAACATATTTCCATAGCTCCTAAAGTAAATGTTAAACAGTGGGCCTGTCAACAGTCCCTTGACTGTAGCTGATTGTCCAAGGAAGCCCACAGCTTGAGGATAGCACAGCTATTCAAGGCTAATGCTCTGAATTCAAAGAAAGGTTCAATAGGGAGCAGCAAAAAAAAAAGCAAAATGTGTCTGGAGGCTCTTGGTCACTGATGTAAAAGAAATAAAAATAGAAGCTAATGATCGGAAATCTCCTCTTGTGTTTGCATGATTCAGACACTTTTTAAAATCAACATTTCTCAGATAGCAACAGTGTTACCTGGGTAATCGTTCAAGGATACTAACGAACTCTCCTCCACCACTGCTGGTGCGCTCGCCTAGATTTGTGTGTCTCAGCCTAAGAGGTCACTTTATTTGGCTTTTTCTCTGAATTACTGTGAGATATGTGCTTAGCTGTGCATGAACCTGCATCAGAATATCAGTACAGCAGGGTAGAGAGGCAAACTAGAGAAAGCAGCTGTGGGCCGTGGTGGTGAACAGTCTGTATTTCCCAGTAAGTGCTGGCTGGCTTTGGACCAGGGTGCTGTGCCGCCAGCCTCTCTCGCAGGGCTCCTGAGGGCAGAGCTGAGTGCAGGGGCTCCGTGAGAGCCCTGAGGTTTGTGGTGGGTGCTGAGGAAAGTGTCTCAGACCTCAAGAAAGTAGAGTCCACCTCTCAGAGGAAGTGTGCTTTTGTGCTCCTAGCCCTTTCATGTTTGAGGTTTGCAGGTAAAATAACTATTTTGCATCCTGTCTCACTCTTTTCTGTTACCATTTGCTGAAGTCATGCCACTTACAACTGCACCATCCCAGCCTTTCTCCATTTACTCTCTAGTGCTGCAGCAGGAGCAGAGACCAAGAGCAGAGGGCTTAGAGCCTCCCCCGAGCCAGCCCACAGACCTGTGCAGCGCTGGGAGAGACAGTGCCCAGAATAATCCAGCACTCTCTAGGTGACACGTGGGGACAAAGAGCCCTTTCAGATGACAGCACCGCTCTTGTTCCTTGTGCTGACCAGAGAATAAAGAAATGAATATTTCTGTTCTGGCAGTTAGATCCAGCCTCGAATGGGTGGGACAGAACCTGAAGGTAGTGTAGGTGTACAACATCAACAGCACCTTGTGGTGGTTATATCTGTCATCCTGGCCATTAGCAAGGACACAGCTAGGGAAAAAACGCCAGTTGAAACCTGGGGAGGTTTTCCCATCTTGGCAAGCCAGCATGTCCCCTGTCACCCAAACACTGATGCAATTGAACCCCACAGGCTGGGTGGCTTGAAAGTAGGGAAGGGAGGGCAGGCAGCTCTTGCACCACAGAGCTGTAAAGGACAGGTGGAGCAGGAGGAGGAGAGGGCGCCTGTGGGAAACTCCTCATGCACGATCCCTCTGACAAATACTTCAGGCAGGGCTAAACACAGCAGAGACAGGCCAAGTCTGAGGGGTGCCAGTAGAGTTCCCTCACAGTTGTTTGAGGTGGCCTGAGTGGGGCTGAGAATTGCACTGGAGAGGATGGAGAAGGCATGAAAAAATCCCTCAAGGAAGTTGAGATTCTTGGTATGTTGAGTAAAAACAGACATTCAATCAAGATAACTTTTTTTAAGAGGGTACTTTTGGACCGAAATACTTTAAAATATTTCTCTTCCAGAATAGAGTTCTTTTAGATACAAGTTTCTGAGGAAAGGTATGGCCTTTTCATGTCTAACTTTGCCAAATATTGATCTCTCCTTTTCGTAAGAGTAAAAGCTCAGCAGAAGAAACTACTGAACTAAATATTGAATTTCTGCTAGATCCAAAACATTGGTAAATATCCTAACAAGACAAATGAATGTCAAACTGTTAACAGGGGCTGAGATGTTAATTGGAAAAGATCTATTAGACCATTCAGAGCTATGTGTGAGAGCTGCCTGCCAGAACAGTTACCCAGCAAACACGTCTTCTGAGAAAGCAGAGGACAGCGCTTAATACAGGTGTGGAAAAGCATACCCATTCTCGTCAAAAAAACAAAAGGAAGAGCATGCACTAGACCAGACATCATTTAGACTCCCAGCCTACTTCTGCAGCGATTAGAAGATCCAGTTTACCAGACTTTTCCCTGTATCTGAAAAAGTATGTCTGTCTTATGTCTGTCTGAAGTACCATAAGTCCAGAAAACCATAAGGCCATGATAATTAAATGTAAGTCATGCCCAGGTACAATCCATCAGTAACATCAGGCAGAAAAATGGAAATTAGAAATAAAGTCAGGAGAGTCCTTGATGGATTAGTTGTCTAAAACAACAGGGAAACCTGAATAGTTCACCTCAGGGGGGGAATGTAATTACCTGAGGTGGTCCTGTATCAATTAACAGGGTAAGAAAAAGAGAAAATTATTTTAATGGTAGAGATTAAAGTGAGATTTACGTTGGAAAGATAAAGAATTGTGGATCTCCTAAGTAATTCAGGGAGGGCACTTGTTTTCAGTCCAGTTTCAGGGCTCAGAAAGGGCCAGAGGCACAATTTATCTGAGGCTTTCGAGATTTGCTATATATTAACACTGTTTCAACAGTCCTTACTTAACAAGTCAGTCACTATTGCTCCAAACCAGGTATCCCAATGGCTAATTTAGAAATGCCAGTTTAGAGAGGCTTACAGCACCTGATAGCTGTAATTTATACAATCAGCTGTGCCCAGAACCAAAATGCTGCGAAAAGAGGAGAGTTTTTGTGTCATGTGGATGTGGTCATCGTCTGCTGCTCTGCTGTGAAGGTGGGCTCTGGGCTTCCTGGCGAGGCAGGAAGCATCTGTGGTGGGACGCTGTCACGCGTCTGTCCAGGCGACAGCATGTGGGTAGCTGGCACCCAAAATCAGTCAGCATTTTGGGGGGTGATTCACTGGAGCATTGGAACATTCTTTGGAGAAACCTTTGGTAAGCACACAGAGGAACCAGCAACTGGGGTGCGTTTGATTTCATGGGGCCCGGGAAGGGTGGCTCTGCTGCCAGTGCTGTGACTGCAGGATGGTTTCAGTTTGTTTCCCCAGCAAAGCCACCCAAGCCTAGTTGAGGTAGGTGGTGAAATACATCATGGATCCTGCGGCAATAGCTGCTGATATAGGCTTGTAAACCACTTCCTCAACCTCAAATTGCAGTTGTGCACGCTTTTATCTTGCTTTCATGTGTGGCTGGAGGTACGATTTACTTTCCACTCTTCTTATAAAACAAGGCTGTTAAGTGTTATTAGAAGCTGTTACTGTGATCTGCAGTGTCCATTTCACTAACACATTTATGTTTGCTTTCCAGCTTACCCTGAGATCTTCATTAGCCTGCAGGAGGGCTCAGCCAGCACCTCACAGAAGGTGAGCTATTTTGGAGCAAAGAGTGATGCCTGTGACTGCCACCATGCCACCCCAGCAGGGCCAGGCAACTTGAGCTGAATCAGGCATAGGAGGGACCTCCAAACTGACCGAGCTCATGGAGCAGCAGGCAAGGCAATGAGTTAATGAGGTGCTCATGCCCTTTCCTGTGAGCGAGTCCCACCCCCACGGCAGTGGGCACAAACTGGAGCTAGCTAAGGCCTCCTCTGTTGTGTGGGCCTCTCTTTTAGTTTTGGTAATGGCAAAACGTAAAAGTCTGCTGAATTGCACTGGCCATGCTTGGCATAAAACATATTTATGGCTCATATGGCTGACTAGCAGGCCTCTCTGCCTACTAGCTATGGTGCTTTGCTTCCTGTTCCATCTCTCCAAGTTAAAGCTTTTTATCTGCAAGTATCTCAAATTAAGAAGGTTTTCCTTGGAAACAGAGCTTGTGGACAGGCAGAACCTTGTACTATCCATAACCACCTACTTCACACAATCCATGAGTCAGTTGGTTCTGCAAAATGGTATAATTTTCCTGGTGACCTATTTCTGGGTGTGGTGTTGGACATTGCAGGCTTTTGGCTGCACTGTCCTGTTGAACAGAGCAAGGGGTGCTGCTGTCATGGGACTGGGCAATAGAAACTCCCCCAAGAGCCTCTGTCTGTTCTTCACCTCCAAACAAACACCGACTCCTTTACTTCTCTTTTCTGCTTTTTCTTTCAGGGCTTAAATCTAGTGAGGATATCGGATTAGTATTTCTTCTTAGGAAGAATTTATAAAATATTATGAGCTAAAAGTGCCTGAAAAATAAGGGAATGATGAAGAGGAAGATAGGGGAGAGCAATTACACTACAAGCTCCTGTGCTGTTTACCATGGCAGGGAAAGAGTTTCAGCTGGGTAGTTTCAGTCTTTGTACTGAATGATTCACTTCTGCTGGCTTCAATACATCAAGCTTGCTTTCAACTAAATGTGGGAACCACTTTCTTTGGAAGTGGGAGCATGAGTAGCACGTGCTTTTTTCTTCTGTTGAAAAGAACAAGGCCATTTCTCTTATAACAGTGTTTAGTACTTAGCGGTGTCATAACCTGCTAAATAAACATAATTGGGAACATCCAGGCAGCATGAGGATGAGACCTCTCACCCTGCTAGTGCCCAACCCTTCATCCAGCCTTGATATTAAAGTCCTGCCCATCTATTGTTTGCTGAGAAATTAAATAGAGCACAAACACAGATCTTGGGAACAATGGGCACAGAACCAGGACTACTGCATCTAAAGCATCCAATTCCTTGTGATTTCTGGAAATCTCTTACATATTGTGTCTGCTACAAAGGTATCTAAATTTGTATATTCAACATATCATTGGGCTAGGCGGTCTTTTCCATGGGATTATTTTCTTTATCTGCCTAATGAAGGAAGGATTTACATGGCAATCAGAAAGTGTCTCATTCTCCTCACACACACACTATGCCCATTACCAATTCCAGTGTTTTTCCATGTGGGCGTTTGTCACTGGGGGCAGGAGAGTGGGGGTCACTCAACATTTCTCCGGCCACAGCACAGGACTGGAGGGGGTTGGAGTCCTGACACCCAGGGCAACATGGGTGTCCCTGAGCTCTCATTCAAGAGTGTGAACAATCAGAAAAATGAGGGGAATGGGCAAGAAACACAACAAAGAGGAAGAAAGTGCTTTCTTCCAGAGCAGGATTGTGAGTAAACAAGCACTGTCTGTACAGGAGTTTGGAAGCTGGCAGCCAGGAGGGAAGTGTCGGAGGCTCACAGCAGATATATATATATATATATATATATATGTATGTGTGTGTCTCTGTGTGTGTATATGTATATATATATATGTATATGTATAGATGTGACCTAACAACTGCCTTTTGCTGTCCCGCAGCCCAGCGTGAGCTGTGTTGTGAGGAAGGTGTTTCCCAAGCCAAGCCTCCTGTGGTACATGGATAGAGTGAGCCTGACGGAGCAGCCTGGAGGTAAAGCAACCTGTCCACAAGAAAACAGCACAGCGGCAGGAGTGGATCCCACGGAAAGTCACGGCTGTGATCCACTCCTGCCACAGGGAACCTTTAGGTGTCTCTCTGGCTGAAGGGGAGAGCACCAGGCCTCCTCAAAGGAAACAGCTGGCATATGGCTGTGACCAGAGCCCCCTGCAATTGCCAGGGATGGGAACTATGGTTTGGCATGACCGTTCTTGCCAAATCTTTAACAGTGTCTCAGCAAAGAAACCTGCGGCTGTATGATCCTGCTTTCCAGTACCAATATTTTGCACAGCTCTGACTTACAGTTTGGAGTGTAACAAGAGGGTCTTTTCTTTGTTTTCCTCTCCCCAAGAAATTTCTGTGGTACAAGAAGACTTGCAAGACAGTGAAGGTTTCTATGAGTTGAGATCAACACTGATGCTGCAAGGGACCCATGAGACACATAAGACGTTCTCCTGTGCATGTCTGTTTCCCTTCCCATGGAATGAAACAAGGAATATTTCATCAGAAGAAATATTTGTTTCCTTCGGTAGGTTTTTCATAGATAGGACATATCTAAAATGTTAAGAACACCAAAAACATGTATTCTCTGTTATTTAAAATACTGAATAAATGCCAAGAGTATAGAAGCTTTATTGTACAAGTTGATCACACAGCTTGAACTCTCTGGCAGGTTTTTTAGCTCAAATCTTTGCTCAAGCCTCTAAATGAGCTAAGAAACTCCTGCACAAACAGAAGACACTTGTTTGTTTAGGCAGAATCTTGCTGTACTCCCCATACCCAAAAATACTCTAGCATAGCCACATGGCACCAGTGAGCTATTATAATCATGTGTTTCTCACTGAGCACTCGTGGCTCCCTGGGAAACCAAATCCTCAGACTCAGGGCTATGTTTTACATCTCCAGTAAAACATGCAAAAGGCTGCACTGCTGTGGATGGTAGAGAAACTGCCCTACAACCTGTACTGTAAGAATTGGCTACATGATTAGGGAAGTGGGGAGAAATACTGTCCTGCGTTTTTGGTGAAAGCGGGAGACTCGGCGGTACAGTTTTCCGCACCTCTGAGGATGCAGGGTGACGGGTGAGAAGGGCAGAGAGGTTTGCTTTAGCACCCTCTTGTGCATGTCTCCTCCTCAGGTGCAAATGCATACCCTTTCAAATGTTCTTGATTATGTGTGCTCCCTGCTGCACAGACAATACAACTGAGCTGCTGACCCCTTAGCAGCATCTAGGGGCACATCACCTGCCATGGAAACTACTTGCACCTCAGCTGGGTTCTCTTGTGGCTGTGTATATTCCTATTGGTATGTTTTTCCACAAAGTGAGACTGCAGCAAAAGCCACAGCTTACTCCTCTGGAAACATAGCTTCAGAGGGGAGGGAGAGAAATCATAATTTTTCTCAAAAATGACTCATTTCCCCCAATTTGCAGTTTTCTAGAAATGTATTCACATCGAAGAGCTGTCAATTAAAGCAGTTTATGTTCTTTCCTGCAGGCTATGCTAATGCTAAGATAGATCCACTCTGTATAAAAATGTTAAAGTGTTTAGATGTGACAGAAAGGAAAGAATTACATTAATTCTCAGCCATACCTTCTGCGAAGGTGCACAGTATGACACAAGCCCAAACTAAATTTGCAGCCTTTATAACTACTTTTAAGAACTGCTTTAATCTTTCTCTGTTTTTTTTCCTTCATAGACAATAAGTCTAATGAAGCCTCAGCGGAAGTTTTTACTACCACAATTTCAGATGGTAGGATAAATTAGAGAATAAAATAACTTGGGTTGTGTTCGAGGTGCATTTATAAAGTCCTAAAGCTGTTGTAGCATTTACTACTCTAAATGGGCAGTAAGGTACCCCTTTCTGCAGCTTTGACTTCAGAGAAAATACTATAAACCAATATTTTGGTTATGTAATCTATCATAATTAAGACCAAGCATAATTAAACTCCAGCCTTGAGGGGCACTTAATGTTATTTGTGATGCTTCAGCTGGCATTTGAATATAGCTCTTTTAGTACTGAACTAATAATTAAAAATAACAGCCCTGCTAATAGAAGTTCTACCTTCTGCTTAAGTACACAGCCAAGATCCTCAACACTTTTGCTGTGTTAAAGAACTGATAGATGTTTCTTAATTTGTGTAAATTTGGTAAATCCCTGCTCTTCCCCTGCAAGTTTGTCTTATCATCAGCTTATTGCAGACAGATAAACGTTCTCTCCACACCTCAGCCGAAGCCCTTTGGAAACATCTCTCCTGGAGCAGTTTGCTCTGCTCTGCGTGGGAGGCAGCTGCACTTTAGCAGGGGGTTACATGAGCGTGTCTGAGAAATGCTGAAAGCAGATGGCATGAAAAAAGTATGGGTTTTGTGGGAAAAACTTCTGCAAGTGCAGGTTGTGGCAGGCCCTGGGGGCTCAGCCAATACCCCACTGGGCACCAGAAAACCATCCCAGATATTGGGGGGCCCTGAGAGAGGGAGACTTTTTCCTCTGCTGGCCTCTGCAAGGTGATCTCTCAAAGGAACCCTAGCAATTTGCATCGGGCCACCATCCTGCTTCGCCTTGCACACTCTGCAGAACCATCTGGGACCCAGGCACATCTCGAAGAGCCTCACTGCTCTGGTTTCTAGACCTGTTGCGTCTTTGTACCTCAGCCACCAACTGTGAAATCCCTGTTAGCGTGGGCAAGGCTAAGCTGAAATGCAAATGGAAGAGCAGCAGTCAAAGGAGGTACAAGTGTTAGCACAGAAAAGCATCTGGAGAGTGGATAGTTACCTGCTTATGCTGAGATGCAGTCTGCAAGGCTCACTCCCACCCAATGCTCTCCACACGTGCCTGACCAGACAGAGGTACCTTCTGGCTGCCTTCCCAGATACGTTTTTCTAATGGAGTGTGTGAGCTTTCATAGATCGCTTCCTTCATGGACCTCTTTGGGGGAGACATAATCCATCCTCCTAGCCTACTCAAGGAGTGCTTTGCCTCTCCTGATGGGAAAAATAAAGAAAGCAGACATCTCAGGACATATATGCTGCTTGGGCAGGATGGTGTCTCTGCTGAGCTTGCCTGTGTGGTTAACAGTTCTTTAATTAGAAGGAATAACTCCCCCTCCTCTCGGGACTCAGCACTTTTCGGTGCAGAGTGTCTCTGAAATTTCCTCTCAGAGTTGCAGCCTCTGAAGTGCCTCATGGATGGAGCTGTGCAGCTGCCACCACCAGGTCATAAATGTTATTTCAGCATCTGTGTTAATAAGGTGACTCTCTTTGTATGGAATAAACCCATGTGATTCATTTCTGGTTTTTAAGTTGAGGTGCCAGGGGCTCCAAAAATTTTTCCCCAAAACCTTTGTTTCCCTAGGGATTTCTCAGCACAGTTACCTCAGGTGCTTCACATTTCTTTCTGGACTGCTTGGCTGAGTTGTGCATGGAAAGATTATTTGGAAATTTGGAAATTAGAAATTCTTGCTCCTGAACCTTTGAATCACCCACTTTCCTAAAGCAGAATAAGCACCTTTCTCATGCTGAATATTTGCTTTGATTTGTTATAGACTCTAGTAATTCAACACTTACATCTGCTGTCATGACGGCCTCAGGTAAGGGGGAAAATACTTTATTACTCATTCAATATATGTAGGATCTGTGCTTGACCACTGCCTAAATGTCATGCACTCAGAATCAGAGGTGTGACTGGGAAAGGTCAGTGTGCTCTGGTACTGACAGTACCAATGTGCTGCTGCTTGGGAATTTGTGAGTTGTGAGGTCACCCAAGCAGAGATCTGACAGAAATCTTGCTAAAACTGCCATGTTAGGGCAGCATGTAAAATGGCATGCTGAATATTATAGGTTATTCCTACACATTTTTGTAAAGTGGAATAATATGCCTATAAAACTGTAAATAATTTTGTCCTATTATGACAGACAGGTGCATGTAATGGAAAAGTTAAAGCCATCACTTTTCCTTGACCCAATAGCAGGGCACATTCCCATTCATTAATTATATAACTAACTCTGTTTTACCAGAGCATGGATATGGATAATTACATGAAACTACCTTCAGCAATTGAGAGGAGAACGTGCAAGAGCAGGTGATCTCCTGGGCTTACTTATATGGCTGTGGCGTGTTGTCATGGACCATTTCTGGCAAGGCTCTGGCTTAGCTGGGGGAGCACCACATTCAAGTGCATGATACACCCCAGAGCAGTCAGACTGAACCCTTTGTGCGACAGCACAAATAAGCAATGCCTGCAGCCAGCCAGCAGGAAAGGGTCAGCACTGGTGACATCAGCCGTCTGCAAGTGCCCACTGGAGTTGTGAAATGTGTTTTGAGCATTTAACCTTAACTCCAACAGCAGGATTTCTGCTGCACTGTCTGCATTTACCCAACAGCTACTGCAAGCTCTTTGATCTAGGTTGTTTTGTGATTTATTAACATTATTTTCTAAAGAACCTATGGACTAAATGTGGTACCATGTAAATTGTCTTTAGAGCACCAGACATCTGTGGCCTCCCTGGATTTCACAAGTCAAGCAAATTTGGCTCCTGCTTCCACAACACAAGGTAATCAATTGAATCTAACTGTTTTCTCTATTGCTTCAACAATGTAGAAGAAAGACACATAAACACAAAAACCATCTTACTTTTTTTGAAGCAAGAAATTTAATGTCCATTGAAGTTCTTTTCCTAGTGCATAACACACTAGGAAGTACGCTAACCACTGTCAGTGTAACCATAGTTCAGGAATAAATATATGAGAAAATACTGTCTTGGTTTTATCTTTTTAAATGCTCTGTTTAGGATACATTCATTAATTTTGGCAACTGAACAGACATCGAGTGTTATTAGTGTTTACAAATAAGTTAATTAGTGTTATTATAGTGTTTACGAAGAATACCTACTGTCTTTGGTTAAACATCATACCTAAATAGAATACTGGAGGAAGCTACTAAACACAAGGCTTTGGCCTGCCCCAAAAGAGTGCCCTTTGGGAGCCGAATCACTCAACATAAAGCCCTGGGGCTCGCAGAGGCTTGACTGAGATATGCCAAGGCTGGAACACAGATTGCAGCAGTGCTGAAATGAAAGTTTGCTGCTTCTCATGCTGCCTTCCCCATCCCCAAAACAGAGACACTTGCCCGTATGACAGCAGAACAGCAAAGTTGCTTGTCCAAGTGGACTGAAAGCCCTTCCGTCTCAACAAAAAAATTAACAACAAAGGCTATAAATATACAATGTGAACAGAGAGGATTCTCCTCACTGAATTATACATTTTCTCTGGTTGAGGTGGTACGAAATCAAACTCATAATGTGAGACGGATCCAAGCCATTTTCTTCTGCAAGTAGCCCAGGAAGCAATTGTCTTTTAACCAGTGTTCCCAACATGTGCCAGTCATGGTACGACAACCCTGGGTTAGTGCTTCTCCTCTCTGGATCACTGCTGGTCCTCACACTGGTGCCACCATCAGCTTCTTGAGCAAATCCTCCGGGCTACAGTTGAGACATGACACCGAGGCCAAGCCTGCTGTTTTAGTTTACTGCTTTGGTTCATTTCCTGCTATTTTGCAAGTTTTTAATAAAAATCTAAGAGACAGCTGAGAATGGATATGAGGGAAGAGTGCACATAAGAGGAGGAAGAGGGGGAGCAAAACCAAGGCTGTTAAAACTGTAGCCTGTTTTTGCTTAGCTTCCGCAACAGCTCCATCACTGAGCCAGAGTTGCTTAGGCTTTGAGTGATCAGTTACAGCTGCAGCTCACCTTCTCAGATTTGTTCAGATGGCTTGATATTTTTCCAAAAATGAGACAGTTGTTAAGAAAGATGGATTCTTTTTAGTAAATGTGAAATAGTTCTCTCGGGAAAATGAACGCCTACGTGCTAGCCACCATCTGTCTGTGTTTGAATATCAGATAAATAGCTATCTGAGCTCTAGAAATCTTAGCACTAAAAAAATGCTTAAAGGAAAATGTTAAATAAGTTGTTATTTGGCATCAGACATTGCAGGTGTGACTCTTGTAGTCTAACTTCTTCGAAACTTCCCTTTGCTAGTTGGGAAAACAGTTTTGTTTCACTGGAGCTGGTGACATCCTGTCTAAATGCTGATTTTTATGTACATTTGTTCATCACTCTACTGGTTTCAGGTCGAAACAAGCCAGTGCGCTCAGGCTCCTGAGGTTCACCTGAAACTATGCTGAAATATAAAAATGCTTCAAATGTTTTGTCTAAGTTTATTTACCTATCTCAGTAAAACTCCTCTGAGTTTCTAGCTTGTGATAGGCTTTCAAACCAGACACAGCGCTGTGTAGTGCTTGTCTGAGGGAAGCCAGCATCTCGAGCAGTGGGCTGCACCTGTTTGACCTCAGTCAGAAAACAGGGAGGAAAGAGGGGGAAAATGAAAAGCAAGTGATATGGTTCCCTACAGCAATTTGTACAAGCTTGTGTTCAGGAACACTGACTTCTACCACAGAGGCAAAAGGCTACGCCAGTGCCATAGCAGTCAGCGAGACTTTGACAACAGCACATGAGTAGACAACGCATCTCCTTTGCTTCACAGGACTGCAGCAGAGGGGTTATGAAGCCAAAGTGCAAATGTGGCTCCAGCTTAGTGCGTGTTGGGTTGCAAATCTAGAGTAATCTGGAGCATCTTGCAAAAACCACAGCAGCAGATCCTCAGGTCCTCAATTTGTGATGCTTTTTCTCAGAGCATTAGCTCTGTGGTGCTTATTTTCAGCTGCTAGTTGAGAGTCACCACATTACCGTGCAAAAATTATTACTAAGCATGGAAAAGTTGTCTCTGAGCAGAGGCCAAAAGTCAGGTGGAGTAATGTGTACCAGATTTTCAATATTTCACAGAAGCAATTTCCCTGTTGAGTTCCACTGAGTTAGAAGATAAAGGCTTGGGTTTCAAAGCTGTCAAGGATTTGCAGTGGCAAAAAAGGAATGAAAAACATTTGAGCATCCCAGTTTCATTAGACATATTTATTTTAATAATATTACAATTGAGATAGTTGCTAGGCAAATGTAGTTAGTGCTGAAGGTAGTTTATAGATGAAATAAATTGCCGGAGAAGCTAAATAAAATCGCAGAGCAGCAGTGAAATAATGAGATAATGTGGAGCAATAAAGGCTGGCTAATAGAACATTGAAAGACAGCCTCATTAAAGATCAATAAATCAATAAAAAAAAGCCCTAGGGTGAACATTTTTTCACTAGTCTTTCCCTTTAGAAAATCTCTGCTCAGCAGTACAAATCCCAAAGTGACTTTTCTTTTTTAACATCTTGGTTTGCCTCTGTGCGTTTCGAACAGGCAGGACCTGTCAATGTGCTTTTGCATTTGCATGGCAAATTTTGGCTGAGGCACAAATGTAGCAGCCGCTTTCCATTTTGTGAATGTATTTTTGGTAGCACTCTGGTGCTGATCTACCCTCGTACAACCCACAACCCTGCATTTATACCACAACCTTGTGACAGCTTCTAATGCTTCACAATTATGCTCTTGCACAGCTTGCTGGTGGCAGTTTTTGCTGAAAGCGTGCTGAATTACTCTACTATTTGCAGGGGATACCGTGCGCTGCACCACTCATCCGCACATCCCTGCCACTGTTTCCCTGCACCTGTGCCTGCCTGAACACCAGCTAGGAGATAAGGGCCTTGAAGGGTCCTCAGTCCAGCAGCTGTAACTGGGGGCAGTTTCAGAGCACACAGGCACCAGTGAGCCTGCTGAGGCACACACGTGTATCCCTGTGCCCTCCCAGGGCCACTGGGCTCCTATGACAGTGAGTACCATTATCATTTTGGTCCTGGGATGCTCTAACACAAGCCATTATGTAAATAAAAATAGTGCTCATCAGTGTGCTGTATAGAGCACAGTGCTATCGGATCTCTAAGTGTATATCCCTTTTTTTGTATATAACTTTGTAAAATGCCATGCATTTTGCAAATGTGAGATCTGTCATGCATATTCACATAAAATCAAACACCTTATAAGCAAGTAGAAAAGAACTGAATTAATATCCAAAAATCTCAGTGAATTTTTAGAGTGCCCTAAAATTGGTCTGATTTTTGTAGGGCTTTGTAATGCATACATATGTACATACATATATATATACACACACACACATACACTTGAACTCTCAATTTCAGTAAAGCTAGCAAGCATCTCACCATAAAGACATTTTCTTGGTTCTGTCTGGTTGGTCATTTACATCATTTAAAGCTGGTTTTTTTGTCTTGGATTTATAAATCGGCAGTTATACCTGAGACTTTCAGGTTCCTCTGTTATTTCATTTGTTGTTTGCGTCAGAGAAAGTCAAAGAGTACAAAATAGCCACAGTAGAGCCAGCGAAGTAGTCATGTACAGGCTTGTAAGACAATCAAAGGACGTGATTTCTTTTTGTACAAATTTGAATTATTCCACCACTGAATCCCCACATCAGAAGTGCCATGGCAGGGCAGCTGTGGAAATGCTGTCCCATTGTCTAGTTGAGTATTTTAGCTATTATTTCAGAAGCTGTGAATTTGGAGATGGCTAGAAAAAACAGAAATGTATCTTATGGAGCACTAATCTTAAACATCAGTAGCTTAACTGTATTAGGAAGGGAAAAAACTGCCTATAAACAGATGATGGATGATTTTTTGTGGTTCAGACAGTACTTGACAGAGGAGACTGAGGTTTTGCTCAGTCATGACAAAGGCAGACTCTTTGTGTTGCTGCTAAGCCACTTAATATCTTTAGGTTTCTCATTACCATCAAAGAGGTAAAAAGCTTATCATTCTCCCAGACGGCTGTGCAGCTCAAAGCTGGCTCAATGCTGGCTTGCTGGAACATCTTAACAGGTGCTTGCTCTTTCTTTTTCTTTCTTCCTTGCCTTGCCTCGCCTCGCCTCATCTTCCCCTTCCCCTTCCCCTTCCCCTTCCCCTTCCCCTTCCCCTTCTTCTTTAATTTGATAAAAGTACACTTTTTATCTAACACCAGGTTGTAGGCCAAAAATGTAGGCATCTTGCCAGTGAATTTTTACGCCCTGATCCTGGAATTTGATTTCCTCTTTTCAGCAGGGTGAATAACAGTGCGTTCAAAAGACAACCTTCATTTTAAAAGAACCCAAATAAGTTACTAAAAATGTTCTGTGCCCGTATCTTTTTAGGTAACCTGGCCTACAGCATCACAGACCAGAGAATTTCAGTTACCAGGGGAAAAGATTTGTTTACTACCAGCAGCCTGCTGAACAGTACTGGTGAGACATTATCCTACAAATCATCTTCTTTCAGCATGCCACTGCAGAAGCACAAAACCTGGAGCATTGTGTCCATTTGACCAGGGGATTTCAAAAAAAGGGAAAAAGAGATGAAAAGAGGAGTCATAGCAGCTGTGTCCTCACACCACAGGTTGTCACAGGCTTTTGGCATTCCAGCCTTCTCCTTCCATCTGCAAGCAAAGTTCCAGTGCATGTTTTCTTCCAGCAGCAAAATTTGGCCAGTCACACTCGTGCCCCGGGGAAATCTCACAGCTCATGCAGCGTGGTGGACTGGCCGGGTGGGTAAGACCCAGGCTGGATGCCATTCCAGTATGGCCAGCCTTGCTCAGGGTGGTGATGCCAGCACAATGGGAGGGTACACTGAGGCGTATCACCCATGGACCTCTCTGGCACCCAGGCCACTGCTGCACCCTCTGGCAGCTGGAGGAGGACTGTGCTCCTTCTCTCCTTCTTCTCCATGCCCAAGACCTCAGGGCACCTCTGTCAGCACACACAAAGGTGACTGTGCAGAAGGGGGAAGGGTAGGGGAATCCCAGCACTGCAGTGGGGAGAGGCAGCTGGAATGGGACTGGGATGCTGTGCTGCGGACAAGAGCTCACCTCAAAAGGCAGCTGAGCCCGTGGCCAGACGTTTTGGCAGGGTCTGGTGTCAGCGGTGTGAAAAATGAACCATTGGGAAGGAGGGCTGGGGTGGGCAGATGTGCCCTTCTGCACTGTGAGCTTCTAGCAGAGCAGCTCACAGGGGAACAGAGAAAGCCAATGGTTTTTTGGATGAAATGCTCTCTGGGCTGTGCCTAAATAATCCTGTCAGTGGGTGGCTGAAATCAGCTCACACACCCGGTCAAACAAAAGTGGGCTAAGTCCATACATTAGAGCTGCAATGCTCGGAGTTTGGGATCCTCAGCGTGGTGATGAGGGGCTGCCCTGACACCAGTGCTGTGCAGGGCAGGGAGCAGCGAGCCACAGGCATCAAACCCGCATTTCCCTCCTCTCCGAGGACACTCCGATGAGCTCTGACTGGTGTGTCCCTTCCAGGTGACGAGAGGAAGACCAAAGCCAGTCACTTCCCCTGGCCAACAGTAGTAGCTGTCCTGCTCCTCTTCTGCAGCTCTCTAGTGGCTTTAGGCATCAGGAAATGGTGTCAGTACCAGAAAGAGATGTAAGTACCAGTGAATGGAGCCACAGGGGTGGGAGGGATGGCACAGAGGGCAGCACAAACTCTAACCCAGCTGTCTGGATTTACACCTTTTCACTTGAGATGACACATAGCACACAAGACCTTTAAGTACATAGATCACTAATGCCATTTTTTCATACAGCGGTATGAGAAGTGGAGTGTTCTCAGTCCTTTCATCTGTTCTGTGGGCTATCTTTAAAATAAACTTTAAGAAAAGAGCTGCAGTGCAGCTTCAGGGTGTAAGGGAAGAATAATAATTTTTGTCCCCAGAGCCCCCCATTTCTATTAGCCTCCCTGCCAGCTGCTTTTGCTCTCTCATTTTCTATGGTTACTTGAGGACATGTTTTAATGAAATTGTACTTCTAGGGCAGCTCTATTTGAGTTTTGAATAATATATGTGAAAGCGGGCTACCCAAAACTCAATCCCAGTCAAAGAAGTGTTGAGTTTGTAATTATTACCAAAGTTTGATTCCCTGCTAAAGCACTCTGAGATCTACTGGTGAAAGCAATATCTAAGAGACAATTATTTTTAATCTTCTAACATTACTAAAACACTCAAAAAATCATAGTTATAATTAATCACTTATGATTCTAAAAAACCCTCTTGAAACACAACTGCAAATCCTGCATATCGAAGGTAAAAACAGAAAACAGGATTGATTTTTTTAACTGATTTGGGATGGGACCTTTATTTACAAATTGACCCAAAAAAAGTTACGAGTCTTTAAATATACCTTCAGAGAGCAGTGTGAGCAAAAGGCCTGTGTAAGGGTTTTGAATGGTTCATCAGGACCATGTTCTGTTCTTTTAAAACATGAATGAAGTAAAATTGAGGTGGGAGCTGAGAAAGCCAAATGAATACCAGGAGGTGTGCTGGGGTTATAAAACAGACTCAGGGAGGTCGCAGTATGTAAGAGCGAATGTCAGGTGCTCTGATAATGACTTAGTGCCAATCCACCTCCTCCTGTGAACATTTTACAAATGTCTTTTATGTGACTTTTGTGTGATAGTGCATTTTCTTTCTTCTATTTCAGTATGAACAGACCTCCATCTTTCAAGCCACCGCCACCTCCAATAAAGTACACCTCCATGGTGGAGTCTGATGGGACTCCCCCATCCTGCCACGAACTGGAAAACCTGTAGCGTCACCCACACCCCTTGTGTAGTGCACAGAAGACTGACACAGTTAAAAGGTTCTGTCTTTAGAACAGTGATTACAGGAGCTTGGTGTTAATGACCCATATTGAAATTTAGAGCTCCTACATGCCATTAATTTGGGAAGCTGAGCAGTCCTTCGGACACTCGCTTCATCCCATGTATCTCTATGTGCGCACTACGTTAACACCATCGTGAGTGTCACTGTGAGATTACACGTGCTTAATTTGAACTGGATGATCGACTGGGAATTTGCTGTCTTGTCCATGGCAGCAGATTCACACATCACTCTGCCAGCCTGACTGAAGAGTGTTGAAGCTTGTCCATCTATTAATGTATAGAGATGACAGCTCTGCCGTATGGACACCACGGTTACATGGGAAACAGTGGCTGAACACAAGATTTTGAGACCTACATGAGCTGTTCTTGCAATTATTTATTCTTATTGTGGACTAACATAACCCAACATATAATGTTCTATCACTGTGAAACTAAAGAAAGAATCAGCACCATACACAGAAAGAAAACAGTCTGCATCTCTGGGCAAGTATTGCAGCACCGGATCATGGAGAGTGGTTGGTGAGATGAAAGATCATGGTGCAGGCCTGGTGCAAGTGTACACAAAGAAGTCTCAGTTGTCATCAGTAAAGTCACAAGAAAGTCAACTTTGGGCTCATGTACCAGTCACCTGTGGGCCAGAGACTTAAGAAGTAAGCCTAAAGATAATGGAAAATTTTGGAAGTGCTATGCCTTTGAAATAGTACTTACTTTTAAGTCTGCTTTTCAGGAATTATATTTACAGTATACATGAAAAAAAAAGAATTTAATAAATTTAATTTGGTCTTAATGAGCATCCATCATTTGCTATCTTTACATTTTCCAAGACCTCAGGGGTAGTTTCCCAGGTGGCTTAAGCCTGTGAAAGAGATGACCCAGTCTTCCCCCTGTCCTGCCCAAGCTACAGATTTCCTTGTATTGAATAAATGAATGAATAAACTAATGAATAAATAAATATGGAGGGTGGGCTCGGCTTGGCCCTCTGCACAGTTCTCAGCCAGGTCAGCAGCTGTGTGATCACCAATGCAAGGCACCAGAGCTGCAGGAGAAGCACTGCTTTTGGCAGCAATTACGATACCTTCAGGCAGCCAAGAAACCGTCCCTCTAAGCTTGTTTGGAAATGCACTGTTACCACAATGGTATTTCTGTAATTAATGCAAATAGGCTAAAATCCATTCATGTCAGGCTTAAAATTGATATTCTGATTTAGGAATGGGATTTGCTTTATTTACTGCTAAACAGTGGTCGATGAGTGTCAGGGTTCAGAGCATTTCCCGGGACTTTAGATTAAATGAATGGCTTACTGGAAAGAATGATCTAACAGACCTTTTTAGGGTATTTTGTTGTATTATTTACCTTATAGTACAAGCAGTTCTAAATCCATCATCTATGTGGAACAGAAAACACTTTGTTTCCTACAAAACTATACCGACCAGTGTTAATTTGAGCATTTCTTGTCTGTGTGGTGTTGTAGGAGCACTGTAGTTTAACTTTTGTCATACTATCCATCACTGCAAAAGAAGGCAGATTTTTGCCCTTGAAAAAATAAATTGGAAAAAACCCACAAGCAAACAAACAACAAAACCCCCCCAAACAGATGGATAACAGTGTTCCAAGGGGTGTGGAGAGCCAGGACGTTCCTCCTTGCCAGTAGACGAGGATGACTGTCCGCAGAATACATGTCGAAGGGGGGTTATTTTATTATCTCGGGTGTTCTGATCCCCACGGTTGCTTTTGGCCAGAGATATTCCTCTGACCGTGAGCAGCGCTCCTGGGTGTCACCGCTCCCTGCGGTGAGCGCCGCTCCCCGACCTCCCATCCCGAAGGATGCTGCTGCTGCTGTCTCCGCAAGCGGTGCTCCGCAGGGTAACGATGCCCGGAAGCCCCCGCCTGGCTGCGGGGCGCTTCCAGCCTC